>BMAO01006203.1:0-430872 GCA_019973975.1 Trichonephila clavata | reverse complement strand
GGATTATAATCGATCGAAAAAAAATCATGGGCTATTGGAGGAGAGTTCGGACTTGTGAACCCTTCCCCCTCCTTTGTGTGGGCCACTGGGTGGACCGCAACAACTTGAAAAATTAGAAGAAGCCCGTACTCTGGAAAAGTCTGCCCACCCCTGATGTAATGGGATTGTAGCAATCTCTTATTTTTGCATTCCTTATGCTCAAAAACTTTCTTCAATAACGAAAAAATTATTCGATTTGTCGTTAATATCAATCCTTATAGAATGAATCTGTTGAACATATTTGTATCATTGTCCATTTTTTGTAAAGAAATTTTGTTTAACCTTTCATGTGAAAACCAGATAGGTTAATTAGTTTAACGCGTTCTCGTTTTTAATTTATACGATGGGTAACTGGGTTTGTAAATTCTATTTAAAGATTCATTTCCATATATTCCCATATATGGAAAATTCAATCTTTTTAAACGTTCTCGCTCGAGGGACATATTAATAAGTTTACAGCAATCCGCTGGCCAACGACTGACAAAAAATATTATTGTCCGCAATTTACATAAAAAAAGCGAGGTTTGTTTTACAACTGATTTAAGGGAAGAGATGTTGTTTACAGATTTGTATATAAAATATATGTATATCAGTGTAAAACATGTTAAAAGGAATTTGAATTAAAATTCTTTGCGAACCTGTTTAAGATATGAGTCTACCTTTTCAAAAATCTCTGAGATTTTATACATAGTCAGATGCTTTATTTTTAAAATTATTTAAGATACAGTGAAATTTTTGAAAAATCGTCATTTGAGAAATTTTTATCTCAAATGGATATTAAACACTTGAGTACAATGTTTCAAGAATCAAAAATAACAGAAAAAATGAATTCGAACCGAAATGAGGGGCATCTAAAGTGTCATCATCTGGCCATTCGTGCCCGTGGCCACGAACATTTTAAAAGACAATCGTTCTTTTCCTTAAAATCAAGATCTATATCTTAAGAAATGTTTAACAAAGCTCTAAACCCCCCCCCCTCCTGTATCAAATTAAATTATTTTCTTTTAAAAACATTTAGAAAATTTCAAACTAATTATTTTTTTAAAATAATGATATAGGTTTTACCGATATGTCATGTAAAATATATATATTAGTAAATAGGTCGTGAGAATACTCTGTAGGTGGCAGCACGAGATTTGATAATTTGAAATTCTATCTTTCCCTGCTCCTAAGTTCCTCAGCAGATACACATAACAAATAAAATTAATTTTTTAAATCCTTTTTCAGTAGTTTCTTAAATATTTTGTAATTTAATAAAAGGTATATCAAAAATATTTTTATTTGCTGTGTTTTAATTTTTTTTAAAATTTGAGATGTGACAAAGTTTATATTTAATGAATGAGAAATCTGAAATTGAATGATAAACATGCGTGTGTGTGTGTTTCCATTTGTTGAATAATTGCACTATTTACTCGAACTTTTATGCTAAATTAGAATTTAGGATTTTACCTTTAGAAATTCTCATGACTTTTTTCGCCGTTTGAAAGAGCTTACAACGTCCAACATAGGAGCAAAGTTTTTTTAAAAAAAAAAGTGACACATGTTTGATATTTATATCAATTATACTATTTATAATGAATATTTCTCTTGAATGTGTAACAAAAAACTGCTGTTGAAGCTCAAGAGCCTTAGAACTTAACTACATAATAAATCATTTAAGAAAAATGAAAAGTTTTCAAGGCCGGTTTCAAAGTTAGGAGGTTATTGCGTCTGTTTCGATACTGCATTATCCAAATCCCGGGATTAGGATTGGACTATTTATTAAAATTCTGACATATTAGCATAACTAAAATTGCATAAAAAACTAGGAAATATAATTAAAAATTGATTTAATATTATTTTAATGAAACAAAATAAAAAATTAATTCATCATAAAAAAACAAATAAAATAGTACATAATGAATCTTTTTTTTTTTTAAAGCATTTCTTCATTTTTTGTATTTCTGTAAAAAGCTTGTAAAAACTTAGCTCCTCCAACGTTTCATCTTTGAAACGGCTTCTTATTTTTGTTACAAAATATCGTGCTGAAGAAAATCACAGTCGGATTCTTTACTAGTAGGTATTATCGTCATTAAATAGGAGTATGTTCTTTCCAGGTAGTCACCACGTCTCCCTCCATTTAAAAAAAGAGACATTTCTTTTGAATTTTTGATGACAGTGTCTCAAATCTAATAGACTGCATTGGTGCATATACCTCTTTAATAACCTTATTAGTTGTTTTGCTACACTTAATGATTATTGTATATAAATTGATCCAGTTATTGAATCAGAATGGAAATCTATTTCAAGAGTTTCCTAATTTGAAATTGAAGATCCAGTAGTATGAGCTGTTAGTAATGCAATAAGATTTGAAATGTCTCAAGTCTTCTAAGCAGTTCCGCTAGTAATTAACGGCATTAAATTGAAGAAGGAAAAAAAAAACAAAAAAATCTATTCTTAAAATGTTGTTTATATTATTGTGTGAACAATCAACTGAGCCACTTAGATCTGTGCGACCTTCTAGATTCAAAAGCGCCCTCTAGTGGCGAAATTTTGAACTAATTTTTTTTATTCGCACAAACAAATTCCAATCCCTTTTTTATGTTGTACACAGAATTTTACAACTTTCTGAACAATAGTTTCGTCTGTAGACAATTTGATGTAGGGTCGTTTAATTATGGCCACCCGGTATATTACCTATAGCATTTATAATTGCACAAAAGGAATCTACGTACACATTTCATAAGCAAAATATAAATTTTTGGAGAATTAAATTCTTAGAAAATTTTTATGAGAAAAAATTTTTAAATATAATTTAGAAAAAATTTAATCCCGGATTAGTTATTTTTAATCCCGGGATTTCCGGATTTCAAAAAAAGCGGGATCCCGGGGTTTCGGAATTCCGGGACTGAAAACCTTACTAGATATCTTCCAAAAATTCTAACTGTCTCTGTCCAAGTTATCTGACACCGGACATCCTAAGGGTGATAGAAATGTCCGTTTTTTCACCCCACTCCCGATGGGGAGAGAGTTACAGAAGCAAATAAGAGAAAACACATCAAATTTCCCGGTTTAACATACACGCCTACCTCGAACCCTTCAAGGTTCAACACTTAAGAAAACTGACATTAAACGTACACAGTACAAAAAAAGTAAATAAGATACATTAAATATAATACCAGATTCATAATATTTTGGAAAAAAAATTCAAAATATAATTCAGACAAAAATTAAATCCCTTGATTAGTTATTTTTTCCCGGGATTTGAAATAACCACCGGGATCCCTGGATCCCGGGGCTGCAAAGCCTATGCAAAAGGAATCATGGAAATTTTCTAAGAATTCACTCTGAGTGAAGTGTTATCTTCACTAGACATGCTGATGTTCATGTCATTAAACATTTAATTACTTTTTTGATTGAATCATGTTAATTAAATTAATTTTTTACCCATCCTCTGCAAAACTGAATTTTATAAGTTATCAGTTATTATGGAATATTATTATTTTACAGTTAAAAAATAATCTTAGGCATATGAGTGTATATGTACCTATACAAATATACGCATGTCGCCCATCCGTTATAGTGGTTAGCGACGCTGACTGCTGTGCCGTAGGGCCTGTGTTCGAATCCCAGAGAAGGCATGTACGTTTGTAAATGCATAGTGCCTTTGCGGCATGGGGGTACTCTAAAGAGCAGTCAAGCCACAAGTTCTCTCGTGAGGTTGGTGGAAGGGGAAGAGAATGGGGAGTTCCTTGACCACCCCAGGGTGTTCTCCTTTAAAATTGGGGTGGAACCGAGCCAAATCACATTGCCACCTGCATGGTGTTCAAAGCTACGACTAACGATAGGCGTATATCTAGCTCTTTGCCGCGATGAGTTTCGTCGGCTTCGATCTGACATCGTCAGACAAGTCGCATTAGTAACAACAACAATACGCATAATAGATAGTATGTATATAGTATATTATTCACCACCCATCCGATTTGCTGTGTATTTCTTCACATTATAAGACTGTGCTTTTATTTAAGTTTTGTTGTCTTATGTCCAAGCATTAAGACTTCGGTTGTATTGAGAAGTACTTTATGTCAATCGCTTCATGTTTAAAAAATAACAGGACTTGAATTTGTAAAATAGAAGTATATTTTGATCAATATTATTTACGCTCTATAGGTTACTTCAAATGACATTTTTAGGGAATAACTACACATTAAAAGATCCTTCTTGCCACCTTCCAAGTCTGTAAGTTTAATTATTAATAAATGCGGAAATTTCTTAAATCTGTAACACTCCCTAACTTTGATTTGAAGGGGGGGGGGGAAGTTATGCTATTTTTTTTTTTTCCAAAACACATTACTTAGGTTCTGGGCACGCATTCTTCAAGTTAGTCAATCTTTTTGTGTTACCTTGTTGATTTCAATTTAAACTTATATGTGTATTCATTATAAATGAAATCCAATCATAAATTCCTATATGCCTTCTCTCTTATTTCTGAGTTAATAAATGTTTCAAAAATAGAAAACCAATAAACATTTCCTTGGTTTTATCTCAATTTAAGGAAAGAAGGAAATAAAATAACATAAAATTAACTCAAATTCAAAGTAATTTAATCTTATAGAAGCGAAAGGAATCATCTACGCTAGCTGAGAAGCAAATTGTAGAGGATATTCGTTTTAAAAATATTGTTTTGATAAACTTAATAAAACCCGGTTTATTTGCTTCAATTTGTTTAAGGATTAATTTCGACCAGAAAGAACCAAATTTAATAAAAGCTTCAGATTTCTGCATTATTAAATAAATATATTTGCTTCGATAGGATCCTGATGAAAATATTTATTTACACACTTCGGGTCGAGATTTTCAGTGCTAATTTTTTTCTTCTCCCTATTTTTCCTTTTTCCATTCCAGTTTTAACCATCATTTAAAGCACAATACTAAATATTTGATCAATTTATTTCAAAAATAAAAGATAAAATATTCTAGGAAAAAGAACAATTTATTATCAAGGAAGTGGCAAGGAAGGTGAAACTGATTTGTTTGTTTGATTAAGATATAATTGAACGCTAAAAATTTGAAATCATAATTATTTATAAATATTAATCAAATGACACTTATGTTATGTTCGAATACACAATAAATTGAAACTGATAATATATAATAAAACTTTTAACTTTTTAATGGAGAGTGGGACATATAGACATTATTTTAGAGCATTATTTAGACTTTGACTCTGTCATATCCTGTGCAACAATTCTTAATATAAGAAATGTAAGAAAGATTTTATCTCTATATCTCTCTAGAGGAGAAAAGTGAATCCCTCAATCATTACGATATCTTAGAATTATTAGATCTAGAGGCTTCAAATTATGATGCCATGTTCCATTTGTTGAGTGGAGCTCCGTTAAAATCGGGCTTTGCTAATCGGCTTCCAAGGTAGATACGGTATCCTTACTACAGAAACAAAAAAAAATTAAATTTTGAACAATTAGACTTTAACACTTAAAATTCAGTTTCGGTAAAAAAATTCCCACCCCCCCCCTTTTTTTTTTTTTTTTTTTTGTTGATTAAAAGTTTTTTAAGAACGGGTTTGGCAGAAATTGATACTTATTGCATGGTTACAGAGGGTATCCTAGGGAAAATAAAAACTTTTTAACAATTATACCAACATATTCGGAATTTTACAAGTATATTATTTTTGCTGATTGGAGATCAGTTGAAAATACGGTTTGAGGAAATTGATTCAGAGAAGGAGGGTGACTACAGGGGCATAATGACAAATATGCTTTTATTTTGTCCCTTTTTAATCAAGAGATGAGGGCTCTAAAAATATTTTCCAGTACAATCAAAAGCTTAATGTTAAGATTTGGAAACAACAACCTAAAACAATGTATGATGTTTACAATGCAATTAATTGCAGAGTAATGAGAGTGCCAGCGGCTACTACATTTATATGTGAATAGTTTTCAATAAAATTTAGATTTAGTAATTCGTAACTATTATTTTTTTGTGTAATAATTTTTTTAAATCAATAATTTTCACAAATAAATGTTGACTTCCGAAAAACAAGGATTAAAAAATTATAAAGTCATAACCAGCATAAAAAGAAAAAGAATTTTTTAAAGTAAAGCAACACAATTAAGTGTTTATTGAAGCTTCTAAGGCTTAAAATGAAACAACGAAATTTTACATAGCATTTCAAATACAAAACACTATTTTAATTATAGCACATTTTGAATTCATTGTATTACGGGGATTATCAACTTTTAATATTATTTAATCAAGTTCCAATCGGTCCGTTTTGTCGTGCATAAAATATATTTCACACTTCGTATTTTATAAGATTTAGTAGATTCTTAACCTAACCTAATAAAACTAACAATCATATACTTGTCGAGTGTTCTGAATTTTAAGTGTGTAAAATATGTTATAGGACTAACGAGTTTGTTAAGACTTTTAACTACAATGAAAGGTTTGCCAAATCACCCCTTTTTAGTTGTTTCCATTTCTTAAATTACGTAATATCCATTGTCCTTAATTGTCGTTTAAATAACAACTATGCGATAATTACGTTCACAAGGCCTAATGGTCCATATTATTCTAACTTGAAGAGCAAAGATCCCTCTTCCCCAATAAAAAGATACAACATAACAAAATGATTAAAATTTCTGAAAACTTTTTAAACTAAATTTTACTTTTTAATTTACTTTTAAAATTTAATCATACTTCATAATTCTAAGATGCTGGTTTGAATTCGACAATCAATTTACAAGTTTTCTTTCTTTTATTAACACGCTTTTATAAGTTTCATTGCACGTAACGGAATCTTCCGACATCAGGAATAACGATATCCTGATTTGGCCTTCCATATACTACTTCCAGATTTAGCAACTTAGTGCATATACCATTTCCAGATTGGGTGAATAATTCCATGTACCATTTCAATATTTTGCAACTAATTCCAGATTTAGTGACTAAAAGATTAAGACGAAACCCCTATAACGAATACACACTTGTGGTTTAGAAATAAAACAAACAAAAAAGTGTTCTTTATTTGGGCAAGGTTAGGTTTGGTGCGTCAGCTATTTCTTACCTTAATATAAAATGTTGTTTAGTTTTTCTGAAAATGGAAATAAAAAAAGACTCATGCATGGGGAAAAAATTATTTACGTTCTAACTGTTAAATACTTTTTTTTACAAAGCAATACGTTTAAAAGTGATGATACGAATTAATATTATAGCAAACGTTTAAAAGGAGATAATACGATTGACACTCAATATTTCTTTTTAAAACACTTTTATTTGACCTGCATCTACAGAATTTTTGAAATATAACGATACGAGACTGATTCGAGGACCCGTAAACGGAAAGAATAGATACCCTTCCTACCCATCTTACACTATTAAAATTCGAAGGTAAACAAACGTATGTATGTATGTATCTATCTATCTATGTGCGTCTATCTTCTCACGAACAGCACCACGCAGAAAGTCGCGGAAGGTACCAAAAGATCGGGAATTTTCCGGGGAAGCCGTATTGCCTATTTATATTCCGATATTGTAATTAGTTAAAAAGATATTAATTCAAAACCTTAAAACGCCGAATTATTTTACTCCTGCCGGTTGCTTACTTGGCGGAACTTCCCTTCCGTTTCGGCCGAGCGGTAATCTTACGTTTTCCACCATATTAAAATTGTCATCCGATTTTCGGTGTCGAAATTAGACAAAACATAATTACAGAATCGGAAAGATCATTTATTTCGCCACAACACGGTGTAATTTTTTTTGTAAAATAACGATATTTTCTATTTTTTTCGAATTTTTTAAAATAGTGTTAAAACTGATGCGTTTTTATGAAAATTATTTCTAAATCGTTGGGTATGAATTTTTCGTGTTATTAAATCGATATTCTACACTAATTAACTTCAAGCCTTTCTCTTTTAGATCCATTCATTTAAAAAATAAAATTCCCAAAACTTTTTTTTTAAAGAATTTTTAAAAAGTGGTCTTAATTTTTACTTCACATTGAATAACTTCGTCATTTATGAAGATAATCTCACAAAACCTTTTTTCCGTGTGTACAGTAATATTATCCGTAACATATACGAAGATTGAAAAAATTGCTTCAAAATTACGGATTTAAAAAAAAAATTGTGATTTTCGTAAACTTATGTTTTTTCTGAGAAATAAATTAAAAAGTAGTAATTTGTACATTTTTTATTTCAAAGTACGTTATTTTTGCAAATAGTTGGTGATGTTTGAGAGCATTAACGTAAAAATTATGCCCTTAAAATGAAGGTAATGATCTTTAAAATAATTCAAAATACGCGATTTTACATTTAGCCAAACATTGGCGTCGAAAATTACTTTCAGAATCAGTGATTTAAAAAATAAAAAGCCGAAAACTTTTTTGAACGAATTGTAATAAAACACTCAAAATACTTAAATCAATCATTTAATAATTTCTTCATTGAAAAAAAAAATTGCATTAAATTTTTTCCCGTGTGTCGATTTTGCTTAAAAATTACGGATTTTTAAGATTTTTTTTGTGATTTTCGTAAAATAAAGTTTTTGCGAGAAATAATATAAGCATTATTTTTGTAACATTTTTTCTTCAAAAATTATTGTTGTTTCCAATCAATATGTGAACACTTGGAATTTTCAATTAAAAATTGAGCCATAAAAAATAATGAAAACTTTAAAGACATTCTAAAGGCTTTGCGCATGCGCGAGAATCATTATTATAATTTTTTCCCCCTCTGTTTAACGCTCAGTGGCCAAGGTCAAACTTGATGTTGCAATATTTTTTCCATTATTCATTACTAGATTAATTATGTAATGACAACACTGTATAATCTGTTTTTTTCTGGATAAAACGATAGATTATAGTTTTCTGGACTATACTTTGGCTACCAGTATATAACGATTCATTGGCAAATGAAAATACCACACATACACACAAACCCTTTGTATTATTTTTAGCTCTAAGAAAATAATTATTGTTAAAATAATGAATATGCTTGGTTTTTCGTAATATATTATATCAGAACGTTTTCTTTGTTGCTTTAAATATACATTTTTTTAAGTAAAAAAGAATTGTTTTCTGTAAATCATTAATCGAAATTTTTCAATCGTTACGTATAAGGATTTCTTATAACTATGATAAGTAAACCATCTGAACTAAAAAGAGATTCATACTTTGCTCTTTTAATATCAGTGACTGAATAAATTAAATACTAAACATCATTTATTTGTCACGATGCGGATTTTTTTTTCAAAATAATAATACTTTGCCTATTTTATGATTTCTTCTAAAATGAATAAATATCGATGCATTTAAATGAAAATGATTTTTAAAAAAGTCATTGATCATTTAGAATCAATGATTAAAAAAATAAAATGCCAAAAAAAAAAGAATTTTATAGGAAAAAAAACAACTTTTTTTTTTTACAAAACAATGATGTTTTGCATATTTTATGAGTTTTTCTCATATGAATCAATATCGTTGAAGTGAGTGGGTGATTTTAAAATTCACCCTGTTTGCCTATTCGAGAATTTTTGGTGACGGACCTCGAAATTTTCAACCATTCTCAAGTGACGAGGACGACACCTGAGCTTTCACCCATCTTTAATAATTACTACACCACACCAACGCAAGAACAAATTTCGAAAAAGGGAGTTTTTATGACATAGTTAAAGAAATCACTCACATCGCGCGCATACACACACACACACACACAAGTGCTATCGGCCTGAGGGAAACACGAAATTTCCATGGGGATGAAGTTATTCACTCGGTAAAACGAAAGAATTGGAAAGTGAGTGGGTGATTTTTAAATTCGCACTGTTTGCCTATTCAAGGGTTTTTGGTGACGGACCTCGAAATTTTCAACCATGTTTAAGTGAGACGAGGACGACACCTGAGCATTCACCCATCTTTAAGAATTACCACACCACACCAACGCAAAAACAAATTTCGAAAAAGGGAGTTTTTATGACATAGTTAAAGAAATCACTCAGATCGTGCGCACACACACAAGTGCTATCGGCCTGAGGGAAACACGAAATTTCCATGGGGATGAAGTTATTCACTCGGTAAAACGAAAGAATTGGAAAGTGAGTGGGTGATTTTTAAATTCGCACTGTTTGCCTATTCGAGGCTTTTTGGTGACAGACCTTGAAATTTTCAACCATGCTCAAGTGACGAGGACGACACATGAGCTTTCACCCATCTTTAATAATTACCACACCACACCAACGCAAGAACAAATTTCGAAAAAGGGAGTTTTTATGACATTGTTAAAGAAATCACTCACATCGCACGCACACACACACACACAGATGCTATCGGCCTGAGGGAAAGACGAAATTTCCATGAGGGTGAAGTTATTCACTCGGTAAAAGCCCGTGCAACGCCGGGCTAAGCGGAGAGGAAAGAAACAAAGAAATCAAAGTAATTTCGGAAAATAATATTGGAAGTGCTGAATTTGTGAAGATTGAGTGAATATCAACGTCATACTGTTCAGCTACACGAGGCCTTTTGGGGACGGTCCACGTAATTTTGAACCATCGTCAAGTGACTCGAACGACACCTGAGCTGGCACCCCCTCTCCTAACTACCACACCACACCAACGGAAGGACGTTTGAACTCTCGACAGATTTTACGTGCATCGCTCCCCTACACTGCGGGTCTTCAGTGGTACTAGGATCGAGAATTTGTGAAGAGAATTGAAAATGTTAAGCAACAAAGCCATGACACGCACTCACGGGACATGCACTCACATTGTACGCGTGAAACCCCACAAAAGTTTTGGCGTTAGAATAAAAGGAAGAAATTAACATGGGGATTAAGTTATACCCTCGGTATAAGCCCGTGCAACGCCGGGCCATGAAAGCTAGTTAATTAATATCCATTGAAGAGCAAGACTAATTCCAGCAGCCACGTAATTCCCCTTCACACAAAACTCAAGAATAAATTCAACAATGAGTATATGGTAGTAAGAAAAGTTAAAAAAAACACGCTTTTAATGTAGATCTAACTAAAAAATGAAAAATAAATTATAGTTTTTAAAAAAATAAGAAACACGCTTTTATAGTGAATCGAACTAAAAAGTAAAAAAAAATAATTCTTAATTTAAGAATAAAATGATAAACGGGAAAGTTAATGTCATTGGGGTAAAAGCGTGGGGTGCTTTGTACTATATTTTTACACTAACTCAGCATTTCGGAATAGAGCTAGTAAGAAATTATAACAATTAATATAGAGCCGGGGTGGGCATTAAGTCGATCGCGATCGACCGGTGGACCGCCAAGACATTTTGGGGAGACCGCCTTCACATAAGATCTTAGACGTGTATACTAAAAGAAACACAGGGGGTTATCAAAATACAGGGAATTACCCGTGAATAAAAGTGACATATTTTTAATGCACTTCGTAGGTATTAAAGTAAAATATATAATAGCTAACAGATTATTTTATAAATAGAAATGTATATATTCTGGTAGTATTCGGTAGCTTTATCGAAGTTCTGCAAGTCTCGGATTTTTTTCAAAACCGTAAAATGTTGGATTTCTCAGATTTTCAAAGAGGTCTAATTGTGGGAGCCCGTCTAGTTGAAGCAAGTGTGACCGAAAAATCCCAGTTTTTAGCGGTTTCTAGAGGTACAGTGTCTAAAGTCATGACTGTTTACACACAGTGCAGCAAGACAAGCTTGGCAGAACAATATAGTGGGAAATGAAATGTTCTCTTTATCTCTCTTGAAACACAAAATTTTTCTCCTTCAAAAGGACGTAATTTTAAAAGAATAACTTTTGGAATCTAATAGACCAAGTAAAGTATCCTAATAAATAATCCTAATATATCCTAATATAGTAAAAAAAAGCTGCAATTCATTTTACATTGTTCTTTTGCTGTACCTACCTTCGTTTTCAACGATGGATATAATTAAAACCACATATCATGCCCGTTTCACAGACGATCGCTTAGAATACATTGCAAGATTAACAGTTAGTAATTATATACTCAGATATTCAAGATTGTGGTACGGATAGAATGCAGACTAAGTCTACTGCCGAGATTTTAACTACGAGAACTAACTTTAAACGAAAATGATTCATTTTTTGATGTAATTTGAATTGTTTGATAATAAATGCATCACATTTGATCATATTAAATTTGTGGGTATAGTTATTATCTTTGCGTTTTACTTAAAACACAGTTTAAGTTTTTTTTATTGTAGTTATGTACATATTCTGTACTTATTATTGTTATAAAATAAATATTGTTGAGCTTTTTTTTTTTTTTTTTTTTTGCTTATCACACCTACGCCACAGAGTGGACCGCAACACCTTGGGAAAATTAGAAGCAGACCGTGTCATGTAAAAGTCTGCTCACCCCTGATATAGAGCATATCACGCTTTTACCCCAATGACATTAATTTTATCATTCATCCTTTTATTCTTATATTAAGAATTATTGTTTTTACTTTTTAGTTCGATTCACTATAAAAGCTTTTTTAAATTTTTTTAAACTATAATTTATTTCGAAAATTATTCATACATGTTTCCAAGTTTTTTAATTGCTTTGAGTGTCTAATAATCGAATAATATATTTCATTATTATTGCAGTTATAGAGAAAGTACGGTGGCCTTGTCTAAAATGATAAATATTTATAAAAATATACAAGAAGCGTAAATTGTATTTCTAGGATGAATGTAATAGATTATATCTCTCTTTTCGAGAAAACGTGACAAATGCGATTAAACGATAATCTTGTAAAAATGCGACATTTATTTCGCGATACGTAAACAAGTTGCAAGATTTCAATACGATGATGTTTCATAAAAAATATTTTTATTATATTATGTTGCAAATTGTTTAAAACAGATATCAAAATGTAATTTTGCTGATATTTATATTAAATTGATATTTGTTTTTGTTTTTATGTAACAAAAATATAAGTATTGTAAAAAGTAATTGCAAAGGGGGAAAAAAAGGAAACTATAATTGTATAAGGGAAATGAAAAGTTGGATATTGAATCTTTTAAGCATAAAGAATTTTTTAAGGAAACATTTTGTTCGTACAAAAACAAAGGTTAAAAAAAGTATGTCACTCATACAAGTATTCGCAATTTAAGAAAATTGTTGTTAATGTAAATGGCTTAAGGAAACAAAAACATGATGTAAATAAAGCAATTATTTTAACAGCGTTAATGAAATTCTTAAAGTGAGTTTGCCCATTACGAAGTCCATTGCTTATGCATAAGGAATTAGATAATAGTAGTAGACAAATAAATTGTTTAGTTTCCATATTTTATGACTTCCAGAGATATTTTATAAATATTTTCAAGGAGCGATGTAGTAATTTAAATTGATTGATTAAAGTCGTACTTCGAAGCAACACAAAGAAAATTGGTGTCGTAACTAGTATTTTTGAAGTTTGATCAAATAATGAGAAAAACATTTGAGCTGCCACCTTACTCTCCAAATTTCCACACCATGCCAACGTGAGAACTTTGAGCCTAGACAAGTTTAATGCGCTTCAAATGTTCAGCGCACGTCTTCAGTGGCACAGGATTCCAACTAATGATTCGAAATAGACAACACCAGATACGAATTCATGATCGTGACCATTTACGGCCATATATACTAGTTAAGAACAAACTATTCATAATTTTTTTTCCTTTTATTAGTACCACGTGAAAAGTATATCAATAATTTTAGCAAGATCGGGAAAAGTATATTCTTTTAGGAAGTTTTTCTGCTCCTTTAGAATAGAGTGTGAAATTTTAGACGTAAAGGTATTTGGGCATGTCAATTGCAAAAAGTGAAACCTTACAGTTTCCGAGATTAAATACAGTCGGGCCTCAATTTTGAACCTCTATTTTGCAAACTTTTCCCAGGAACCAAGACTTTTACGATTATCTTCATAAAATAACCTCTAAATAGTAAAGTGCATATTCTATTAAACGATTTTTTTCTCTTGTGTTTCGATTTTTCTCTCCCTATTTTTAAAATATTTCTGGACCTCAGTGTGATTTAAAGATAAAACCATTCGAAACAATTCGACACGGATTACAGCGTGAAGAAAACATTCCTGATAATGTTTTTGGTGCATTGTAAAGATGTGAAGTCGTGACGGATCTATTCGCGGCCTCTAACTAACTGTTTGGGAATTCTTTAAGGGAAATAATTATTTCAACCAACTTTCACCGAAGATAAGAAAACGTGATTATGCAAATTCAGTTTATTATATAAATTCTGTACTCACGAGTTTTGAGAGTTAGTGATGTGAGAATCAAAGATTATTAAAGTGAGAATTGGATTTTATTGAAGTGAAGATAGCTCAGGTGTGAAGTGAATTAATCAGAAACCAGCAATACGGCCGTAGATCGTAAACAGTGTAGGACGTTGTGAAATTGGAATCACTGATTAGTGTCAAGGCCTCATCCAATTAATAAAGAATTACAAGAGTTCAGATATTGTGCTCATTATTTAAATAGAAGTTAGAGAGTTAAATTGTTAGTGCGCGCATGAGTTAAAAAAGAGCTTTTATAAGTTATCGTAGAAATTGATTGAATGTCCGAAAATACTATCCCCATGCTATCTGGTCTCACCTTCACGCTCCAGTTGTTGATTAAAACTATCTTAATTGGATTATTATTGTGTCCGTGTTGAATATTGTGACAAATAAACAATTTTAGGGAATCATGTTGTCTGATTAGTTCCTCCCACACATCTAGCCCGGTCCGAGAGTAGACAAGGGTGTATTATGAGACATGGTGTATTATGAGAGAAAATACGTTTTTTGAAACAAAAGCTCAAAATTAGCAGATTTTACTTGTAATAAAACTTAAGGACTGGATATAAAACAAAAATGGTTTTAAAAAATTTCGCTTAAAACTACTCGTAGGCTTAAGCTTAGAATATGTCACTAAGACTATTTATTTCCTTTAAGTTCAAAATGCTGCATTTTTCTGGATACTCTTTGTTTTCTTGTTTTCCTTACAGATTTCTTTTTATTGTACAAGATTTATGAAATAAATAGACATTAATAAATAAAAAATGTGTGTGGATAGTTACTTTTATAGTAATATATAATGTTTATGAATATATAATTTATTTTACATGGTTTATGATGCATATCAAAAGATGAATATCAATTTATAGAATTTTCTACATAACGAACTTTTTTTCAGGATTTAGAGACTTCGTTAGATGGAAATCCGACTGCATATTGCTTACTAAAAAAATTATTAGCAGTCTAGGCATCCATCGTGAATATTTGATACATGCTGTTGTAATGTCCTAGCGTTTTCAATTGATGAAACTTCAATGATGTCTAATTGTTTATTTACACACACAGAAATAGGACACTCACATACACCAAAAATTTATACTTTTTACACGTTTTTAAATACTGAATCTTCAGAGCTCGTTGACACTTTTAGAGAAAGAGAGAGAAAAAAAGAAATGGGCCTGGGTGGCCTCCAACACATCTGCCTCCGGCAGATACACAATCTTTCAAGCACAGCTAATTGGTGGAACTCACAGGTCTCTCCTCGAGAGATCAACACTCAACATCTCTTCACAAAGCTCGCTATTGGAGCGTACCGTATTGTCTCGTTGCGAGATAATCCTCGAAAAAAAATCTCCACACTAAGTTCACGGGTGGAGCTCAACAACCGCTCTCAACGAGAGGTAAACACCGACTCCCTGGCGTGGCACTTGCGCAGGTGCAGTACCTCGGATCAGTCAGCGCTGCCACCTTGAGTTTCAGAATGGGTCTCGAATTCGTTATACTGTGTTTAGGCAGGTTGCGTGTTAGATGAATGGTTACCTTAATGCTATCTACTTATACTTTACCTTACCTTAATGGTTAACTTAATGCTATCATCTGATTTATTTACAATATCAATATTGAAAATAAAAATAATTTTTTTAGAAAACCTAAGATAACAGTGCTTATTGACGTTACTGCTCGTCATGCAAACTGTTGTAAGTTTCGGTGCTAGTACCTTTCAATGATTAAAGGCCTAATGACATAACGATGTCTATAGACGCAATGATGTTCATAGTCTGAACAGGACCTTTCTCGGGAGTGTCTTACATAAGTGCGTCTTTTATCTGCGAAGTTTCAGCGTGGATGGTTTTGTCCCCGCTTCTCCATAAATCACGCGACACTACATTCTTTGTCCAATGATTGTAGCTGGAATCTTAACTTCAACTATGGGTCAAGGGTGTCGCAGATGAAAACTGAAATTACACCTGTAGCCACAGGAGATCTGGTGTGGACCTGCTGGAGATCTTTGGAGGACCGACTTCTGTTGGCACAAGTCTTCATCTTACTCACATTATTTATATGCGAGTTATCATCTTTTCCTTCTTCAAATCATTTCCATATTAGTTGAGCTTTTCATAGGAATAGGAAAAGCACCGTATAAGAAATACGTTCTTTAACCCGGAAGTTGACGCGCGGGGCACAGAGTCACCCCAGGCTCAGCAAATCAGTAATTCTGAGAAAACTGCTTATTTGTTACCAATGATCTTAACAGTATATTTCTATATGACAGTCTTAATGGGAGCTAAAATGTATTTTTTACATATATCCCTCTTTTTTGTGAGCGGAAAATGTTTCTCTACAATCTTAAGGTTCGTGTTTTGACTGAGTTCCCCCCATGACCACATTTGTTCCAAAATATTGTCTATGTACTGCTACAATTTCTCCCTGTGAACAACTTAGTGGTTTTGATTGCTATTTGTACGACTTATTATGGTTTATAAATGTAAATGAGCAGAATATTTAAAAAAATGGGCATCCGTGATCTCTATTGAAGGAAGTTGATGTTGATCAAGCCCAGGAAAAAACATGCTGAAATAATGAATATTAATCATGATAGTGAAAGCAATAAATATGAATTGTTTAAGTTGAAAGGAAAATTTTCAAATGTTACCCAAAGGACTCCTTCAAGAAAAATATTAAGCCATATGTATATCGCAAGACACATTTCATCCTCCTAAAAAGACACAATAAAAAAAAAGTTGAACCTGATATTTTTCAATCATCAAAGGACAATAAAACTACCGTAATTAGAACGAAATGTGACAGTTTTGCCTGCAAATAGCATTCCTGTAATGTCAGCGAATAGTGTTTGTGATTTGTGTTCTTTTAAAGTCACACACATTTGAAATTTCTTGGATCAGTTTGATTGATACTTTTCCTCAAATTATCAATGAAAAATTGAAAGGTCCTTAAAAGTAGGTAAGTATACTTTCTCTTCTTTAGTTATTCACTGGAATTGCAATTTTTATTGTGAACAGTAAAAAAAATTGTAAAAAAAGGATTGGGGTGACTTAGTCGCCCAACACTATCATTATCGTTAGTATCGACTGTGCACCTACTTCCGGGTTAAATGCGATTTGCTTTACATGCATCTCCTTATAAAATATCTTTCTGGAAAGGAGGAATATAAATTGATAATTAATTTCTTATCTTATTAAAAGTATTAAATTTGCTAATACAAGGAAGGGATATTTTGAATATGAAATAATAGCTAAACCTTTTATCAAATGATTTAGAAAACTTCAAAATTTTGAAATACTCTCCCGATATTATTTATAATGAGTTTTAAAAAAGCAACGACTTTCATAAATAACACAATCGTTTTGTTTCTGTATTAACAACTGAGATTAAAGGAAAGGCGGGGATGGGGATGATTGCAACTTGAAGCAATAAATCGAACAGTTGTGTTTTAATGTCTCATCTGCGATTTTAATTACAATAGCATAACTTTTACTGTCAATAGTTCTAGCTTTATACATTCAAATAAAAAAAATCCATATAAATTTTTTATTTAAAAAAAAAACACATTTAGCCTTTACACAAGCTCTCGTAGCCTTGCAGGTGTAATTTCATGCTTGCAGCCTTTTATGTTCGATTCGAGAAATGGAATCCGTTTCTGTTTCTGCGAAAAAATGTGATAAGTATAGCTGTTATTTAGCATGTTACATGAAAATGAGCCTGAAGGATTTTAAACAGTGTAATCTGGTAGATAAAAATGGTTGCATAACCTATTGTATTATCGCCATTGTTGTTTTGATGTAGATCAAAATATCAAGTCTCTCATCATTGATCATTGAGTTACTCTATAACGCATTTATTTCGTGTTAAAACAGTAGGCTAATATGATAATTAGAAAAATACTTTTTGTGAATATTGTAGTTTTCTTCATTGAGAATATTGAATGTATGAATAAATAAATGTATAAATTATTAAAATTATACATTTGAATATAAAATTATTAAATATATCTATTTTATACGCAAAAACCACTGAAAAATTCTGCGATAAGTGTCAGACTATATACAGGGAAATAGGTTTAAAGCGAAAATGCTTAAGACGAAAGATCGGTTAAAACGAAATTATACAACATTCCTTACAGACTACTATGCATTTCCATGCAATTTTTCCCCATAACATAAAACAAAAGTCGCTTAACACGAAAAGATTTTCCCTCTGGGAATGAACAAAATATGAAAAACACTAGCCGCGTAGGCGAGATTTAAAAGGGGTGTGAAATGAAAAAAGGAGGTTTCACATGCTTCGTAGAAATAAAGATAAATTGGGTGTGCAATACAAGTGGAATAGTTTGTGATATGAATCAATTGTGTTTATCGAAGCCACTTTAATATACTCTCCACCCCTACAAACACCACACAAAAACATAAAATTAGTCTAATACTGATAAAATTCTAATAAAAAATAATAAAATAAACAAAGTAAGACAAGCACCGACATTGGAAGGGATTTATTGGATTATGGTGTTGAAATCCAATAAATCTCAAATAAAATCTCAACTGTACAGAAAAGGGATCTGGAAGCCAGCCGTAAGGCATCAAGACCGAGGTAAAAGCAATTCCTAACTTAGAAAACGATTAAAAAACCCTTTAGCAAAATTGAAATATACCAATCCCATATTGTTAACGACTAGAAGAAGACAATTTTTAGGGATGAAACACATTTATGCATGCAGGGATTCAAATCAAGTGAGACTAGACGAAGAGAAATTGGAACTCTGTAACCATATCATATCCAACAGATTGCAAAACACCCTTCTAAACAAATGTTTTGAGTTTTTTTCACAACAAATGTCACTGGAAGCGTAGCTCCTTTTAAAGGCATGATGAATGATGTCAAATACATAGAAATATTACGCAGTAGAATTGTTCAATCCGTGGAAACGTTTTAGGGAACATTTCAACATGATTTGGCTTCTTGTCACAATTCGACATTGATCCTGACTTTTATGCGGGAAAATAAATGCTTAATTGACCCGGAATTTCACCAAATTTAAATCCTACTGAGAATTTATGATATATTCTCAAGAGTCGTTTGTGGTATACAAGTGTGGTTCCATTATGATGAAGCGAACACGAGCGCTGTACTAGTGGAGTCAATACCAAGACGAGTTCAATAGGTTATTTCTGCTATAGGAGGACAGACTTCGTATTCATAAAGAGATTTTCCTGTCTACTTAAGGTATGTAATGATTAAAAGCTAGGCTATTAGAAATAATAGTTTTTTTATTACTTTTGCCTATTTATTCGAACAGTATAGTATAAATCTAACACTGATAAAATATGAAACGTTTGCTTCCCAAATATGAAAAATAACTGACTGCTTTATAGTTAAGGTTTGGCTTTCAGGTACTTAATTTGAATAATTTTTTTTTTACAAAGTTCTTAAAAATGTGTGTTCATTTCAATATTTTTTTTAATTTACTAGATAAATTGATAACAGGAACTTAAGAAATTTTTCTGAATCGTTCAATAGCAAATGATTATTGTTTCACAATAGAAATCATTCGTAAGTAGTTTTTTGATTAATATAAAAAATCTACACACACACGTAAAGCCACCATCAATCAAGCTGTACTTTTAGTTTTTGGTTTACTTTGGTTTGAATATAGCAAATTTTCGAATAATACCAAAATAAATTTAAAGTAAAAAAAACTTTTTTAAGAACAAGCTTTTATTTAAACGCGCTAAAAAGAATAAAATAAACTTTTCCTTTAAAACTTTTTTTACTATCAACTTATAACGTCATTACACAATTTATATGATATAAAAGCTTGTCGCAATATTTAAGTACTCATATTTACTTATAGTTTGAATTTTTAAAAACTAAATTCAATCAGGTCAAGTTATTTATTTTACTTGTTTATCTACACAGGTAAATCTCGCGACAAGCTTTTATATCATATAAATTGTGTAATGACGTTATAATTGATAGTAAAAAAAGTTTTAAAGAAAAGTTTATTTTATTCTTTTTAGCGCGTTTAAATAAAAGCTTGTTTTAAAAAGTTTTTTTACTTTTAATTTATTTTTTTAATTTTAGTTATCGCTGTTAGTTTTCAGCCTGTTCAACTCATTGAACGCTGGTTCGCATCCTGGTTAGCTGAATTAATTCTCGCAAAGGTATTAGACTAAAAACACAATTTTTTAAATCCGTAATTTTTAAGCAATTTTTTCAATCTTCGTGCAGATTTTGGGTAACATTGTTCTACACACGAAAAAAAAAGTTTAGTGAGATTATCTTCATAAATGACAAAGTTATTAAATGTTTAATTAAAATTTTGAATATTTTTGAAGCACTTAAAGAATATATTTATTTGGAATATTTTGAAGATAAGGGATATATATTTCTCTAACATATTAGAAGAAAATTTTAGTTATTTATTAAAAAACTTCAAAAGGCATTTAAATATTTGTATTAATCAATAAAATGCTTAAGATTCAAAACGCATGTTGTAATCAAAAAAGAAAGTTTTATCAAATAATAATTTTTTGCTGGACATTGAATATCTTCTACGTAAGAATCTATCTTTTGATTTGCTCAGGTCATCCTTAGAAACTTGATTTTGAAAAAATAATTAACCATCGCATTATTTTTATACAGTCAGATGTCCATGTAACGAACTTCTGTGACGGGTGTATCCGCGTCAATCTTCCAATAACCCTCTTGGGTAACTTTGAGGCCAGCAATTATTCTATTTCACAGCCTCCTCGGAAAACATGAGATAGTGATATGCTAATGAATTCGATTATATAAAGTCTAGATTTAGTAAGAAAGTAGTAGGAGAAGGAATTGCCAAACCAGTTGTAAGTATCATCTACGGATCTCTCCAGCGAGCTTAGCACGTATTAGATAGTAATTGATATTGTTAATCATTGAAATAATCAAAGGGATTATAGTTAGTACCGACCTGACGTTAGTAAACGTTCGTCTCCTTTGTCAATTCTGATAGCTGAGATTATTTAGTAGGGAATATTAGATTTAAAGGTTAGAATTGAATGTTAGAGTTGTGAATCAGGATAAATCTAGGGAATTGAATAATCACTCCAGGGTTTCTACTTATAGTGTGACTTGTTAATTGTATTTGTGTGTTGTTAATAAATATTTGTAATTATGGCTTTCGTTGTGATAATATGTTTCCTTCCACACCAGGCGCGTCGGGCAATGTGAACCCAGTCCAAGATAGGACTGGATCACGACACTTCTATTTTGGGAATTTCTCTATTTTATGAACTTTTTCCTGGAACCAAGCACATATTACTCTTTTCATCGTAAAACAACTCCAAATAGCGAAGTGCATTTCCTATTTAACGAAATGTTTCTTCTAAGATTTTATTTTTTTCTCTCCTTATTTTTAAAATATTTCAGGTCATTTTGCAAATTATTCTCTTTTGGCACATTTTATGAATATAAATAACCTTGAGCTGGTTTTACAATGTGCCTAACTCATCTAGAGAAACAAAATTGCCGTAATTTTTCAAACAAAAAAAAACTCAAATAAAATTAACAGATTCTATTTGTAATTAAATTTAAGGACACATGTCGTAGTGTGTGTTTAGATTACTGGTGATAAAATGAGGTATATTTAAATTACTTGTAGGCTTAAAATTAGAAAATTTCTTTAAAAAATTCCTTCATTTTATTATAAAATTATTTTTTTAATCGAAAATATATTGCATTTCTAGATAATATTTTTCTCTTATTGTTTTCCTAGCGGATTCCTTTTTGATGGGTAAAATACATAAAAAAATGATCTTTCCGATTCTGTAATTATTTTTTGTCTGAGTTTCATAGATTAAAGTTAGATAAATTTTTTAAAGAATTTCTTCAATACTCCATCTCAGTTTAACTTGGCAGCGTTGAGAAAGGTATACAATGTACCAATCTACTTGAAAAATAGCTCTACTTTTTTGTTTTGAATTTAAATCCAAGAAATAGATAGAAATTTGTAAAAAATTTGCATGCGTTGTAGAAATTAGATTATTTTTACGTTGTAGAAATGTAATAACTTTTTAGACAAAGTTAATTAATACTGTCAATAGCGCAACGTTATGAAATTCCAGTTTGGCTGAAAACCGATTTTCGACCCCAACTTTTGTCATTGTTGTAACAATAAAATTATTACAACAATGCAGATATTTCCAAGTTGGCGCCCAAAACTAGTTTAACGTTTTTAATTAATATATTTTTAATTAATTGCAATATCGGAATATAAATGGTCAAAACATGCATTGTCATCCAAACTAAACGTGTATACAAAATTTCAGCTCAATGGGAGGAAGATATCAGCTTCAAAATTGAGTTGCAAGATTCCACCCGAACAAATTACATATATACATACATTGTAAGTTAAATAAAAGCTTTTAATAAAATATATACTCCTTACTTTTTTGTTTGTATTTTTTTCTTGAGAATAAGAAGATAAGCATCATTCTCTCAAAAAGTCTTATATAAACGAGTGCGCTTGTTTTAAATTCATTAATCTCACATTTATAATTTAAATCTAACATTAATTATCATTGATGAATATGCTTTAAAAGTCGGAGCCTTATGATTATGATCGAAAATAATGATTTGATAACAAAATCATAAGTAAATAAAAAATTAAAGTTATGAAAAAAATTGATAAAATGCAGTGTTATATGCAAAGCTTGCAATTTTTATTTACAATTAAAATGAGGCTAATGCACTACTAGTGTTTTATTCAGTTGTATTTAAAGTGGACATTTTTCTAATGAATTAAAAAATATCAGTAAATTTGAACACAAATAACTACATAAAACATCTTTAACATTTTAATATACTTCCCTCTTTTAGAACCTTATTTATAATCGGCGTAATACAGTTTCTAAAAGTGAAAAGCATGAATTTAAGCTAGTATAATTATTTAAAAAGATGCATTCCAACTTTTAACAGAATTTTCGTATAAATACATATTTTACATATATCTTACACTTTTACTGATGTAAACCTAATGTGCGTTTCATAAAAGATTTATTGAATGAAGTTTTTGCAAACACTTTGAATTAAATTTAGTGTGTATTAAGTAGTCAGTAAAAAAACTATTTTAAGCGATATTTGCAATTTAAAGAATGTGATTTAGATAAAGTAATGCTGATGCTGCTTAAATTTAATGCATTAGATTTTGATTTCAACAAAACCTTTTTGATTATAAGAAATTAAACAAATCAACTCTTAAATTAAATTTAAGAAAGAACTCTCGCAAATACATTTATTGTAATGAAAATATATATACTATAACATAAAATTTAGTTTGGGGGGGGGTGATATACTATAAAAGGATTCGAGTACATTATTCAACTCAAATTAAATAATAAAGTAAAATAAATATATATATATATATATATATTTATATAAGTATTGTGTGAAAAAATTTCTGCGGGAGAAGTTGAGATCTACAACATTTTAATCTGTTCACTGTCCTAAACCAGTGACAACTCGATAAATCATAATAGTTTTTCTAGCTACATTTCTTTTTTGTTTGTCATGGTTCCATGTTCTTGTTCTTCGGTCTGATCTTAAGATTCTTGGGATTTATTAGTCTCTTTTTAATTATTTACTGCTATATATATATATATATGTGTGTGTGTGTGTGTGTGTGTGTGTGTTTGTGTGTGTGTGTGTCCATAAATTAAGGATAATTCTGAATTAGGAGGAAATCGAACTCCACGCTATAAATTTTATTTGTAGAATTACAACACACATTTTTAAAAATAATATGCAAATTACAGGAAGCAACCAGATGACACAGTAGTATGTTACTGATATGTATGTTATGTTAATGATAAGAGTGTAAAACAGCGTTTCTCAAACTGTGGGGCGCGCCTCCCTGGGGGGCGTGATAACTCAACAAGGGAGGCGCGAGCATATTGAAAAGCGTAAGCAAATAATTATTTAAAAAAATTATTATGTTACTGAAAGCATATAATCAAAATACATTCTGACATAAAAATAAAATACACATTTACACTGAAATAATAAACTTGTAAATGTATCAGTATTGCACAGTGTATTTCATATTTAATTTAAACAATACAATAAGAGCAAGATTAATAATTACCAGTGACCCCATGGGCTTGTCACATAAAATTATATACAAAAATTAACATTAGTAATATTTAAGGTTTATAACTAATCCCTTAACGCAGATCAAAAAATCACGCGATCTGCTTTCCAATGCCACTATTTTCCACGCAGGCACGCGTATGGGATGTATTGGGGTTGGGGGGGGGGGAGAAGGAATAAATAAGCAAATCCTCTGAAATAAGTAAGTCCTACACAAACACTGTCAAGGTCCTTTTATGCATTCCAAAACCTTCGGAATAATTTTATAGATAGCAGTGCACAGAAAAGACCATACTCTGGAAAGACGTATGTATACGTCCAGGGCAATTAACGCTTTGGGTGAGCGATACGTTTATATACGTCGGGGGACTTAAGAGGTTAAAGTCGTATTGTACCTTTAGCGTCAAAGTATAGTATTATGGAATTCAATGTATTGTTATTGTAAGGATGAAAATTATGATCTAGTAATGGCTCGCAAATATTGAAAGTTTGAGAAGCACTGGTGTAAAAGAAGGTTATATAAGGAAAGGGGGAAATAAGTAAAACTGTTCACAAGCATTTTGTAAGTCACTCAGTGGCATAACCGAATAGTTATGACACACACAAAAAAACCATGAGGATGTTTTTTCATGCAGCAAAAGTATCGCCTGCATGGAATGTAGCGTACTCATTTGGAAGAATCAGAGAAACTTGGAATTGGTATAAAGTGTCATCTCTAGGCTTTGGCAAAGATTCTAAGATGACGGAAATGTCAGTAGACGTTATAATACAGATTACCACCGAGTTATAACCCCGAATGAAGAACGATGCTTGGCATTGACTAAAAAAAAAAGCAGACGGAACAAAGCATCTGACCTGTACTGTCAGCTATCTACAGCTATAGATACGACAGTATCAAAACAAACCGTGAACATACATTTGGGACATATTGGTCTGTATGCACTCATGTTTCTTAGATGTATACTGCTCACTACAGCTCACTGTCTCCAATGGTTAATCTAGAGTAGAGAGCATGCAATATGTGTGGGTGTGAGGGTGTGTATGTAGACATCATCACAGTGGGCATGTGGGATGTGGTTTCCGACGAGTCCAGGTTTAGCTTGTAGGCTGATTCACGTCGGACTTTCGTTTGGAGTACGCCAAATTCCCGTCACCTCCAACACAACATCATTGAACTGCATGGTCACGGTGGTGTAAGATAGCTCGTTTGGGGGAAATCTTACTGGCCTCCATAATCGATATGCATGTTCAAATCGGAACTATGGTAGGCCAAATTTTTGGGGACATCATTCTCAAATAAAAATTACGTCTAAAAAAAGAAATGAAGTAAAAAAAAATTACACGTTGGTGTTGTAAGAGCTGAAAAGAATAAGGGAATAAAACTAAATAAAGTTTTACGCGAGTTCTTTAATCCTAATCAAAATTTTCTGTTTAAATAAAAAAAAAATGGATCTTATTAAAAATGGGAAAATTTAGCAACATTTACGTTTCATTATTATTCAGAAATTGTAGTGTTTTAATATTATTTTAAGTAATTTAAAGGTTCACATCTTGAAATTTTAACAGTGACTTAGAAAACCAAAATGAAAACCTTTTTCAGATTCTTATATTTATTTATTTATTTTTTGTGGGTTAAAACTAATATGTTATCGACCTTTTTAACCACAATACTCAAATTATGAACAAGTTACAAACTTAAATTTTCCGACCTCGCTCAGATCCGTGATTTTGATAAACAGTAAAAATGTGAATAAAGTTTTGAAATAATCGAAAATAAGATTGTGAAAAACACTGATTCATAAAATTAAGTTTATATACCTAATTACATCCCCCCGCCTCCCACACACACATAAATTCAAAATTAGATTTTGTATTTTCGTAAGTGTCATTGAAAAGGAAGCCAAAATAACTTCTTAATATTCAAACATGCAATTTTTTTTTCAAATGGGCTGTTTGCATCGGTGTTTTAATCGTTGCAGACCTAGTACCACCCCCAGGAGCTGGTGTCACTTTTTAGAGTAGCACCATGTAGGTCATACCAATTACCTCAAGTAATTTTGACGGCCAGGTTTCTCCTCAGAGGGAGGCACCTGAGATTTTGACAATATGAACCTGTACTAGGATTTAATTTTGCCAAGAACATCCAAGCCAAAAAGACACTCTAAGGATCTTTTAGATGCTGTATAATCTTACGAGATGACCGCTGTTGATCTTCTGCATCATGAAAACCCACCGATTTGGGCCGGGGTTGGACCTGCAAACTTGGGTGCAGAAGACCAGCGACAAACTAACCACGCCACCCAGCCGGCTTAAACATGTAATATTATATAAACGATTCTGAAAAGGAACACACTATTAGTGAGTGAGTGAATATTAACGTCGCACTGTTTAGCAACACGAGGGCTTTTGGCGAAGTTCCGCGTAATTTTGAACCATGGTCAAATGACGCAGACGACACCTTAGCTGGCCCCTTTTATCCTAACTACCACACCACACCAACAGGAGGACGTTTGAGCTCTCGACAAATTTAACGTGTATCGCTCCCATACACGGCGGGTCTTTAGTGGTACTGGGATCGAACTCATGACACGCTAGCCATGATCCAAAGGAACACATTATAATAAAATCATAAATATACACAGTGCAATTCGTTTGATATGAAATGGATATAAAAACCACTTAATTTATGTTTAAAAACAATAAATACATACAATGCTTAGCATATATGGAAATGACAGTATTTTTTTAAATGTGCAATTAATCTTATACCATGAAATAGAAAAGGTTTTAAAGATATGTTTTTAAAAATTCATACAATCTGAAATGAAATGCATTTAACAGGCAAAGAGTTTTAATGTTATGCATTTTAATGGTTAAAGAAAATAAGTCTACATGGAATATGAAACAAAACAAAAATTCAAAATAATTCCTAAAATTGAAAGTATAATTTGTGGACAGATACAAAGATGTGTGCGTGCCTGTCATGTTTGAAAATATATAAAAGAATTGTAATATACGAGGGTGATCGGAAAATAAGTTTCCCTTTTTGACATTGGTCACAGTTGTGTATGCAAGTTGAAACGTGGAATGAGACATTAAAGATAAGCCGTAAGTTTATTTTTCTACATAACTATCAAGTACATTGAGACAGTCGTCATAACGCTTGATAAGTTTCAAAAAGCCTTCCCCCCTTCAAAAAAAAAAAACAAAAAAACTCAGGGCTTATCATGTGGAAGAAGAATTTCACGGCTTCCTAAGCGCTTTCCAGTTAGATTCTTTTTCAAAACAGGAAACAGATTAAAGTCATTTAATGCGAAATCAGGACTGTATGGTGGTTGGTGTAGGCACTCCCAACCAAGAGTTGCAATATGGTTTTGCGTTGCCATCGCCGAGTCACACATTCAATAACAGAAAGCCAGATCTGAGAAGTCAGGGCCTTTTTCCGAATCACCTCTTTCAATTTCGACAGGGTGTCACAGTATCACGTAGAATGTACTCAAAGTCCTAACGAATGATGTATCGGTGTCTTGCATGTTCACCTGCTGTGTCGTCTTTCGCTCATAGCCGTTAAAAGCTCCTTAAGTATACAAAGCCCTGAGATTTTCCTGGGGAGATTTTGAAGCTTATCAAACGGCATGATAAGTGTCTCAATGTACTTGTTAGTTATGGAAAAATAAAGTTGCTTGGGTGGTACATGAAATTCATGTTAATGGTTAATTTCCAAGTAGGAGCACATAACCAAATATTGCAGTCAATATTTGTTTCAGTATCCCACATTCAAAGTTTTTTAACGCTTCCAGTTTGGGGGTTATAATAATTTCACAAAATGTTTTTAGAATCACTCGAGTTCAAATGAAAGCTCTAAAATTACATATTGTCCTTTTAAACCTTCTAACTAGATGCTATTACAAGTGACATTGCTAGTTGTTCTGCCATATTAATTCTTGAGAATAAAAATAAACGCTTAAGATTTTTCAGGAAATTTTTTTTATAAAAACTTTTATTACGATGGCAATAATTATGTGCAACGTTCTATTCGTTTGAGCCGCCGGAAGAAGTTAAGTTTTTGTTAAAAGAATGAGGTACGTATTACATTTATAAACAGCATTTTGAAAAGAAATTATTTATTTACGACACCCTGAAGCTCTCAAAAACTTTCGTTTACATACAATGTTGCAAATCCAGTTTATGTATATATAATGCAGCACTTTATGAGTCTGTGATTATGACATATATTTATACATTTATGCCTCGTTTGCGGCTCATTATATACCACTAAGTTACAAAATTATATTATTACAGTGTTTAAATGTTTCTTCTCATTTCTAAACTATATAAATATTCTCTTAAAACAGACAGTACACTTTTGTATTTTGAACCATGTTTAAATAAAAGATTGACACCTGAACTCTGTGTAATATTTTTTTTCTCTTATATTCTTAAAACTTGATGTCACTTCCCATTCCACAAATCTTAAGCGGTAATTTTTTTTACACAAAAGGTTTCAAAAATAGGTAAATTTTTTTGTTAATTATAAGTAAACACCATACTTAACAAATTGAGTAAATCCCAAAATTTAATTTAAATTTTAAATTTTAAAGTTTTTATACCATTTAGTTTTACATTTATGGAACGCAAAATCTCTTCAACTTTTTTCCTTGTTAGTACCCTCTGCACGCTATGAAAAATTTTTCATATTTCTTAGACAAAAATTTTTATGTTAGTACTTTTTCAAATGGTTAAGGGTTTTGTTCGTGTATACATGTGAGTGTTCCTATCAAGGATAATAAAAATAATCAACGGACAGTTTTGAATCCGTATAAAAATTTGATTAATCCTTTCACAAAAAAGTGTTTTTCTTGTTTGAGTTGTCCGTAATTTCAAAAGTTGCCGGTCTGAATGCAAAAGCATTGCAAACAGTAAAATACAAATTTTTAAGATCTAAATTTCTGCCTTCATCAAAGAACAATTCCCGTCTTCAGCACGAAGGAAAATTCTGGATGAAAGTAGTTCAGTACCATAGGCAAATAGTATCACCTTTTCAAATAGTAACACTGAATAATAACTCCATGGGAATTAAACATATGGGCAAATCAAAGAAACAGAGAAATTACTCGTATCGCACTTTTTAACAAACCGTGAACTTTTTAAAATCACTTGAGAACCTAATGGACTTTAAGTGGCGTGACAGAACAGTTTGGGTCTTTCCTACTCCCGTCAAATTTTATAGCGGTGCCGCGACTTTCACTATACGATACCATGTTTCCACTGTGGTTACCTTTGGTAAAAATTAAATATTTCAGTTAGTTAAAACTCATTTTCCTTATCGGGGATTTTTCGTCTTTCGGACACATAATAGGTCTGTTATGATCGACACTGTATAGCGGATAGATGATTTGGATTGAATATATATATATGCCAGGTTTGGAAAGTTTAACTTAAATGTTAACGGAATAATAAAAAAAATAGAAAGAACACTTTACTAACATGTAGGAATTTTATAGTGTGTAGAGAGTATCCGACTGGTTGCGACAACTTGTTTTTAAAAAAGAGGAGATATGGGGATTTTTTTGTTGTAGTTATTTTTAGATTTGCTTAGTGCATTTTAAGAAAAATGTGCTAAAATTAAGAAGAGAAAAATAAATTATTACTAAAATGAGAAAAAAATAGGTAAAATTTGACAAAAATAGCATAAACGCGGCCCATTCTGCACCAAAGTTTTATGAACAAATTTTCAATTTTTTCAATCTAATGTGTTGCTATATTATTCAATTTTGAAATGACCTTCAGGATAAGAGATATTTTCTTTTTTACAAAAACTAGAGCACTTTGTCACGGTTACTATATGAAAATGCTTAAAAAGACAATGATTATATTCACATAAGGGACTGTAAATTTTGTAATAAAACAGCGATTGATAAATCTAAAGGTTAAACCAGTTCTACTATTATACAGAACTTACAGAAAAAATTTCAGTTAATTATTTTCAAAACTTTTTTAGCAATCGCCGAACCCGTTCGATTATTTTCAAAAAATCACATTTCGAGTAAAAAGCGTTTTAAAGTATGACATCTTGCTTAAAGTAATGGCATCTGCTATTACTAAAACACTTGTAGTTTTTGTTCTATTAAACGGAAAAAGATAAACTTGGTATTTTTATAAAGCTAATAAGATGGGTCATAAAATAAAAGCATAAAAAATTTTGTCAATTTTGGCAAAATTCACAGCTTTAGGGTAGTCGGATACCTTAAAGGTAAATCGCGCCACTTTAGGAGGTCTCCTCGCTTGTCTACGTTTCTTGTTCGGCGCCAAGTGACAGCCATATTGGAAAAGTTTTTACCATACTACAATAAAGCTTGAATTATTCAAGAAGATGACTGGAATTATTTACAAGCAGGCTTGAGGCCTGACATACATGCATACAAGATGAATTCGATTACTTCTACCAAGCTTGTTTGTGAATGACTGTGGTTTATCACACACACACACACAATAGCACAGTCGTTGATCGCAATTTAGTTTATTATAATGCTTCAATAAATCTTTATGTACTCCAAGCCATAGCTAGCGCCCGTGTATTGTAACAAACGTGGATCAGAGTGAAGTTCGCGCACGTGGTTAGAGAGAGAGAGAGCCAAGTTGTGCAAGAAAAATAACTATGCTGGAGTTGAGTAGAGGAGTACTGCGCTGGAGGTTTATGCAGCTGGCATGTAAAAGGCTGGGAATTTACTTATTAAATAGTTTAACAGCGTTCTGTTATCTAGTAGCATTCAAAAAAGCATAAGTTATTATATATTTCTTTCAAATAGGGCGGCGGATAGTGTGTGTGGTGTGGTAATTAACATTGCAGACCTAATACATTCCCTCGGAGCTGGTTTTACTTTATAGTGCGGCATCATATTGGTGGATAACAATTGCCAGAATTTAATTTCGACGCCCACTTTCCTTGACAGAGGGAGGCACGGGAGCTCTGACGATGCAAAATTGTACTCGGAATTCAAATTTTCTGAGAGCACCTAAGTTAAACAAGCACTTTAGGGATATTTAACAAACCGCATAATCAGACTGTATGGACGTTATCGATTTTTTTGCATCATGAAAATCTATCGACTTGGGCCGAGGTCGAACTCGCAAACTTAGACGTACAAGGACAAAGCCTATCCAACTACGCCACTCAACCGGCAGGTATTATATACAAATAAGTAATGAATTGATTTTTCTTTGCATACCAGATGTAAGCAAACCAAATTAGAGTTTTTGAAATAACCATTGAAAAGATGCGACAATTTTCCTTTACAGTACAGATATATCACACAGAGAAAATAGTGAAGACTTATGATACTAATAAGATACTAAAGAAGAAAAGAAGCATATGTCGGGCAAATTTCAAATGTATAATTTAGAAGCAGAAGAAAACAGAAAAAGTTTCTGAGGTTATTGTGCTCGAAACTTTTATTTAAAAAAATGAAACATGAATATTTTATGAGTAACTCTAGAAAATAGAAAATAAACAAACGGTAAATATTTTCTGAAATAAATAATTAGAAATTACAAATATTGGAAATAATTCACACAAAAAAATTATAATATTTATAAATATAGATTCTATTAATAGTTTGGTTAAACAGTTTAGTGGTCTTTCTTTTTCTTGTTTAATATCGTTATATTTTTAAAATACTTAAATTGATTATTCTATGAATAACTATATTTAATGTAATAATATTTATGTTTTTAATATTTCTTAAACGGTAACAAAATATCTAAATAATTTCCAGTCAAAAATTGTATAGTTGTTTATTCAATATTATATTAATCTAAAAATACGAAAACCCTAATATTTTTTATTTATTGAAGCTGGTATATTGTGATACTTATTTTATGAAACTGGAAGTACATCCATATTATGAACAGGTTTAAATGATATAGTTTATATTGTTTAAACTACATTTAATTTAGCTTAGTTTGTAGCGATGAAACTAAATTTGGTGATTTTCTCTTTAGTGAATCAACAGGCATATCCTCTCTTGTATACCCTCATTTCGTATATAAAGTCGTAAATATCGGGAATATATGGAATCCAACATGTCTACATGTGACATTAATGAGAAATTACTTATTAATATTGGATACTATCGGATTAATGATCCTTCAAAACCATCATCAATGATGGAATAATTCTGTTTACCAATTCAATCAAAAATTGAAAGGAATTTGCACCCATTTAGTTCGCAATCCGGGAATTGCACTGATTCCTCTATAAACCGTTTAGTAGGGCATGCATAACCTACAGAATTTGAATGGACATCACTATGAAATATTAGTTAACGTTCCCCGTATCTAAAATGTTTAATTATGTTATCTCTATTTCTCAGATCACTCTGCTGCTTGTAGAGTAGTGGGAGGGGATTATGTGAATTAACTGTTGATGAGTTACTACAACCGTAGTAACGCAATCACTTAGATGGAATAGATGAAGGCAGTGGTTACATGATTGCAATTAAAATGACCTTCCTCGCTCGCATGTGTGGTGTTGACAGGGGAACGGTTTGGCTAATATTCCACGTTCGCTGCATGCATTTATTCGTATGCTTCCTTTTGAATAAGTTGGGTCATTTGTCTTTCAAATAAAGTTGAAAAATAGACTTGAGAGAATAATGTAGAGAAATGTATTTCATGGATAATATCCTGTTTTAAATTTAACCCATAGTTCATGAGGAACCTTTTCATATGTTTTGATACTTTGTTTTTGCTGCAGAATTGTTGAAAAATATGTTTTAAATTCATTGTAGGAAAATAATTTGCTGATTTTCAAAATTTAAATTTGCTCTGAAACCTTTTGTTCGCCAGCAGGTTTTTGTACAAAGTTTTCTTAAATTTACTAATGGATGTCCTTTTATAGTCCGGGAAGCATTCGTGTCGAATAAAAATATATAGCAAAATAATGGTCAAAAATGTTGTACAAAACAATTTTATAATCATAAAAATTTTAAATATATATATATATATATATATATATATGTAAGACAAATTTCCTGCATCCCTTAAAATTTAATAAAAGTGTAAAGATAAATAAAACTAACCCGGAAAATGTCTTGCAGTAAAAAATAATGAAAAAAGTTACTCAAAGTTTGCATTACTGTATAGGAACTACTTAAATGCTTTTCCAAATATGATAATTGCATAGTTAAGACTGTTATATTTTAAAATTTCAAACACGTTTGAAATGCTTTGATAAATTTACTTCATTCTTATCAATTTTTTATTATATTAGTGTTAAAACATCAACTGCAAACATTATATGAAATTGTTCTATTATAATGTGTAGGAAAAATAAAAACAATGGTACCAAAAATAAACCAAAATGTAGTATTATAATATTAAAATTTCCAAGAATTTGACATTGGAATAAAAATTCATCATTTTATGAAAAGCACGAAACACGACTATATATCTGTTTCTAGATTACACACAGATTATTCAAGAGAACATGCATCGGTTTTAATTAATTTTTTATATCAGTCTTTTCTTTATGAATTTTTTCAGATGAATTTTCAGTTGAAATTTTGTTTTTTCCTTTTAAATCTTTTCCCCAATAATTAAATATTTTATCAGGATTTTCAAACTTCATAATTGTTGACAAAAAAAAGTCTTATTGCCTCCCCCTCCCCCTTTTCTACCTGTTATATTATCTTAGATTTAATTTGAACAGATCCCTTTTTGTTCACAGTCAGAATTATTTTTTCAGAGAAACTAAATAACTAGGATAAATTACCCCAGATGAGTGAGATGTTTTGATTATTACTGCGGCGGTAATATCCATATAAGCCACTAACTGCCTTTGTACTGAAATGATCATTTTGATCTTGGAGTAAGGCGTGTGATTTCGGAACGGAAGATACTGAGAATGATCCTCCTTCTTTTTTGACCCTGGGAACTTCGAACAAAGCAACCTTCGCGCAGCAGTCGTGGCGTCATCTATCAACCGCAAACCCAACCAAAACCGTCAGACACATGACGTAATCAACAAAGCCGTCTCACACTCGATGCAACCTACAAGCCATCTCACAGATGACGCAACCTGCAAGCCGTCTCACATGAATGATGCAACCAGCAAAGCCGTCACAACCTAATGACGCAAAAACTAACACGCTCTCCCTTAACAATGATTTCGTTTGTTCGCCTTAACGACTTACTAGTACGGGGGGGGGATATCCATATGAGCCACTAACTGCTTCTGGACTGAAGTAATCATTTTGGTCTAAGGGCAAGGTGTGAGCTTTCGGAACGGAAGGTACCGAAAACAAATCCTTCTTCATTACTAACGTCTCACACATCCAGGAGCAATATGCGTGATGTTGAGACGAATGGCTTCATAATTTGGAATCGTGTTGAAGTGACGAGGTTGGCACGTGTTACAATATCTATAAAAACGCCAATCATGAGCTCATGACTAAGACTGCTTGGGTTTTCCCCGGGCATTTAAGATAAAATTTATTTGATATTTTTTGATGGTTGTGCCAATCTCTGACTGTCTCCCCCACACACCTCTGATCCTCAGATACGCATGAACAAAAAAGAAAATTAATTACAACTTAAGACCTAAATTTTAAACTAAAAAGTAATTAATTGAAACTTACGTATAGTTACTTCTAATATATTAAGAGAAAAATAGCAACCTATTCTATAGCATAATAGCTACACTGTAGCGTTACAACACTCGCATATAAGCTAACTAAAAGTATGCAACACATCAATGTGCGTGTGCGTTGTAAAAACCATGATTAATATATATGCATTTCTTCACAATGGTATATTCGTATTGTAAATATTTATGATAGCATATTACTATTATATTTGAAAAATAATCACTGAATCAACAATATACATAAAAAACTCGAAAATACTGCGTAGTTAAGTCAAATACAAGTCTTTGAAACAACTAGTAGAATCTCTTTTTATGAATAAATATGAGTAAACTTTTAATATATATATATATATACATTAATAGTAATTATTTTACTATTCATTTCTCGCATTATTTAATTGCGTTAATAATTTGTATTTCTCTTATAAAACAATTTAAGACAGTAAGAAGGGAAAATAGAAGAGTGTGATATGATCTTAGGAAGTTATAATTTCGTGCTGTTTCCAAAAAGGCATTTTTTAATGAAACATATTTGTAGATGTACTCAAAAATGAAATGTTTAAGTAATACATTAAAATGCTTAATCACAATGTATGTATTTCAAAGAATTGCCAGTTTAAGCAATTGCATTGATTATTTCGCCATTCTAGTTTTTATTTCTTATGATTTTGCCTCCATTATTAAAAATATTCTACTAAAACAAATATCAATTCCTAGATATATTTCATACCCTTACTAGTGAGTAAAATAACTTTGTGAGAAATCATGTGCATGCGCTATCATGGAGTGAAAAAATAACCCAACCTAAGGGCCTCAAACATTCCTCTGTAACTTCTAAACACAAACAGATGATCAAACAGATACAAGGCATCGTTGCCAGCATAGTAATGAAGACGACATGTTTTTTCTTACCCTTCCCTGTGTCTTGTTTAAAACAGGCTCGAGCGCTTCTTTCAAGTACAGTGCAAACGTTCTCCGCGTCTTTTCGTCGTAAAGCATATCAAAGACGATAGCGCATGGAGGGATTGTTAAGAGGATGACTCAGAATGGGATTATAGGGGGTAGAGAAAAAGGCGATGTTGTACAAACCCTGTTCAAGAGAGTTCTGTCTTACGAAGTGTCAGAAAATTTTGTTCTTGTTGCTGGAGCCAATGATTTCTTTTCCCTTCTCTTTTTTTTTTCTTTTCTTTTTATCTTTTTTCATATAAAAAAATTAGACTCGACTGTAGGAAAAAGAAAACGTACCGTTTCTCTTTCATGTTTCTTTCTCTTTCTCCATCGAAAATGCAAATTAAATATCAAGATTCAGGAGCAACAACTTCCTATACTATAGTTGGATTTTGTGATACTCATACACTGTCAAGAAATCCTATTTAGTTTTGAATAAAGTATATCGTTTTCATTTTTCCATTTAAAAAAAAATATCATGTATAGAAATTCTGAAACGCATTGCTTCAAATTTAAACACGTAAAAATTTTTGATAAAAATAATTTAATTTATTTAAATATTGCGAAGTTTGGTCACAATTGAATGTGATAAAATACATAATTATAGCGTTTATTTTATCTCCTACATATTTAAAATACTAAAATAGAAACAAAACACCAATGCTTTAAGCATTGGACCTCACATCCACAAACAATTTTCTTAGCATTTCATTTTAAAAACATATAATAAGTGGATATATAACTATGGTATTACTCTTTTCAGGGAGAAAATTGGGAATGTAACTGCATTTTCAAACTATTTTAACATGTATTTTATGTTTCAATAAAAATCTGAGTAAAAATGGAGAACTATTTTTAATAATCCCGTGGGGAGATTTTGTTTCTTTCCGGTAAAATATTTATCAATGGATTTTAAAAGCATATTACCTGTATCTTCATCATTAAAGAGACTTAGTAAGTTAAAACAAAAGAGTAGTATAAATTTCATTATTCATTTTATTTAAAATAAACCTTCAACATAAGAAAATTGACGCTAATTGTATTCAGATGAATTTAGAAAAACATGCTCATGCTGATAGAAACATATTTGTACATTTTTAAATATTTCTAAACTTATGCAAGATGTACATACATGAGTATGAGAAAAATTGTACTTTATATTGGGAAATAGAGCATATTTTGTCTATGCAAATTTAGTTATTTTTAGTTGAATATTCATTTCGTAATTCCTGAGCTCTAAGAATGAATAAAACACTTTGCGTATGCATTTGTATTATTTTATTTACATGATTGTATTCTGGTAGAAAAGTAATATTTCTCTTAATAATACTAGATTAACAGAATTGGCGTGGATTATCAGGAATACAAATAGTTTAACACCTATTATAAAACTGTTAAAACACTTCTCAAATAATTTTAGTAGGATTTGAAAGATGGCCAGGATGTACAACTGATAAAACTGTTATACTGTGTGTGTATGACATTTATTAAGTGACAGTTTTTATGCAAGTTTATTTTGCTTATGCATAAGTAAAAGAAACTGAAGCGAGAAAAAAGCTATCAATCTATTTTATGCTTTTTGTGCAACAAAGTACGAACCTACCGATAACAAATAGCTTACACTCAGCTGTATTTCTACCTTAAACGCTTGTTTTATTCTCCAGACTACCGTCTCTTTTTTTCTCTTTCTCTACTTTTTGTACAAAAAAAGCGAAAAGTAGTTTTGTATTCGAGTGTACCTTAAGAAAAATAGAGAGGGAAGCTACTCCTGCTGCTAACATTATTCTCGCCTCAAAATTTACATAAAATTCGATTTTTTTGTCGTATTCTTCAGAATTCTGTTATGCCCTCCGCCCTACTTGCCTTTTCTATTTTCTCCTTCTTTTGTTTCTTATTTCGCTGTTGCCGGATGCAGCCGTAAAATAAGACAGAAGGGCGCGTTCTGCTGTAAACTGACCGCCTGTGAAGACAGAATACAAAACAAAGAATTTGCAAGGCGTCTGAGTGATTTGTTTACGAAGAAGCTACGAAGAAAAATAACATTCTAGGGATCGAAAAAAAGCTAAAATTTAAATAGAACATTTCCATGGAAGTTACTGTCTATTAATGTGATTTTCTTTTCTATTCAAATTCTAAATTTCATTTTAGATGCTGATATTCTGACAACATTAAAGAAATTTACTCTACTGAAGTCAAACATAAAACAAACTGTAGAAAGAATTTTTGTTTTGATTAAATTAAAATTACATAGTCTATTTTGTTCTGGATTTTGGCAGTTCTACGATTTTAATTGAGGTTAATTCTCGATAATGACGATTGCACTGATTTTCCATGCTCAATTTTTAATGTAACTTTTATAATTCACTCACTTTTCTCAATAAAGGAATACTTCAGAGTCACCAAAGATTATATGCGCAAAATCGAGTCAAAAACTTATAATGCTCTGGTCTGGTATTACTACCCGGGTTAATACAAATTATTCAGTATTGAAATGTGTAAGTTATGTTTATTTGATTATTTGAATTACAAAAGTAAAAATTCTTATTTTCGACAGAGTTGTCACCCATTAATTTTGCAAAGAAAGCACGTTTCCTGTACCAGAAAGTAATGAGTTTATGTACCTTTTATAAACACGCACACAAGTCCAGGTTCCCAGTGGAGAGCATTTCAAGAATACTACATGTCTGGAAGAAATAATGCAGCACATACAATTATTCTAACGTTGCTAAAGGACAAAGTTACAGAGATAGTGGAATCATCTCTCTCTCGGTGATCACACTGACATGCATGTGTTTCATGGAGGATCTTTGACTTCTGTAAAATGTCAGGACGAGATCTTTGATCGATATGCTCGCCAATATGCCACTACAATTGGTTTTGAATTCTTTTTGAAAGATGATAATGTCCAACCTCATCCCTTCTGTACTTGTTGAATTTGTCTTTAGGATCATGGTCTGGAGCTAATGGAATGGCTAACTTTATCTCCAGATCTGAATCTGAATCTGATTGAGCACATTTTGGAAGACTAGTAGACAAATTGCTACTTCTCCTCCACGGTCTTTACGAGGATTACTCAGAGTCAGGCCTTTGCTTCTCATTTTGGTGACCGATACCTTAATTCGTAGCATGCAAAGACAACGTATTTAATTGCAACTAATGGTAGTCACATTACTTATTATAGTCCTTTTTTTAATGATTTCATGATACATTCCTCGTATAAAACTATAATAACTTCTTTCTAATAGAAGAAATTTTCTGCCAATAGTAACTTTTTCGTTGAAAAACTAGGTTTATGTTAAACTGTACAAATTTCTGTGCCACATTCAATAAAAAATAATTTTAGTGTACATTTCTACGAAGTTTATGCCCATTCATTTTCAATTAAAAAAAATTATCTTCATTATAATCTCTATTTTCTTATCATGCCTTATTGATAAAACTTCGCATTGCAGAAGAATGAAACAAAATAGCTATTATATCTATGTCAATTTTCTTATAAATTTGTTCCTTCATCTTAACAATACTTTTGTTTTTTATATTTATTTGAATCGTTCCTTATAAATTATCTAGTATATTATCTGTACAATTATCTTATACAATTGTATTTAATTAAAAAATATCAATTAAAAACTTTCTTTTGTAGATGATTAATATGGTAAATAATTAAACATGTGCTAAATTACTTTTTTTAGCTATGTTTAAATAAAATAAGGAAACGCCATTAAAAACAATAATGAAGAAAAGTAATGCTGTAAAAAATATCTGCGCAAGAAACTGATTATGATTTAAGTAAGCAGTTTACGTAATTTTTAGAAGTAACATATAAGTGTGCAGTTTTAATATAAATCAATAATTCTCCTAATTTAAAGCAGGATACAATGCAGTTTTCCACGTTTCTGTATAACTACTCAATAAAAAAAAGTTAAGCCTTAAAATCTGACAAAAATTTGAGAAATTAATTTCATGAAGTTCAAAAACAGTATTACAATAGGTAACGCACATTTAAAAAAAAATAAAATGAACAGTTTAACTTTATTTACTTAACACACTTCATTTTTAAAAGTAATTTATATTTGCACAAATCTTGGTGAGAAATAAGTCTTCATTGTTTACAAGATGACTTTATTTTTATTAATTTTATGCTGAAAGACTGTTAACACCTGATGATTTCCCTGAGTTTATTCAACGATGAAAATTAGAGTTTACCAAGATAGAAATATTTTTTAGGACGCAATATTTTCCAAAAGAAGAGGTTTTAATTATTGTCCAAAGATCATATTCAGATTTCATTTTATGTTTATGTAATCTTCTAAATTTCTTTTTAAAATTCATGCGATGATGAATTATTATTTTCCTTCACGCTTTAAAATGTCCAATATGATTTCAGAAAATTAGAATGAATTACAATGTTCAAGAATTAAAATCAGTATATTTATTTTGTTAGAAAGAAGTAAACTTATGTTGTGTACTAGTTAATTACTGAAGATTGTGTTTTTCAAAATATTTAGCTCCGCGAATCGTATCTTATTGGTTTAAAATTAGCTGTTTTAAAATAAAGATTTAATGTTTAATAATGTTATTAAATCAGCACATTTCAGAAAACATCACAGAATGTAAAAGGATAAAAGGTCCATATTTTTCAAATATCGGGGTATATATATTTTTTAAGAAATCGTTATAAGAATTGCTGGAATTTTAAATTCGAATGAAGTTCCAAATGTTGAAAAAAGTCAAGGAGAAAAATTGTAATTTAGCAATTTAATCTTCTGACTCCTTTACCGTCTTTTATAAATATAAAATACTTATCTTTCTAATGAGATACTGCCACAGTTATATTATAGAAAATGCAAAATATTATAGAAATAAAATAGCTCCAAAAAAGTGGCTCCTAATATGAACATATATTAAACTGTTTTATGAGAATATTTTATATTAGTTAATGGATTAACGTAAATTTCATTAAATAATTAGCCGATATTTTTAGTATGTTTTGCATACAATTTTAAAGAAATTATTTACAAATGTGGAAAATTTTAAATTGATAGAAGCTTTCATATATTAAAAAATTAACATGTAAAATTTAATTCTGGAATATATATGTATGCGTGTGTACGTGAGAGCGTGTATACAGCATAAATTACACACCCAATCACTAAACACTCAAGTTGATTTGAACTTTAATATTAAACATAAAGCAAGAAAATAGTAAGTATATGTAAGAACAAAGTAATATATATATATATATATATATATAGATAGCCAAAGTAATATATATTAACTATCTCTTAGACTTAAAATTTTAATCCAAGTTTAGTTGTTGACTATGAATGGTTGTCTGGATCAAAATTGAAAAGGGAAAATACAATTCGAAATATTGTATAAAACTATCAATTCTAAAGTTAATTATAGTTAATCCAAATCGCCATACTCCGAGAGTATTAAGAAATAATCTTCATATCCACTTTATATGAAGAACGTAAAAGAAATCACAGTACTATATATATGTAGTAGATTATAAAAATATATTCTGTGAGATGAAACCAGCAACATGTTATACATAGAAATGGAAATAATGTATACAATTAAAATTATACATATTTCTGCGTGTGTTGTGTGTTTAGGTATTTTCTGTAATCTAACTCCATCAAAAGGTTTTATAATAAATCTACTCTAAAGTGATTGTATTGTTTGAACTACCTCAAATTTGCTTATCATTTAACTGAATTAAATTACGCGAATTTCATTATATAATAATTAATACCTTCCACTTCTGCAAAACTATCTCGGACATAGTTTTTTTTTAAACCAATGAATAATTATCATCCTTAGCTAACAAATTATCATTTAAGAATGCAGTTACTTCAGAAACTAAAATGCGCAATCATAAATATTTTACACTAGTTTTCTCCTCCTCCCTACAAATTTAACTTGATAGAACAGAATTAAGCACTAGTGAACCTGCTTCATATCAGGGGCCCTTACACGCATAAATCACGGGTATAATCATGACAAATAGCTCAGCGCATGAGTATACTTCGCCGGGCAATCTGGCACTATTACATTTACTCCTCCCCCTTTTGCGAAGCTCTACGGCTATCGACTATAATCAGTGCTTTCTAGAAAGTAGTTCCATGGCCATGTGGTACTCCTCACGACCAATTCGACTTAGTTGGAAGTGACAAGTTTACTCTTGCCTCGCAATAGCTCGCTAGCATCAACCACTGCCTTTCCAGTGCCGAAACGTTTATCCAAAAACTTTAAAAATAAAAGAACACAAATAAAAAGAAAATTATAGATTCTCCTCTTTGTAGTCCGCAACAAATACTGATAATGGGATAAACTTTGCATGAGAATGAATTAAATATTTTGGAATGAATTTTGAAAGCGCCTATTTTTTGAAAAATGCGTTTTGTTCCCGAAGTAAATTGCGACTTAAATGTTTTCTAAGCTATCCCTGTAATTCTTTCGGATGATAAATGTTAGTTTTTCGGCTTGTGACATTTTCAAAACCTTTTATATCGGAAGGAAAATATATATGCGCATAATTAACTCCAAAGTTTAATTCAATTTAAGCTTGAGAGTAAAATCATTTGGCCCGAAATGAAAGAGAAATTGCGTTGGAGATTAATTTGTTTCTCGACGCAAGATGAACAAAATTTGATGCTAGACGATATAAAATCGCTTTTGAAAAAAAAATCGATTTTTGTAACATACATTCAATTTTCTTATTTTTTTTATTTATTGGGATTATATACAAAATATTAATTTGCTTTTGAACCATCTAGGCTTAAAATCTAATTCAATAAATATAATGGTTCACACAAAATCAAACACAGATTATGTAATTATGTGATGGTTATAACAAATGTTTACATTATAAAAAAGTGAACATATTCTTTGTTGCAGGAAGATTTGGCTTGTTAATGTTTTTCGAATTTTAAGAACATATTTGTATCATCTTTATTTTTAATTCCATTTGGTTTTGCTATTATATGGAGAAAACAATAAAATAAAATTGTCACAAAATTTAAAAACCTTTTATTACGTAATAAAACTTTACATTTAGTATTTCGTTTTTAATAGTTTTTCTGTCAAGTTTTATTTGGTTTTTGTAAATCAGTGTGAACAAAACTTCTACATGTTAGGCTTAAAATAAGCTCAAATACTTGAGCAAAACAGAATATTGGTTGTGGATTTTATACTCCAGATGCATTTACATAGATGGCAATAACACCTGAGCGGGTATTATAGCATACTTATCCCCTCTTTTCTATCAATCTATTCGAAAACTTAAAATTATGCGCTAAAAAAATTCTTAACAACCACATCTTTTTTCGTATATGGATGATTGATTTAGCAATCTGTAAAGACTGCAAAGTGCAGGGGTTATACTAGTGTCAGAACTAGATCCAGGATTTTAAAATAATAATCTGTTTTTTTTTTTTTGAGACTCTAGGTAGACTCCTTGTGTGCCAACAAGTATAACACAAGGCTTACAAACGTAAGTCAATACTCGATCAATAGTGGTAGGAAGTTTTAAGTACAGGGATACAAGCACAAATGGGAAATCGAAAGGTAAAAAGAAACAAGACGGGATGCAAATACAATAAACACAGTACAAAATACAACATTGCTCACATTCAAAAACGGAGACATTCAGTAAATAAAATTATACAATGGTGAAGGTTTGGAAGCACATGTGTGATCAGAATAAGACTTTCAAAATACAAATGAGTAAAAGCATGCATACACACAAATACTTAAGAATATACACACAGACATATATATATATATACATATATATATATATATACGCACTTTAAAAAACCAGAGAGAGAGAGATACATACGTACACAGTAATTGTTAGCAAACACACACAAAATAATAAATAGTAAAAAAAACACATTTTTTTTTTTAAATAAAAATAATTAAATTGACTGTGATGTCGTGTTGTGTTGGGTATAATGTTGTTGAGGTTTCATCCAACATAGTCTTTTTTTGAGGACAGCACTTTATTTACAGTAAACACATAAAAAGAAATATTAAACGCAAATTGTAACTACCCACGCGGGAAATTTCTCTATTCTGGCCACCGCCCTAACGCGCCGGTGCCGAGAAGCTATCTTTTTCAAAAACAAACAACACATTCTTACGGTAGGGGGACACAGTGCGCCTCCTGGTGAGGGGAGGAAACACTACACCCCCCACACAAGATTGAAGTGTCACACATGATACTCAATCTGATAATAAAATAAATGAGCATGAAATAATATACATTAATATCATACACTAAGATATAAGTAACTAGCATTATCTCACACATAAAGAAAAAATATAAAAATATAAGTATACATAACTAAATTAAGAATAGCATTTTGATATCCATAATTATACCATAATAATCAAGAAAATTGAAATTTAAGAAATACACAAAATAAACAACAGTTAGTTAAAAAATATTTGAAATCAAATTCTAAAAAAAAACATTAGCATTTTTTTTTTTAAATGTAAATAGATACACAAATAATATAACGAAATATATAAAATGAGATTCAGAAAATATTGTTCACTAAATCTAAAATGTTCCTTTTAAAATTGAAAGGCACACTTGTTACACTAATCGTGAGAGTGCATCAGCATGAGGCATTTTCACACCAGGGCAATGTTTGATTGTCACATTGAACTTCTGTAGAGCAAAAGCCCATCTTTGTAGCCTCGCAGATTGTGGTGCACTCTTTGTCAAGTAAGGTAAAGGGTTATGATCAGTATAAAATTCAATTTCAGTCCCAAATACCCATACTTCGAACTTTTTTAAGCTCCACACAATAGCAAATGCTTCTCGTTCAATAGTTGACCATGACTGTTGGGTCTTGCTTAATTTTTGACTTGCATAAGCAATTGGGTAACACTTATCACCACATTTTTGTGACAGGCAAGCAGCTATGCCAATTTGGGATGCATCTGAATGAATGGTATACGGTTTATCAGGCACTGGAGAGTACAGCGAAGGTGCTTCCGCTAAAGCTTTTTTCAGAAGATGAAATGAGAAGTCATGTTTCTCAGTCCATGGGATGGAATCAGGTACTCTCTTTTTGGTGAGTTCGGTCAATGGATACACAAGTTCAGAATATCTGGGTATATACTCACGATAGTAATTGCACAGTCCAAGCACACTACGAAGCTCCTACTTTGGCTATTTTCACATCACTTGCGAATAGTGTACTGTGTTTTAGAAGAATTGCTAACACTTGTTCTCTCTCAGTCTCCTTCAAATGATTCAGATCGGTTTCATGTAGAACTCTTTCAGATGTGGATCTCGATAAATTAGGAGTGGGATGGATTTCTCCGAATTCGTGGTCATCTTCAAAAATAACTCCAACTGCAAGTGCACGAGGATGGTATTTCCTGATCTTATTCACATGAACATGTCTTACAGTTCCGTCGGGGAGTTTAACTTTATATGAATGGGGTGGATGGTGTTGAATTATCTCTCCAGGTCCAGTCCATCTAGCATAGATCTTATTACTAGAATCTGGTATCAGCAAAACAACTTGTTCTCCGATGCTAAAATTCTTTACGGATGACCTCTTGTTGAAGTAATCTCCATAACTTTTTTGTTTCTGAGCAGCAGTTAAAGATGCACTCTCAGCAGCTTTTTCCATCTTGATCTTCATTTCCTGAAGGTAATCAGCAGCTGACTGGGAAATGTTCGTCGGAAGATGTATTTCGCCTGCCCAGGATGATTTAAGAATTGCCAACGGCCCTCGAGCTTCTCTGCCATAAAGTAACCTAAATGGTGATACACCAGTGGTAGTGTTTGGTACTTCACGGTATGCAAACAACAGAAAAGGTAATTGTCGATCCCAGTTTCTTGGATCTTCACGAATAACGTGATGAAGCATGTCCTTCACCACCCTATTCCATCTTTCAACTAGTCCGTTGCTGGCCGGATAGCCAGTACAGGAAAACCTAGGACTAGATCCAATCCTTTTCGTAAATTCTTGGGTTAGAGCCGACTTGAAATTTGTGCCTTGATCACTGGCAATTATACTCGGAATTCCAGTCCTCGAGAATATTTGCAATAGAGAGTCACATGCGGTCTTGGCTGTAAGTGATCTAAGTGGTACTGCCTCAGGCCAACGTGTATGTTGATCCATCATACAAAGGACATATTTGTGCCCTCTACCCGATGGTGGTTGAATAGGTCCGATCACATCAATGTTTACTATCTCAAAGGGAAGCTCCGGACGGACAATAGGTGTAATGGGAGCTCTATCTCCAATTTTCTCAGATTTCCGAAGCTGGCACCCTTTGCATGTCTGGACAAATTCAGCAATTTCCCTAGACATATTTGGCCAAAAGAAATTATATTTTATCCTCTCTTTTGTTTTCTTTACCCCCATATGACCTCCAAAAACTGACTCATGTGCTAGTTTCATCACTTTGTCTATTCTGCAACGCGGTAAAACTAATTGCATTACGGGTTCATTTAGAATTTTATCCCTGTGATAAATTAATTCCTCAACTAATAAAAAATTTCCTTTATTTAATTTTAACTCTGCACGAACCTTTTTAAGAGAATCACAATTATTCTGTTCATCTTTCATTTTACTGTAATCCGAATTAAAATTTAAATTATCTGAGTCGCTCTCGACATAAAATATTTCGTTCCCGGATTCTGCGTCATTTTCATCATTTGAAAACGGAGTAAAACTATCAACCGATTCGGCAAAAATATCATTTTCATTTGTTTCATTATTTATGGAACATAAAGCCTCATACAAAGAAGGAGGTATTAAAGCCTCAGCATTTAATTTATCCGTGATCGCTACCAAGCAATCCATTGGATGATTCAAAGAATTATTGTCAAGAGTAATAGAGGTTTTAATTAGTTTTGCTTCTACATTCTCTCCAAATGCAGAGCTTAAAGTAATCTTTCCGAATTCATCATTAGAATTATCTGGAAAAATATTAGAATTACATATAAAAATTTGAGTTCCGCTATCCAAAACACAATTTATTGCTTTCCCGTTAATATAAATAATAACATATTTTAAAGGTTCAAGGTCAACTTTCGGTTGTACATATTGTACTTGAGAAGTCTCTTTTTTCTCATTTTTTAATTTAGAATATTTTTTATTACAATCTCGAGCTAAATGATTCTCACCGCAAATGTAACATTCTATTTTTTTATTTACTTTACTTTGTTTTGAGTTATAAATTTTATTTTCTTTCGAATTAAGATTTGTTTTGTCTCGTCTCGAGTGAGGAGGGATATATTTAAAATCATTTCGCAAGCCACTTTGATTATGACATGCTTTATGTGAAAACTCGGAAAAAGTTCTTCCTTTACAAGCATAAAACATGTCACACTCTTTTCCCATTTGAATTGGTTTAAACCAACTTTGCTCCTGCTTGATATTTATATGAACGGCAGTTTCATCATCTAGCGTTTGATATAATTTATCGCTAACAATTAACTCTTTTAAAGAATTAAAATCATTGACATTTCTCAAATGACAGTATTGATCCCAATTGGTTAATAAACGAGATGCAAACTGAACATGCGTTTCATTTTGCATTCGTTTCGCTTTTTGAAAATTTTGCAAGCAAATTAAAGGCGTTGGCTCAAATTCTCTTAAAACTAAACTTTTTAACTTATCGTAATCGCTTAGTTCTTCGTCTTTTACATAAACTAAAATATTTTCGGCTTTTTCACCTAGCAAATTTAAAAGAATCTCTCCCTTAAATTCATCCGGCACATTTTTGGTTTTAAAAGAACGCTCTAAAGAAGAGAAAAATAAATTCCATCCCTCTTGTTTTTTAGGAATCGGAAGAGATAATGTGCGCACACTTTGAATGAAATTTTCTATCGAAGTTTGATTTGTTTCGGGATTTATTCGCTGCAAATCATTGCTATCCCTTTGACTATCCAATTTAGCCCTTTCTAAATTTATTTTACCGAGTTCTATTTCTAATTTAATTTGTTCGAGTTTTATTTTTTCAAACTCAAGTTTCGATTGTTCCGTTAAACGCTCTTGTTCTTCTTTCGACTTTCTATCCGCGATAATCGAATCCAAATAGTCATCGATAAACACTTTATCGGTTTTGTATTTGTCGCTATTTAAAATTAAATTTTTTAAATCCAACACTTTCATTTCTGGATTTATTATCTCGCCTAATTCATCAGCAATTAATGTTAATTCTTCCTTTCTCGCTCCACGAAACATGATTGAAAGGAATTATACTAAATGAATTAACCCCCAAAATTTTGTAAATAACAGTTGCTGAACTCGCTCAAACAAAACAAAAGGATTGCCTACCTCGTAGTTCCTTTTGATGTCTTGCTTCACTCAGGTTTCGATCCTGTCGTTAATGCGACAGTGTGATGTCGTGTTGTGTTGGGTATAATGTTGTTGAGGTTTCATCCAACATAGTCTTTTTTGAGGACAGCACTTTATTTACAGTAAACACATAAAAAGAAATATTAAACGCAAATTGTAACTACCCACGCGGGAAATTTCTCTATTCTGGCCACCGCCCTAACGCGCCGGTGCCGAGAAGCTATCTTTTCAAAAACAAACAACACATTCTTACGGTAGGGGACACAGTGCGCCTCCTGGTGAGGGGAGGAAACACTACATTGACATCTAAACAATACGAGAAAAAATGCTATTAATATATGCACAAAACGATGTAAAAGAAGACTTGCTCTGAACAAAGGCAGAGAAAGGAGGAGGCCACGCTATATTGTTCTTTTGTAGGCAATTCATGAGAGTACGTCTTTCGGAAGAGAATTTAGCACAAGCAAATATTAGATGCTTGACATCCTGGACTGAGTCACTGGAGCAAGAACACTGGTCAGTAGGTGACAAATTAAAGCGTTTCAAATAGGCTTTAAAGTTTCCATGCCCAGTTAGAAACTGGGTAAGTATAAAATTAGGTTGAAAGTGTTTAGCCTTTAAACGTCTCTGAATAGAAGGAATAAATTCCTTGGTGAAGAGCGCATTATTTGATATTTGATATAATTTATTCCACTCAGAAATAATTTTTTCCTTAAAAATATTTTTATAATATGATTTTGGAATGCTCATAGGAATCAAAAAACTTAATTTTGTAGCTTCTTTTGCAAGCCAGTCAGCACGTTCATTGCCATAGATTCCCGTATGACCTCGAACAAAAGAAAAGGAAACTTTTACACCTCTGGGCTTCGAAGAAAATTGAGATCAATTTGCGTTTTAACAATCAGTTGATTTTGAGAATCAATGTTATTTAAAGCATATAAAGATGAAAGAGAATCACTGCAAATTAAAAAATCCGATGAAAGGTTTTCGTTTTTACAGATCCATGAGACTGCTTGAGCTATGCAAAGTAATTCAGCCTGAAACACACTACATTCATCTCTTATTCTAAATTGGCGAGTCTCAATTTCAATAAAATCTTGGAAAATAACAAATGCAAGTAATAATCTGTTTAGTTGTTAAATCTTGCAATGTATGCATGTTTTGGTTTGTTCGTAAACGTTGAAAGAAAGGAACCAAATCAAGTTGCAAAATTCTTCAGTCAATTGGATTAAAAATTACTAATTATGTTAACTGTATCTCGAGGATTTTGGGATCAGGTAGAAATAGGTAATCAGAAATATGAAAAAATGATCGTAGTTAAATTGTATGATAGTTAATAGTACTAATTAAAAATGACCTTTTAAAAAGTTTTTTTAAATAAAAATAACTTTTGATAGATTAAAAGATACATAAAATTTTTAATGCCTTAATTTATTCAAAATTTTTCTGAGTTTTTTGTCGTTGTGAACATCAATATTTTTTCATTCTTCATAATAAAATGCTGAAGACATTTTTATGTTGTAAATTTAACTCAATTCCGATCCATTCGTTCTTGAGATAATAGGCGAAATAATAGAAAAACAGTTTTATACTTGATTGTCCGGATGGTTAGTTTATAGATCAGCTATGTCAATTTTCAGAAAATATTTGATATTTTTTAGTAAATTACAATTATATAAGAGTTTGATGAAGTCACACAAACGTTTTTGAAAGAAATAAAAATTATGATTTTTTAAAAAAATTAAATCTTAATGCTGTTATTACTCAATAATTAGAATTGTTTTTAAATAAACGAATAATTTTTACGGGTTCTATTCAAGGAATAGCAGTGGCGAAGAAGATTAGGGCCCCATTGCAAAATCAGGTTTGGACCCCAAGTTGGATTTTAAAAAGGGCGTCAGGCTTTGAACCCCTTAGAGTCCTGAGTTGCGGGGGTGTACGTTACGCCGCTTAGGAATAGTTAATTGCATTAGACTTACATAAGAGTTTAATAAATTTGATTTACATCCTATTGTAAACTCTAATTAAAATCTACCTAATTGAAATGTTGGATAGTTTTCAAAAGACAATAATTTTAAGAATGTGAGTAAATATATATTCAAAAAATAAACAAATGTTTCAAGCAGGCTTTTTCAAATAAGTTTTAAAATTGATTTTGATTTTTCTTCTTTAAAGAGATAATCACTAAAACATATTGTTATTGATTATTTATTTCATATTCATTGTTTTCATTCTTATTTGGATTTGTATTCATCCTTAATTGGGCTATTAATTTTTAAAAAAATAGAAATAGAAATATTTTAATATAATAGAAAAAATTTCAAAAATTTGTAAATTATTGATTTTATAAAATTTCTTCAAACAGAACAGAAAAAAGAAACAATACTACTTCAGCTCTTGAATAATAGAAGTTGGGAGATAATGATACTTTCTCAAACGCTAACATTTTCGTTTGGGAATTTTTTTGTTTCAATAAATTTTTAAATATAAGTTTGAGTAAGCAGAATGGGTAAAACAATTTATTATTGTGTAAAAATAACTAAAATGTTCTATTCATTTACTAAAATGATCATTATCTCAAGATTGTTATACCTAAAATGGTCTCAATCTTTTATAAAATTGATCAGCTCATTTTTTTTAAAACAAGAATAATTGAATAAACTAAATAAATCTAATAATTTTATTGAAAAAAGCACAGTTCAATTTATATTCCACAGAAGTCAAATCATTTAATTTCACTAAAAATTGTTTTATTTTTATTTGAATTTCTTATTTTTCTCTGAATAATTTTCCTTCTATACATTTGTTATTTTTTTATTCCTTACATAATTATATGTATTATTCAAGTTAATGCTATTAATTAAAAAACAGAAAAAAGTATTGTTTTTATTTTTCTAAACGCCATATAATACTCGGATCGATATATAAAATTCAAGAAAAACTTATAGATGGCCCCTCTTAATTCGGCTACAGAAAAAAAAAATTAAATATTTCCTGTGCTTATTACAGATAAATATTTGAATTCTTGTACTGAAGGTTTTGATTTGTAGAGAATCCAACTATCTTCAGTTATTTGTTAAAATTTCTTTTTCTCTGTATAGTCTTAACTTTTTAAATGATATTTATGTTCACAATTATTTTTTTTTATAACACTAATTAAATGTCTAACATTTTTATTATTTATTTAAAAAATTATAGACACTTTTTAACAGAAGTAATATTTGCAAAACTAGAAATTTTTAAATTAATTTCTTCACAATAATCATTTAAAGTTGAAATAAATGGTCTACTCGTATTATTGTAGTTTCTTAATATAGAAAATTTAATTATCCTACTTGATTTAATAAGTAATACAATCAAGATTATATATAATTCAGATGCCTTTATGTCATTAATATGTGCCACTTTTTTGTAGATTCTCTGCAGAATTACAAGATGGGTTTTTTTTTTCAAAATTTTTGCGTATATTTTTTGCAAGTAGTGTGTAAATGTTATTCTTGAAAGTACTACATTGTTTTTGTTACTAAAAGCATTCTCCCGAACGTTTTAGGAGATGTATGTTAGACAATAAATAACCATTAAATGAAAACAGAAACTAAGCAGAAATTATGAGCTAAGTATAAGAAGTACGTAAAAAAAGTAGATAAATATAAGAATTAAGTTATATAATACACTAGAAAAACACAGATGGTATTTGTTTCGTATAATCAAACTAAATGCGAACAAGAATATTTTGCGAAATAAGTAATACAAAGAATATGCAATGTTAATGTACCTTTGTGATATGAACACATTTCCTTTATCCTATGAAGAATCATTGATTCAGGAACATACATATTAGTGCATTAAACAAGATCTAGTGGAAATTAATTACCTTTTAATGATTAGAGATAGACAGTATATAAATTTCTTTAAGTTCTATTGCTATATTACCCTCTCACAAGAGGACATACTTCGCCTTTGAAAGAAAACAAAACTTCAGACTTTTTCAATTTTAGTGTTTTAACCTTACATGTTTTCTTCATAAACAGAACTCGAAGATCATTCGCTATGCTTCCCCGCTGATACTCAAGGGAAGGTTCTATTCATTATTGCTTTGAGCCCTTGAAATGAAATACAAAAGTGATGGATAGCACTCGAGAGGAAGGTATTCCCCTTTAGACAAGTTCATGGGTGATAGTGCCTCAATGATTTGAAAGAAGTACAGAAGAGTTAGAGGTAATGAAAATAAATTTTTGTTCCGTCCCAGCAAGAGATCACTAGTATCTTAAATTCAGTACTATTATGCTTCGTTATTTTTAGAAATATACGTGAAAAAAAACACACACACGTAGGTATGCAATTATAATTATATGAAAGGCGTGACATTTAATTTTGCTCATTTTTAACTGTTTAAGACAAAACAAAGTCGTTCTTGGAGAAAAAATGTAATTTAAATATATGTGCATAATAAACATATGGAGAAAGTTATTTTAATGACTACATTAAGTAAGTTTTAAGTTTTAATGTCACAAAATGTTTTTCACACGCACACAAAAATTGAAAACTAATTATTTAAAATTTATGATACTTCTGTAAGCACCAACCGAGTTATGTTAATGTTCCCATGGGGATTTATCTACATACTAACATAGTTCATTTAAAAGTATCATGAATAAATTATATTTTCCTTAAACGGGGATGCATAGAATTATAAAAACAAATTATAGTTATAGAAATAAAACAGAAAATAAATAAATTTTCATAAAAAAACAACTTATAATTTTATGAATATCCCTATATGTTATACTAAAAATTGTAACTGTCTTCAAGTAATAACCTTCTTTTTCTTAATGTTTTGATTTGTTTCTTAATGCATTTCTGAAAAAATACTAATGTAAGTCTGGGATTTTTCTTTAATGTATCTTATTAAAAATTCTATTATTTACAAAAAAAGTGTTGTAATTTTATTGCATCTATTATAAAATTTTTTTACAACACTGGAGATCTGATTAAAAACTGTCTGGGTGAGCTTAATTTCCTGGAAAATAATTAAATACATAGCGAGAGATTTTTTTAATGTGTGTATGTACTATAGATATTAAACCATATTGCATCATAAAAAATGCAGGGAAATGACAAAATATAAGATTTTAAATCCCTTACATCTTGATGTGAGTTTTGTATATATAAGTAATATAGTTGGTAATACAATTTGTATATTTTACGGGTATTAATAATAATTCCTGAGATATTTCATTTCGATTTATGTATACTAAAGGAACATTTTATGATTTAAGCTGAATTATGTGAAAATCAAATTACATTTATTTCTTTTTCTCTTCTATCTTAATGGCTAATCAAAAATTTCTTTTTTTAAAGTCTAAAAGAAGAATACTAAACTACATAAAAATGTTAGTGATAATCAACCAATGAATTAAGGAAATAAAATTTTGATCATAAAACTTCATTACTGTAAATAGATAAACGGGATAGGATTATTATATCTAGTGAACAAGATAGTATGTATTGAGATTTTAGTTTTAAAAATGAAATTTTTATTTTAAATAAACACATTATATGTACCAAAATCAAGGTGATGTTTTTTCAAATTATTTATGAGCAAATATTTTTAATTTGAAAAGGGAATAAGGCTAGTCATTTTACCAATTTTTTGATGTTTTTTCGATGGAAGTTCTAATCTCTGTACAGTAATAAGTTTTTTTTCATTATGGCAATTTTTTTTTGAATTCCCAAAATAAAACATTAAAATCAATGAATATAAATTGCATGATTCCACGGTAGCTATAAAGCATTTAATATATTTGTTTATCTAAGTGAAGCATAGGAACATATTTTAAATGAAACGTAGGTAGTTTCAGTGATTAAGTACTATTTATAGTAAAGAAACTGCTTTTTTAAAGTATACTAAATTCCATTTTGAATGGGAAACTTTATTTTTTTTTTCACGTAAATTCATGCTAGAATAGAAGTATAAGTAAAAACGACTTTTTCTCTCTGAGCATTTCAATTATTTCTTATGGGGTTTATATTATTTTTGACTATATATATTTTTTTAATCTTCATAGTTGTTATGCTGTCGTGTTGCTCATAAAATTGGAATGTGTTACTTTTTCTGCTTAAAATTTAATTTTTTTCTTAATCTCTCTCTTCTACAATTTGAAGAGAATTATCTAACAGCAAGTAAGGTTTCTCAGGTGAATTCTGCATTTATGACACAAAAGATCATTAAAAACAGTAGTTTATCACAATTACTTCATTTAAAAAAATAAAATTGTAAACATTTTTTTTGAATTTTACATTCTCCTGAAAAGCTACGATGAAAGCATACAATTTTTTTTACAAAATATCAAGATGAATAAAAAAAAAATCACTTGTATATTCATTCCAAGTCACTTGTGCGTTCATTCTCTTAAGCAAAAATTAAGTTTTCAGTTTCCGTTCAGATAAAAAATACACCTTTAAACTTACAATCATGCACAAAAAAATTAGCGCAACCAGAAATAATTGCGGGATCGTAGCGAAACTTGTCATGCAGGTACATGTAGGAGAGACATGCAAATGATTAGAAATGCAGCTTGATTGCGCATTAAAGTCGTTTTTCGTGGAGTATGAAACAGGTAACCAAAGATTGTTTGAGTGTGCTGAACCATTTACAAAGGAAGGGCATAGGAAAACATGCCATTACGCCGTTTACGAAGACAATATAAGCAGCTGTCGCAGTTTGAGAGGGGAAGAAGCATCGGCATGATGGAAGCTGGGTGGTTAGCTAGGCGAGTAGCTCTTCAATTCGGCCGCTCTGGTTGTGTTTGGGGATGGTCTTTGGACCAGTGATCCAAGAAATATCATTTACATGAAGACCAGGCTCAAGATGCCCTCAACAGACCAGTCGTCGAGAAGACCGCCACATCGTAAAAAATGCACGCGTACAGCCAACTGCTTCACTTGCCGCTATCCAGGCACAGGTAGCACCTTCACTAGGGGCTCTTGTGAATTTTCGAACCATACGAAGGCGCCTGATTGAAGGACATTTGGGATCGCGGGCCCATTACGTGTGCTTCCCTTGACACCCACCCATCGACACCTCCGTTTTTAGTGGTGCCGCGCACGAGTAAACTGGACTGCAGCGGATTGGAAACAGGTCGTCTTTAGCGACGAATCCAGATTCAATCTCAGCAGTCATGGCAATCATGTTCGTGTGTGGAGACCCCGTGGTGAACGCCTCAATCTTACCTTTACTTTACAGCGACACACCATTCCCACAGCTGGTGTGATGCTATGGGGGGTGCCATTGTCTACAATATGTGGTCACTCCTAGTATTGATCCGTGGCACCATGACAGCACAGCGGTATGTCCATGACATACTGTAACCACATGTGCTGCCACTCATGCAACAGCTCCTAGGAGCATTTTTCAACAAGACAATGCTCGGCTTCACACGGCAAGGGTGTCAAAGAACTGTTTCCGCACTGTTACTACCCTTCCTTGTCCTACCCGTTCCCCAGTTTCATCTCCAATTGAACGTATCTGGATCATTTGGGACGGCGAGTTGGGCATCCCACGAGTTTGAACGAACTAGAGGCAAGGGTACAGCAAATATGAAACGAAATGTCTCAAAACATCACACAAAACTTGTATGCCTCATTGACCGATCGTATCACATCGTGCATTCGCGCTAGAGGGGGTTCAACAGGTTATTAAATCCTCCGTTCTTTTGCCTTTTTCTCTGAAATAAATGATCCTTTTTCTTTGATTTTCTAATCATTTACTTATATCGAAGTAGTCGTTACGTATGTAAAATTTCGTTTCAATTTGGAGACTCCTTCTTTGTGCGCTAATTTTTTTGTCCATGAGTGTACATTTATTCAGAAATAATACATGGACATGTATATATAATTCTCTTATGTATCATGTAATCGCTGTTACTTCATTCTATTTTACACCTAGAAAAATTATAAAAATATATATAGTGCTTGAAGAGAGAGGAATCTAAAAACTTATTAAAGGTATTTCTAATTCTTTTACGAAAAACTTGAATTTATTTTACAGCATTGCCTAACATTAAATTATCGTGATTTAAGCAAATCTTATAAAGTACTATCTTCAGGGAAGATAATGAAATCATTTATTATAGATTAATGCCTAAAAAATTTTATTCTTTAGTCTAGGATCGTTTTTATTCTAATACTGTTTTATGTTTAGTTAAAAATATAATATTAAAATTTTGAAAAAAGTAAACTTTTATATATTTAAAATATTTTTCTCTCAAAATTACTTTCAAATACATTCAAACGAAATATTTTTGCTTATTAAGTTTATAATTTTAATATTATTTAAGTTTTTAAGGAGATAAATTATAGTTTTAAAAAAACTAAAAAACACGCTTTTATACTGAATCGAACTAAAAAGTAAAAAAAATAATTCTTAATATAAAAATAAAATGATTAACGAGAAAATTAATGTCATTGAGGTAGAAGTGTATGGTGCTTTGTACTGCATTTTTACACTAACACGGGATAGAAGTTATAGAAATTATAACAATTGAATATTTTTATAGAACACCCCATGCTTTTACTCCAATGACATTAATTTTCTCGTTAATCATTTTATTCTTATATTAAGAATTATTTTTTTTACTTTTTAGTTTGATTCAGTATAAAAGCGTGTTCTTTAGTTTTTCTTAAACTATAATTTATTTTTCATTTTTTAGTTCGAACTACAATAAAAGCGTGTTTTTTAGTTTTTTAAACGATCATTTATTCATTGTTGAATTTATCCTTGAGTTTGATATTTGAAGCTGGAATTACGTGGCTGTGGAATTAGTCTTGCTCTTCAATGGATATTAATTAACGGGTATGAAGTGTATTTATTCTCTCCGTTTACGGGGCCTCAGATGAGTCCCGTATCGTTATATTAGATTCCGTCTCTATAGAACAGGTCAAACAAATAAAATTGTGTTAAGAAGAAAAAGTTCAGATTAAAAAAATTTTAATGTGTTTAATTTTAATGTGTTTTTTTTTTCTCTTTTCTCATTTTCATGCTTTGTCATCCACTTCTGAGCTATGGTCCAAATTTCAAGTCTCAATCACATCCGAAAGTCACACAGTTTAAAAGGAATTACAAAATTCACCTGGACAGACATTAAAGAAAGCAAGTTAATAAAAACATTGTTATCTTTTGTGTCAATAGTTTTTTCACCTTTTAAACGTATTGCTATAATGTTAATTCGTATCATCACTTCTAAACGCGTATTGCTTTATAAATAAAAGATATTTAGCAGTTAGAACGTAAATAATTTTTTTCACATGCACAAGTCTTTTTTTATTTTCATTTCAGAAAAATGTTTATATTATGGTTAGAAATTGCTAACACACACCAACTCTCCACTTTCTCACATAAAGAACACTTTTTTTGTTTTATTTCTATTAACCACAAGTGTATTTTATACTAGCATATAATTAGCTTTAAATTCAAAACACTCGCCTTAGGGTTACACCTTATTCTTTCAGTCGCTAAATCTGAAATTAGTCGCGAAATCTGGAAATGATGTATGAATTAGTCACCAAATATGAAATGGTATATGGAATTAGTCGCCAAATTTAAGAATGGAAAATACAATAAGTCGCTAAATCTGGAAGTGATATATGGAATTGTGCCAAATCTGATTATCCTTATTCCTCACGATCCTGAAAGGGACAATAGAACAAAATTATGAAATTACTGTATTGTCATCGGTCCTTGACAAGTGTGCCAAATTTCGAATTAATCTGACCTTTTAAAGTGAGTAAAAATCGAGTTCCAAGATTCCGTTACATGCAAGTGAAACTTATAAAAGCGTGTTAAAAAAACGGTGATAACTTCTAAAAATGATTATGAATGAACTGAGCAATCCTTTAAAACTATTCCGGAAAGCTATTATCTCCAAGTAGAATGTTACAATTAATATTTTTGATATTTCTTTAACTATACCCGCACGTATTGCGTTTCTGATGAGTAATGTCTTATTTAAAGAACTGTCATTGCCTTAACAGTGTATATCAATGAATTAATTATTTTTCTTCATAATTTTTCTTTATTTGTATTTGCACTTAAGCAACTCTATATTAAGAGTTGTCAGAATATAGTAAATAAAAATTTACTAATTTTGAAAATTGATTTGTAAAAAAATATTTTAGGATCAAACTTTTATTCTATTTTTATTTATTTTTTTTATTTTTTATCTTATATTCCCCAATTATAAGATTTATTTTTATTTCACTGCATCTAAATTTCTCTCAAATATTATTAATATGCATTTAAACTTTCCACATTTGTTATTTATTGTCACAAAATTTTACAACTACATTACATACATGAATTACCGTTTCCCTCGTTTTAACATCATTATACCTCTCCAAAAGGTGAAAAAACCGGAATGAGTTGTTTGGATTACTGACATATTGAAAAGAAGATACTTCTAATAGTAAGCATTTAATAATGTGAAGTAACTTATGCTTATTTTTTACACAAACACTCCTTTTAATATGTTATTTAAAATACATTTTCATGCATGCAAGCAAAATTCCTCAAAAAATATACCCTCATCCCTTCGAGAAAAATAGAAATTCCTTTTTAAAAAAAAAAATCCCGGGAAATAACATCTATTGTTGAGCAGCAAATGAAATTTAATTCGTTCTCTTCGAAAAAGAAGACTCGTTAATCTAACACCGGGTTCTCTCCCCCTAAACCAATCTTATTCGTAAATGCAACCCATCTCTGATCCTCCACCCCTCTAGGAGGCATTGATAAACTCCCTTCCTTCATGCATTCTCCCCCTACAACGGTATTGAGACTTAAATTAAACTCGATGTGGTCTAAAGGGAACTCCCGGTGTCTATTGGGAAATATGGAGCGAAACAACGCCGAGCATACGGAATGGGATGCCGTTAGTGATGCTCTCTCACTCCGTTAGGGATGGCAGAGAAAAGGAAGGAAAACAAGAAATAGAAAATAAAACGAATTAAGTAAAAGAAAGGCCCTCCATTAGTATCAGGATGTATTTTATGGAGAAGATCAGTAGGGGGAAAAGAAGAATGGTTCAGGAAGAACAAGGAAGAAAATGCATGACTTGTTGAATAACAAAACAGTTGTAGTAGGCCAAGAGTTGTTTTCATCGCATCGGGAGGAAAATGCATAGAAAGCTGAATTTCCACATGTGGAGAAAGTCTTGTAAATTTTTTACGGTGTTAGAACCTTTTGAATATCTTATTTCGCAGTAGAATACATTACTGGGAAATATTCTAATCTTTTCGTTTGACAGGGCATTTTTTACTTCAATACATTCATTCATCAGAATAATGCTTAGGATTAATAGGAAGAAAATACGCAGAGAAAAAATTCCTTTATATTTAATTTTTATGAATTTATGCATTTTTTTACCTGAAATAAAGGGTAGCTAGAAAATAAAATCTGAAAGAATAATAATTGTGGATGTCGGAAACATTAACTTAAATTATTTTTAAGTTTCATATTTTTAGTTTAGTTTGCTTTGAATTAAATGTAATATGCTGCTGGACATTTATATCCTGAATTCTTGCAGTAAAGAACAGCAATTCGTTTTCTAAGAATGCATACTTACAGCCTTGTAAATAAGTATTTTTATTAGATTAAACATCGTTAACCAATTAATACGGCCTCATATAAATGAACATACTTCATACGCTACTGTTGAATTTCCCTTATAATTAATGTTAATAAAAACACAGAACAAAAAAGATGTAGATATGTTTCTTTTGAGCATTGCATTAGATATTATTTTATCATTAGAAATTAATTTCTCAAGAAACTTCCCTTTAAATTTCACAATGAAATTATCTGAAGTTGTTTTTGATATACTAGAAAAAATATTTTTTCCAGTTGCACAAAAAGTACCTATTTCAATTTAATTTATTAGCATTTGTTATCCCATTCATTGTTGCAGCGTATTTGACAATGTTTTAAGCCATGATTTGAAAAGGCTTATAAATGAAAAAAAAAATTTATGTAATTGACATATGAATTAGAATATACGTATAAATTGTTTTAAGAATATTTTTACAAAAAAAAATTTTTTAACTGAAAATAATATAAATTTTTTAATTTCTAGTTCTACCTATTTCAATTTAATTTATTAACATTTGTTATCCCATTCATTGTTGCAGCGTATTTGACAATGTGTTAAGCCATGATTTGAAAAGGCTTATAAATGAAAAAAATTTTTATGTAATTGACATATGAATTAGAATATAACGTATAAATTGTTTTAAGAATATTTTTACAAGAAAAAGTTTTTTAACTGAAAATAATATAAATTTTTTAATTTCTAGTTCTAGAATATGTACGGAAGTCTTAGCTATATATATATATATATAGGCAAAATACTGTTACATGGAAGTGTTTCTTTAAAAGGAGAATATTATGAAAATATGGAAGTATTTCTTTAGAAGGAGAATATTATAAAAATATATTATCTTTTTTTTCTTCATATTTTGCTAAAATATTAGATTTAAAAATTTTTTCTTATTTTAATAAGTTAAAAAAATGTTTGCATATTTTAATTCTCTGAATACCAAGAAATTCATTCATACACTTTTGAAAAATCTCGCTTCCAAACATAGTCAATCCCTTTACATTTAACTACTCTACCTATAAATTTGATAGTTTTATCAACAGCTAGTTTAATATTGATAGCAATTATTTTTTCAAGATGCACTTAGAGGGATTGATTCATCGTTACACATAGTACTGCTCCTCTGTCATTGTGAATGAATGTTTGTCTAATTTGATAAATTATATGGAACAGTAAACAAATAAATTTACAGAACTTTACGCATTTTAATTGTTTATTGCAGAATTTCTGGAATTTGTGGGCAGTTTTCTTTTTGTCTTTTTTTTTCTTTCTGCTCTCGTGAGCCTTATAGTAAAAAAATTAAAATATTGCACTTAAACCTTGATCAAAATGTTTCATTTGCTCAATTTGGCTTTCTGTTTTTTAAAACACTGGTATTATTTCTTAATATTTAAAAAAAATTATTATGCTTCAGAATTAATACTTATCTAGTAAATAACTCTTTAAATGTCCCGGAAATAAATTATTCATAAAAGGTCCCTCTAGAAAGGAAGGTTGTCCTTCTAGCAGCGTTAACGTATACACTAATACAGTAGCTTTCATATCTAATCGGCGGAAAAAACAGCAATAATTTCGGTTGAAGATTGTAATTGATTGAGCTCAATCTACTAAATCTTTAGTTTTTTCAATTGTCTTTGATGGTTTGCATTGAGCGTTAGCTAATCATCTTAAATAACCGGGATAAAAATCATCCTGTAACACTAAAAATTTCCCCTGCCACAATTGAGTAGAATACCATAATTTTTACCACCTTTTGATGTTTGATCGGAGTTCAGATTTGATTTGTTACACGAACAGAAAACAATTATCCCCAAAAAATTTGTGATTCTAAATGCAATTTCATAAACTGAGTAGAAAATAATGTCAAAAATAGTTTGGAAAAATCGGAAGGAGCACATACTTCAGATAAAATAAATAACGGTTTGTAAAAATCTCAGACTAATTTTAGTTATTTTTTTCAATATGAAAACATTTTTTTTTTAAATTTGCATTAAATAATAATTTAATTTAATATTGTTATTCACAATATTTTACAAAATATTTATGTTGCCTGAAAAAATAATCTCATAGAGGATATATGGTTACATTAAAATATTCTCAATATATGGTTGACTGTGTCAACCAAATATTGCCTCGTGAAATATCTTTCATTTATGGACTGAATACATTAAACAGTTTTTTTTCGTTTACTTATTGGCTAGACCGGCTCTGTACACACACACACTCATACACACACATACGTGCGCGAGTGCGTCTGCGTATATATTCCATCTATTAATTCTAAAAAAAATAGTGTTTGAGATCGTATTAAAAGATGTTTTTTCACATATAATAATTTGATTACAAATTCATAAAAGAAGTAAAGTTTAGACTTAAATTGTTTTTAAAACTATCCCTTTATTTTAACTTTTTAAAGCATTAAAGGCTACGTATTCTTTAAATAATTATTACATATTTCAAATTTCCGAATATTAAATTACTTGAAAAATGAGTTAATATTGTACAGAATTTTTTTTTGAATAAGAGTAGCGGTTTGAACATCTTATTTTAAGGCATTGTCAATTTATTATAAACTTTTTTTCTTATTTGGTACTACTGTTGAAGTAATCATATAATTCCCGGAAAAGTAGCAAAAAAAAAAGCTTCTAGATAATAAGTGTATCTTTTTAATGCTGTTTTTCAATAATACATAAAATAATTGAATGATTTATTATTTTTTGCAACAGAAATATCTTTCTTGTTTGAATCTGAACCATATACTACAGATATAAATAATTCAGAAAATTTTTCGTTATCATTTATCACAAATTTTATTTAACTTATTATTTTTTTCTTACTATCCAGGTTAAATTTTGTTTCAAAAATTTTAAAAATAAAAAAGTAAATTAATTTGTCTCAATACTAAATGAGTTTTCAAAGCTTGAATCAATATATTTAAAAATCAATCTATTTAATTAAATTTCACAAAATGATTAAAATAGAATCTAATTAAGAAATAAATTGTGTCAATGCATAAAAGCTATTTTGCTTGATTTCAATCATAAAACATGCCAGTCCATATTCATTTAATATTTATATCTTCCATAATGATTAAATATTTAACTACTTTTGCGTAGCAATGTTTACTATGCATTTCCAATAAGATCTTTAAAAATATATTTCTTCATTAAAATACATTGGATAACTTAATTTACTTGATAAGAAACGAACGAAAACGAGAGAAAAATCTTGTAAAATGTTATACTATCTGCAACAAAATATTCAAAAACTCGTGATTTTCATAAATTATAGACAATTAAATAAATAAAATTTTAAATTCAGAAAAATGAGTCTTTTCTGATAAACTTTTTATGATTATGTTAGTTATTTCCAGTTTTCATGTAAAGTAAAGAATGAGTTCATTACTCTCATTTGTTTCCCTACCCCTGGCATTCATAATTAATTTTTCAATTCATGTTGAGATTAAATTTTTTAATCATAAGCATTAAACAAAGCATAAAATACTTCAAGCAAAAATGATAATTTTAATATATTAAATAAAATGTTTTAATATTTAACTCGATTTTATATTAAAAATATTCTGATTTAGAAATATGTTTTTAAATAAATCTTATTTCTTTAATTAGTGAAAAAACAAACTAAATCTATTGGTACTTCTATCATTTTAATGCTTATACTTCAAATGGATAAATTGTTTACTGTTTTTAGAAAAACATTTCATAGTGGAAGCTTATTATGGAGTTTATTTTTCACTTTGTTCTTATTCGTGAAACAGATTCGATGTCCCACATCAGTATGAAAAATTTATTATTTTTTACATGATTGCGTTTTGAAATGTATCTTTGCATATGTGCGTGGTAACTTAACTTTCTTTTCTTCATCTTCTGTAGTAGTCATATAATTCAGAATTGTCTTAATAGTTTAAAATTTCTCTTAAATATAAACGGATAGTTGTAACTGTAAATATAAAACTAGGAATTAGGTTAGATGTTATCATTACGTATTTCAAAATTTGTAAAATTGTTTTGCTATTTTTTCTTAGTCTGAATAGTAAAAATCAATTCATTTTTATACTGCTTGGTGTAAGATTTATTTGAGAATATATTCATTATTAGGATGTTCATATTCAGAATAGATTAATTAGTTTTAAGAATTTATCTCTCTGAAAGATGAACTTAATATTTAAATTTTTAATTTGAAGAAATGTTTTGTGATTATAGATTTAATCTGAAGTAGAATAAATTATGAAGCCATATAAATTAATGAAATGCACAAAATGCTGAATTTTTTATTAATAAAATATGCTTTTAAGCAATTCTGATTGAATCTAGCTAGAATATTTTAAAGAAATAAATTCATTCATTCAATTATAGTAATGAAAGAACTCCATTCATTAAAATACAATGAAATCACTTGGAATAAAATGAAATATTTAAGCCTTTTGGTATTCGTATATTTTGAGAATGAATACAAAATGATGATAAATGAAATAGGTCTTATACATATTTAAATGAATTTAGATAATTATGATTTGATATAAAAATGAGAGAATGTTCCATTCGCTGATTTTTAATATGATAAAATATGCAAATGCATTAACACAGATAGCTTAGAATATATTTCATGTATTAAATTAACAGTTATTTGACATTTTTAACATAAATACAAAGTTTTAAAAAAATGTGTAGAAAATGCCTGTTTTCTCTAAGGAACAAAAATATGGCATTTTTAACATTCAGACCTTAACATTAAAATTACTTATTTTTGGAAGTAGAGGATGAAAACAATTTTCCCTCTCTCTCTCTCTCTCTCTCTCTCTCACACACACAAACACATAGTTTAACTCTTTAAAATTTCTAAATTTCCCGTTTATAAGAGAATTAAATAAATAGTTTAGACAAGATTCAAACAATTTATTGAATATGTATACTAATATAAAATTTTAAAGACTTTTTTTTTTATAAAATATTTCAAATTTTTTTTTATTACGATTAATCTGTTGTTTATGCATTACAATGCAGTGTAAATAATGCAATAAAATTTATTGTTAATTCGTTCATTTTTAATCAATTCATTCTCTAAATCAACTTAAAGACAACGACAATATTTTTAGGGCAGTTCAGCTATGAAGTATAAAATAATTTTATACTTCATAGTTCCTGTTCTCCCTCAAAATTGGGGTGGAAGGGAGCAAAATAGTACTGTAACCTGCATGGTGTTCAAAGTTAAGGCTAACGACAAGCGTAAAAATCTAGCCCTTAGCCGAGATGAATTTCGTGGACCTTGATCTGATGTTCCTGTCGATCATGTGTCATAAAAAAAAACAACAAATAACAATTTTGCTTCCTCTCAAGGGTTAATTCATAAGAAGAAATTCTGCTTCTTATTAAATGGTATTCAACATAACTTTTGTGAAAAGACGTAATGCACAACATGTTTCGTAAATGCATAAAATAGCTCATAAGTTATAATATAAATTTAAAGTAAGAACCATTGAAATAAGTACTGAAATTTATATCAAAAATTTTGACAGAAATTTTAAGGCGACTCGGTACCCCTTGAACATTTTTTTACATATGTATTTAAAAATTATATTTTTGCATTTCATATAATGTTTTTATTCAAGAAAATGATACGAGAGGAAATTTTCCCACACATTATTCACACAATTTAAAAATTTAAGTTTTTAAAGAAAATTTGGAAAATTTTAAAATTTAACTCCTTTTGTAAAAATTAATTTTTTCACCTGAAACTTTTTTGTTATATTTTTAAGGATGTTCTATACAACTTAAGAGAGATCGATTTTACAAAGACTTAATTAGTTTTAGACGAAAATAAAATGTTGATATGCATGCTAAAACTCAACAAAAAACCAGTATGTCCTACATTTTAATTTTTTTTAAAAAGTACTTACAGAAAAATGGATATGTAATTTTGTTACATGCTTTATATATAACGCACAGGAAAAAATGGAAGTGATTGGTAAATAATTGTGGAAGGAGTAGCATTTTGAATGCAATAATGTATTGAGAAATCAGAAAATGAGATAAATCACATTATAATTCTGAAAAAACAATTATATTAAGCTTAAATAAACTTAAAACAGCACTTTAAGACATAAGTTAATTATTCTTCTTTAAAATCATTCCATTTTCGTATTTTTTCAACCCATACATTTTTATAAATGAGCAAATGTTAGAAAGTATTAATTCCAAAGGAAAATTCAAGACAAATGTTAAAAAAAAAATTTTCCCCCATGACAGAAATTTCAATTATTTTCTTCACATAAACATAATATTGAAGTATTATAATTGTATGAAAAACATATGAGGAACAGAACTTAAATTATGAAAATATTAATTTAAAATGCCTTAATTCTAAAATTTTACATGCACACGTTTTACAAAGAAAAAATTTACATAATTGTAATGCTTCGGTAATATCCTGCTTTATATATTACATTTTCTTTTTTTTATAGTTATTTCTTTTTAAAATATATCGTTTTGTATCAAAACGCATTTTTTGCTTTTTTTTTTAAAAAGGAAGCATGGTCGAATTGTCTAATTTGTTTTTTTACATTTTTCAGATGAAGTTTTATAAAACTTCTAACTTTCCGACACATAAAAGTGATATATCAATCAAAAGATAATAACGCAAGGAATCAGCGTAAATAAATTTAAAAAAACGATAGTTGTCATTTTTGGGGTACCAAGGCCTTATCTTAAAAATAGGTATTTAAAGAGAAGGCAAGCACTATTTTTGTAAAAAATAAGAAATTATTTTTTACTGTACTTTATTTTATAGAAATTGATACTTTTGGAAAAAGATTGAATAATGAACTAAACTTATTATACTTCCAAGAGTACTTTTTTTCCAAAACGTTCTAATTAGAATTACAAACTTTTCGATTTACTTTTTTGTCAAAGCAAGCGCACACTACAATGAAGAGTAATATCTACAAGATAATGTTTTATTGTAAGCCATTTAATTAAATGTATTTAAAATAAATTTTAAGGAATTTTTGTGTGAGATAATCGTTTTTCAATAAAACGGTAAAAAAAAAATTGATACTTCCTATTTTCTTTTCAACTTTTTAAATGTTTCAATAAGTTTTCACTTGCCACTGTTGCAACTCCTCCGTGACAGAAGGTGGCACGCGTGCCATGGGTTGGACACGCCTGATATAAATAAATAAATGCATTCCGAATTTAATTTGGGAAGCAAAAGAAAACATGTTGTAAGAATGAAGAAGTCAACACTTCCATATGTAATTTAGAAACTGGTTCTTTTTTTTCCAAATCAAATATTATGTAAGAAAAAAAATTCTCACGATAGTAAAAATGCTTTAAAATCCAAACATTTTCAAGGAAAATATATTCCGAGTCATTTTCAACAAAATTATTTGCTTAGCATTACATGGTGGCAGCAATAGCACATTGGTCGAGGTCACAGACTCGTGGCTAAAATGTCAGGATTTCGAGCCTAGTACCGCTGAAGCTACTAGTGCAGAGGGGGCAAATGCACGATAGATATGTCGAGGCAAAAACGTCCTTCCTTTGGTGTGGAAGTTAAAAAAAGGCGAGTGAGTGCTCAGGTGTCGACTATGGTTCAAAATTATGAGGTTGGTGGCCAATAAATCTCGGGCAGTTTTATAGTGTGACGAAAAAAATCTTTCTCTCTTTCTTAGCAATACGTGATAAATTATTCAAATGGATACAATTGAATTTAAATTATTTTTAATAATTAAATAAAATACTGAATTAGAAATTTAAATTGAAATCCTTGAGTACAGAATCAGATAAAATTTACAGCATGATTCATGTAAGAGAAAAGATACACAGAAGCAAATAAAACAAATATATAATGGAATAATGTGTAACTCAGTGCTTCTCAAACTTTCAGTATTGGCAACCCAAATTTTAAATCATAATTTTTTTCGCCCCCCCCTATATAATAATAACGTAATGAATGTGTAATAATAATGCCCTTTGACGCTAAAGCTACGATGCGATTTTAATTATAAACCGTAAAAATGAACAAGATAAGTATTAAATTTTGTATATGTTACTTTTAAGTAATATGTATTTTAAGTAATAGGATATAAGTTATTATATATTGCTTTTCCTTTCTCTAATTTTTAAATTGGAACAGATTGCACACAAAATGATATTTAAATACGGTTTATTTCCTCCATCATCCATTTCTTAAAGTAGAAAAATCATTAGAAAAATAGTCTAGTCTATGTTGTTCAACATATATGAAGAGTAATTGTGTTATTTTCAATATTTAATGCGAGCAGATTTCAACATGTTTTAACCCGGGAGCAGGCGCGCACTCGATACCAACGTTAATGGTCACGCGGAGTGACTGATCACCCAAATCCTTTTTTTTTATAATCATTTTTATTGTGCACGATAAAAATCGTAATTCCAGTGAATAATTTAAAAGAAAGTATACTTACTACTTTCAAGGACTTTTCAATTTTTCTTTGATTAGTTCAGCAAAATTTCAATCAAACTGAACTAAAATGCTTCAAAAATGTGCGTGATTTTAATAAAGGACACAATTGATGCCAGTTTAATCTGATATCGGGTCCTGAATGCAGAAGATCTACGGGCCCTTCTTGGCACTGTCGGATCCAATGAGCAGCTCTGATCCGGTTAAATCCAACTTATCTAGGTGTCCGCCCCAAGCGCTCGACGAATAAACCTGTTCTGTGCTCCGCGTGAAAGCTCCCGCGTTAGAAGTGTATTCAATATAAAAATATGGATGTTAGTTCTAAAAAGAATTATGTAAAACGTTTTTCATTATGCTTTATACGTTTGAAAAAACTCATAAAATAAATCTCGGCCAATAATTCCTCAAAATGCTCTCTGTGCTTTTCCAAATATCATATAACTCTTTTACGTGAAAAAAAGCGCAACAGAAATACATATTATTTACAACTTCCCTGAATGAAAATAAACACATAAGAGAGGGGACGGAACTAACCATACCAATAAATTCGAAGGTCAATCAGATGATCTGAAAATGTATTCTACTGTCTGAGTGAAAAGTAAATTAAGTATTTTTCTTCCTACAGCTAATGTAGAGTAATTCAATAATAATAATATGATGAATTTTTTCTTAGAGTGTTTTTGATTCTGGGTCTGGGCTTTGTTTTTCTCTGAAAGAGTAGTATTTTAGGTTTAAAAAGGAAACATAATAAAAAATTTTCTCATAGTGGGATTACAGCAAATAGAACAAAATGTTTTTTTATTTGGTTATAGGATCAAAAATAGCTAATAAACGTGTTGAAGCGTTTATTTTAGATGACGTAATATCACCAGATGATATATATAAATTATATCAATGCAATGTGTATTTTTTATGTCAGAAAGTATTTTATTTTACTTCATTTCAGTAAATTAATTTTTTTGTCTTTTATTTTCCATGTGCTTGTGCCCCCCTCGTAGGGTTATCACCACGCCCCACAGTTTGAGAAATGGTGGTGAAACTCAACATACCATATTTACAGATGCGTTCAATTTTCAACTAAATCGATTTTATTTCAGAAGTTTTTTATACAAAATATATTTTAAATCAACTAATAAATTTATAAAACTATTTATTGAAATAAAATAAGAATTTTTTAAAAATTTGTTAGAAATTTATTAAATTTTTTCCTGCTTTTTAATTGATTACCATTGCTTTTAGTTTCTGTAGGAATTTCTTATAGTAGCAGCTGCTAGTTTTTTGATAAAACAATTTTCTATACAGTAAATTACCATAAAATCCGGCGTATAGCCCGCATCTAAATTGTCAAGAAAGCAATTTTTAAGTTTTAAGTATATTCACCGTATGACGCGCAACTGTTTTTTGCGAAAAAACCTGAAATGTGCATGCGCAATGTTTGTATGTTTTGAAGTCATTTATTCAAGTAATATTCCAAGATTTAGAAGAAAAAAATAGTATACTTGTAGAAATAGAACCCCTTCAGCTCTTAAGGAATGTTATTTCTTTTAAATGAAGAATATTCCGATATATGTAAAAGCCTAATTTTTTATGAACGCATCACAGTTTTTTTTATTTTTAAAGCTCTCATTTTATATCCAGCGTATAATGTGCACTCTTTGATACCGATCTGATTTTTTTTGTATTAAAAGTACGCGTCGTAAACCGTATTTTACGGTATATTAATAGTTATCTATAGACATAATTTTTTCCTTAAAATAATAATTACGAGGGTAATAAGAATAGCTTGTCCATGAATTAATATGCTTTAAAAATAATCCTTAATATTTGTATAATCGAAGACAGAATTTTATCGTATATGAGTCCATATTTTTTCTTTTAATTGCTGATTCATTCCTTAAATAAATTGCTTGAATGTTTTCATGATTTTCAAAATCTTTTATGGTGTTTTATCTCAGATCATGACATTATCTATACATTGTAATTTTCTATCATTACTTCGAAAAAAAATGACTTCTTACAATTGAATTGACATAAATAGATTTCGAAACTCTAGAACAATGAAAAACAGTTATATATTTGTTGATAAGAAATAATCACTACTTACTGAAAAATAAGCTATGCATTGAAAATTTAACAGGACATTTTGAAGAGCTAAAAATAGGCACTCATGATGTAAGCTGTTATATAAGTTGATAAAATTTTAGGATTTCTTAGATACATGAAAGATTATAGAGCTCCTTGAACAAAAATTGCTAGGAAATTCGTTCCTTGGTCTAAATGCAAAAAAGTGAGGTAATCCATATCGTGATAGCCATTTTTTTTGTCCGAGCATCAGCAATTGTTGGTACTTTTTGAAAAGGTACATTAAAAAGCTCAATTTAACATTGTCGGTATGAGGGGGGCGACTACTCTTAATTTTCTTATATCTTGATTTAATTTCAATCTTCATTTTTTTTTCTTACCGCTTTAATTCCAAGCTTCATTTCTTCATGTGAGGCTTTATTCTCAATTTTTATTTTTCAAGATTAGGCTAAAATTCCTTATCAAATTCGGCTCGGTTAGCTTTAACATCTTATTTCATATTACATAATATCCATCAATACCTTAGGTTGCTTCTCCACGGCTATATCTTGAAGTCCAGCAACTCGCATTTAGTATGAAATCCGACTTCTGACTCTAAGAGCTGGAAAGTGGATCATCTTTCAAACGCAGGAAAATATTCAAATTAATTGATAGATGGAAGTACCAAATAATTTCAACAGATTTAATTAACAGAAATCAACAAGGTAATACTGGAAAGGTTCAAAAAATGCATGTAAAATCCACTATAGCATGAGTTCAGATTTCCAAGAATAAAACAAATTCGCACTCACAATTTCACATTATGACAAAGAAAACGCAGAATGGCTCTTAACCATTTTGGATCTGTGACTGTCTTGTTGCTTCTCTGTGTCATCTTTACATTGAATGATCATAGCTACTAGAAAGTTCTCGAAAAAAACATCCTAGACTCTTCAGAATTTTTCTAGAAACATCTACATTTTCGCCAAATTTAAAAAATTTTTAACCAAGTTTGTGATTGAGTCGGTCACCAAGATTACTTTTATTTATTTGCAATTATTGATTGAAGAATATTTATTTTTCCTTCACATGACCTTAAAGGGAATGATACCGTTTCGGGGTAGAGAAGCAAACAGAGTAAAATATAGATGTAACACTATGAATACATGCATACATATACGCATATATATTTATATCTATTTATACGCAATTAAGTTAGTTTAATAAAAGTTCATAGGCTTGCTTTCCCGTTTCATCAATAATGACAACAGAGTGTAAAAATTTATCTCTGTCATTAAGTTATCTAACAAGGTGACTACTAGCCTATGCACAACTAATGTTATTTCTGTTTGTCAGTGTATCATTATGGAACCTAGCAGGACAAAACTTTTTTTATGTTAACCCGGCACTGCACGCGCGAAAAAAAATGACTTTAACTTCAAGAGGCAGGGTATCTCATATCCAAGGGTGTTTACATTCTGTTTTTACCTTAAAATTTGCATACAAAGGTAAAAAAGGAAGAAAGGTCGGAAATGATATGTTTATTACACTTTTCAAAGGTAAATTTATTTTTTCTGTGCTTTTTATTAGGACATTCAGTAAATTGCTAATGCACTCCTTTAGTCTTCGTCGCGAGTGAGTGCGATGTTTTCCCTGGATCTTATTTTTTTTAAATTTCATAGAAGCATTTTGCTTGATAATTCCTACATTCTTTACATTCTTCTGTAACTGGAAATCCAAAACATTTCAGAAATCAGTGTCTGGTTCAATGTTTAGTAGGTGATTTCTGACTACTTAACAAAATAATTTGCGCATTTATTGTCGCAACGTTCAACAACACAAAAAATATTGTCATAGGTTAATGATTACATTTTTTTTCTAGCTATTGAATATGATGTGGTCATTTTATCAAGGACCATAATTGCTCCTGGAGTTAAATTATCCGGATAGATTTCAGTACAGGAATCATACTTGCTATTATAATCTTCATCATTGCGCTTCCACGTCACAAGTCCGGGTTCAAACCCCGGGCTGGGCAAATTCGACTCATCCTTTCATCCCTTCAGTGGGTCAATAAAATGTATACCAGGCTTGTACATAGAAGCTAAATGCTAGGGATTCTACGTCATACTGACCACTTCGCCAGAACATCTTATCATGATACTCAATTTCCAAGGTCACAAAAACTGATATGAGTACAGAAGACCATGGCCCTCTTGGGCTGTTGCGCCACGGAGTTTAGTTTAAGTTGACAATGTAGAGATAGAGTAATACCAAAATATTTACAGATTTCCGTATTCGTCTTCTGTTTTTGATCAATAACCTTAAAAATCTATTTCTTTATTTTAAGCGAAATAGAAGTTTGTCCCCCCCCCCCAATTCTTTGCAATTGTACTCGAAAAAAAATGAAAGAAATAGAAAGAAATAAAAGCAAATCTTTGTACCAAACCAATACCAAAGCAATTTGAATGGCTTAAATTTTATTAGACTTTGATGTAAGATTTTGCGCTTTGTGTATTACGCGTTACTCTCGTATGTTTAAAAAAGGACTTCACTCCATGGAAGCAAGCAAAAATTATTATTCTGAAATATATCACTTCTATGACAGTGAGATATATCGCTTCTGTATTAGGAGTACTAACATTAAAAGAATCTGGATCTCATTGCCTTCTCCCTTCCAAAAAAGGGGGAACTTGTGGGCACAAGCAAAGAGAAAGCAAAGGGATCGTGAGAAAAACAAGAAATTTCTTTATTTACATTTTACAACAAAATATGGTGTAATCTTCTTGTCGTTTTCCTTTTATATTTAATATCTCGTTTAATATCCAATAACAGTCGGCTAGCATGTTCTTGTCCATTCTTCTTTGATATTTGGGCTCCACATCTTTGATACCTTGAGAGAACCTTTCCCCTGTTCTTCACTAAGTAATCCTAAATTTTCGGGGGTTAATCCCACATGTAAGTGAAGTAAATGTGTTTTCAAACTCATGAAGCAACTTAAATCTTGAAATTTCTCCAGCTTATTCGTTGCAATTCTTTTACAGTCAGGATCCTTGCCATTGCCAAGAAGCTTTCTGACGACATCTTTGAAAATAATTCATGCTTTTCTTTTTCTTTTGCTGTCATGCAAGTCTCAAATTGTTTGTCTTTCATAAGCTTGCAAAAATCTGGACCAACAAAGACTCCCTTTGTCAATTTGGCTTCGGATATACTTGAAAAATTTTTGCAACTCATTTGGAGGCAAAGGCACTGGAATATTAGGTCCATTAGGAAAGCGGCCTATGGCCTATGGAATATTATCAGGATAAGACATTAACTTTCAAATTTTGCAGTTTACCTATGGATAAGACAGGGACAAAAGTAACAATCATCAGAGGAGTTTTTCGGCTCCCTCTATGTCACAGAAACTCCAAATCATACAGCAGTCTTCTTCCCTTTGAACCAGAAGCGTAGATTGTTGAGGCATTTTACACAGATTTTATCATGAGCCCATAATTTGTCTTGGTCTCCAAGTTTCATGCCAAAATACGCAAGATAAAGCTGTTTTACATGGTCTGCAAAGCTTCTCATGCGATTTTTAATTAAACTATATTCGCTGTATATGTAACGAAAGTCATCTGGCAAATTTTCCCAACGTCTCGAACTCAAAGTTATGTTTCACGAAACGCACATAAAAAAAAATACAACGGTTAAAAATGTTTCTGAGATGAAATTCTCTCTTACGCAGCTTATGTACTACAATAAATAACACACGAAAGAAAAATTGAAACCAAGTTCTAAAAATTTCAGCGCCTTACTTTCAAAATCAATCCAGACGAGTGACAGTTCCTGCTTTATCAAGCCAATATAAGTATCTAAGTTAATGATTTGCGCGCGCTATTGGTAGAGTAATATTGTGACAGTAACGAAGGAAGGCACAGTAAAGATGTCACAGAGTGGTATTCTGCACGTTTCACCATGTTTGAATGCAGGTCAGCCACGGAGGGAAGAAATTCAACTCTGTAAAAAAATTTTGGTAAATGTGCATAAAAATCCAAGTAAAATTAAATTTTTCAAAAAACCTTGACGTGATGGAAAATTTTCATTATTATTTATGAAATCAGCACCAAAAAAATACATTATGTTCAGTTATGACTGCTCTTGTATTTTTTTCATTGTAACCCTGTGTAATAGGCAATATAAATAATTTAAGGAAAATACGTTCCGACTTTAGAAGAGGTTAATTTCAAACTGATTTTCATGTTCGAGTAATGGAAATGTATATCGCTGACTTTTGGAAGCTGGCCTGAAGGCAACGAGACCATGGGGAGAAAAACAATTTTTAGCCCTTAAAATGTAAAGGAAAAGCTTAGCATGGGTCAAAAATATGAAATATTTACTGCTAACGAATGAATAAAGATAATTTTCAGTGATTAAGCTCCTATATTTGTGCAGGGTCACAATAAAAAAATGTCGTGAGACGCGGTGACAGTGCACCTGATCATATACTCAGCTGTGAAACACCCTCAAAAATGGTTTTTTTTATGACAAATGGTGGTTTATGTTCCAGACATGATGAATTCAGCTAAATACATAGAAAAATTATGACGTAAGATTTTTCCAATAATGTCAATATTTTCCATGATATTTCAACAGGACTTCACCATTAATCATTATTCAGAATTAATAAGATTTTCATTCTGTAAAGTCACATTAATGTGCTTGATTGAACTGGAGATTTTTACCAGACTTAAATCCTGTAAGAAACTTGCGGAATCTTTTGGGGAATCTTTTACGTATGGACTCTTTCTCTCTCACTGTACGGAAGGTAACAAATGATTTTAAGTGTGTTTCTAAGACGTAAGTCAAAAATATGTGAGCTTTTCAAAGGAGTAAGTACCGAAATGTATTTAAGGTATCCGGCTATCCTAAAACTGTGAATTTTGCCAAAAATAGACAAATTTTCTATGATTTTATTTTATGGGCCATCTTATCAGCTTTATAAAAATACCAAGTTTATCATTTACCGTTTACTAGAACAAACGCTACAAGTGTTTTAGTAAAAGCAGATGCCATTACCTTAAGCAAGATGTCATACATTAAAACGCGTTTTACTCGAAATGAGATTTTTTGAAAATAATCAAACGGGGTCAGAGATTGCTAAAAAGTTTTGAACATAATTAACTGTGAAATTTTTTCTGTAAGTTCTGTATAATAGTAGAATTGTTTTAACCTTCAGATTTATCAATCACTGTTTTATTACAAAATTTACAGTCCCTTATGTGAATATAATCACTGTCTTTTTAAGCATTTTCATATAGTAACCGAGATAAAGTGTTCTAGTTTCTGTAAAAAAGAAAATATTTCTTATCCTGAAAGTCATTTCAAAATTGAATAATATAGCAATACATTAGATTGAAAAAATTGAAAATTTGTTTATAAACCTTCGGTGCAGAATGGGCCGCGTTTATGTTATTTTTTGTCAATTTTTAACCTATTTTTTCCCCACTTTAATTATAAGAATTTCTTTTTCTCTTTTTAATTTTAGCACACTTTTCTTAAAATGCACTAAAGGAATCTAAAAATAACAACAAAAAAAATCTCCATATCTCCTTTTTTTAAAAAAACCCAGTCGGATACCTTAAGAGGTCATTTCTGCTAAAGGAGGATATATTGAGAACTTCATATGCGTAATCATCGGTGTATATAAACACATTGTCTGAGAAAAAACACAGTTTTTTAAAAAAGTTGTATTTTTTTGTTTTGTCCCAATTTGCACAGCATAACGTATGGTATAATTGCTAATGTATGAAAAGTCAACATAACAAATAACATGGAATTTATTAAAAAATATTATTAATATGTTGAAATAAATAGTTTTTTTTTCAGAAGAAATGAAGAATTTATAGATATATTAAACCCCAACGTCGTTGAGTTTTCAAAGATTGGGTCTTCCCCCAGTGTTGGGTTTGTTTACGTATCCTACATTACGCATTTTTTTTTAAATGCGCATTGGATAAAGATATATTTTTTTAAATGTTGTTATTTAACCCTAATCAAAAAATCAAAATAATAAATAATCATAAATAAGTAGTTAAACAAAATTATTAACTCGAAAAAATTAAACTTGTTTAAGAATGCATGCATATATTTACATAATATACATACTATTATTGTCATTTGGCATCTCAGTCACCTTTAGCTTTGAAAGAGTGAAACTAACACCATTTCACAACTAAAAATGAATAACTAATTCTCGTAAAATATCGTATTCAAATCTCTGTCTTTCAGTCTAGTCACTGTTATGTATTAGTTAAAGAAAGAATGACTGTAAAATCCGGTGTATAATGCGCACTTTTATCTCAAAAAATAATTTCGAAATGGACGGGTGCGCATTAAACGCCAGGTATAAAAGTGATAACTTTAAAAATAAAAAAATGATGAGCATAAAAAAATTAGACTCCTTCATACATCGAACTATTGTTTGTTTTAAGGACATGACATTCTTTATGAACTTCAAGAGTTGTAATTCTAGAAGTATAAAACATTTTCAAAAGCCGGGATAATGCTTCGAATAAATTACTTAAAAACAAGAGGCATACGTACATTTTAGGTTTCTTCGTAAAAAAGAGATGCGCGTCATACGGCGAATAAACCTCAAAATTTTTTAAAAAAATGCAACTTGAATGTATAAATGCGTGCTATACGCCGGATTTTACAGAATTTTTGAATTTGATGCATGCATTTGTAACGTTTAAAACAATGCAAAATCTAGATGGACACGCTTAGTGTGTCTGTAACGTTGAGGAAAAGATTGAGATGAACTCTCTCAGAGCTTTCGTTATGGCGTGAGGGTTCAAGATACATAGCAATGACTAAATTTTAATAATTCTTTTTTCTGTTGTAAATATTTCCTGCGTAGATCGTTACCATTTATCTTTCCTGGTGAATCTCCCAAATCTCATAATTTAATCAGTTTTTGCTTACTAACAGTTTTCTTTGCAACTTTATTTAATTTATTTTAAATAAATATATTGAAGGATAAATTTAGCAATGAAAAATAAAGTAAAATTCTTGATTTTACAATTAAAGTTTTTGAATTTATTCTTCATATATTTATCAATTCAGAATATAGTTCAGCAGGTAGTTCTACAATAAATCTTTCAGGTGTTATCGCATCTGAGCAAAATTTAAATAAGTTTTAATGTTTCAAAAAAGTATAAAATGCAATGTTAATGGGTTTGCTAATTAAAGTAGTCTAGACAATAAATTTTCTAAGGCCTCCTTGCACCCAAATCTGATCCCTTTTCCCTTCCGAATTAGATAACGAGGCCGCGGTAGCCGAGTGGTCTAGGCATCGGATCGTGGCTAGCACGTCATGAGTTCGAGCCCAGTACCACCCGTGTAGGGGAGCGATGCACGTAAAATCTGTCGAGAGCTCAAACGTCCTCCCGTTGGTGTGGTATGGTAGTTAGGAGAAGGGGTGCCAGCTCAGGTGTCGTGCGCGTCTCTTTACCATGGTTCAAAATTACGCGGACCGTCCCCAAAAAGCCCTCGTGTAGCTGAACAGTGGGACGTTAATATTGACTCACTCACCCGAATTAGATAACAATCAAAATTGTCTTATATGAAATACAAATCCATTATTATCCAAATATGGTTCTAAATATATTCAAAAAGTGCTCTTAAAATAGCATATACTAAACTAATTTTCACTGAAAAAACTCATATATTCCTCATATAAAGAAAAGGCTAGGAAAGGTCAGTAGTTAAAAATTTTAAGCCAGTAAGAAACTGCTCAATACCAGCTAGTTTACCAGTCAAAAGTGTGGTATTGTATATTTTCAAATCCATTAGAATGCATTGCATAAAAGTTTAATTTTTGAATTTTTTTCTAAAAAAATTTAACTATTTAGGAAAATAATTAAAAAAGGAATATTACTATTTAATAATTTTCGGTTATGTAGATAATAATTGGTCTTTCTAACGATAGCATCGTTTTTTTTTTTTAAAACAATATAGTAAAAACATCTGTGTATTGAATTAAGAGACGGAGAAGAATGGCATGTTGTAAACTTAATATCGTCAGATGTTTTAAGTAATCAATTAGCCTTATATCACTTGCAAATTTTTTAAAATCATTACAATTAAAAAAAAATCAATGTTAAGGTCGTTTTTAAGATGTCAGATGTACACAAAAACTGGCATTTATAATTTAAAAAATATTTTCGAACATAATTAAGTAAATTCTTTTAACATCATGAAGTAATTAATTAAATAAATTCATTAACACCATCATTTATTTCCCTTCGAGCTTGTCATTTATATTAATTAAGTACTGTTGCAATGATATTTACAGAAGTTGTTACAATATTCCCAATTTTTTGAAGTGTACATTTATTTTTTAAGCGATCAGATGTAGTGTAACATGTATCTATATAGAAAGAATAATATTTTAACACAAAAAATATGAAGTCCGATTCTGTTAATTTGTATTTACCGGAGTTTATGGTTTCATGGCAATTTCTACTTGTCGTTCTGTATTCAAATTCGTTCTCTGTTAATATTTAAATTCATATTCCACTGTAGTGCAGGAATACTTATGCTTTGTGTTTTTACTTATTTTATTGGATATTGTTAAGAGATACATGGCATATGTACAGTTTTAACATTTTATTTATGTTTATAGAATAGTTATATTTTATGTTGATTATTTTTTATGTAAATGAATATTACTAAATGATGCATAATTACAGCATAATAAGTCTCTAAATATGTACTTTTGACTTCTATTCTCTAACTATGCTTGCATTGTTCCGGGAATCGAATTATTTCAAATATTTCCTACGGCTTGGCACTCTGAATCATATTGGTACATAGGTTTAGCACACCACAGCTATAAGGTTGCAGACCACTCTATAAATATCTTCTCTATACGGAAAGTCACGATATGATCTACATACAAAAAATAGTTTAAATTTCATAAAATGTGAAATAAAAATTATTATGTCACAATGGCTAGACAGGAGATTACTTCTCAAAAGTTTCATTGCAAACATCACCTTAAGCAAACTATCAGGTTGCTAAATTGGATGCTTAGTTGATACGACTAAACTTATATAAAATGTTCTTACACATTACATGTTTTTTTTTCTTTTTCTTCTTTTTCAGGAATACTCTCTAATATCAGCCGGAGTCATCTATACCTGACGTTATTTACTGTTTTGTTGAGCAATGATGAATAAGCATTTTTTCACACTTGCAAGTGTTCTATTTATTTTCCGACAAAAGTAAAGTGTATCATTAATGATTTAGAGCCCGTCAAGAGCGAAGAAGAAGAAAAATGAAGACAGTAATTTCAATCACTGTCACGGCGATTATAACAAGTATGATGTTTTCAGAAATAGGTAAAACACATTTATCTGTTTGCACAATTTATTAACAATTATATACCTTCAATATTTTAGTAATAAAATTTTGTGTCAAAAGGAACTCGCTTAGACGTTTGAAAGATAAGTTTTTGTATTCATACAGAAGTTAATTGAAACTTTCGCAAACTAGTCAATAAAATCTTTATAACTAACTAACGCATTCTTTATGCAATTTTCTAAGCTCTTCACAAAGTTTTTGCAATTATCTATCTTTAGTTTTTGTAAAATTCTACGCTAAAATAGGGCAGTAATACAAGTATATTATTCGCAATATAGTACTTGATTTAATACGCACGGGAAGAGTTTTATGTAATAGAACGTTTATTTTACTGAATATGTCATTCGATTGAAATAATTCTTTAAAAGAATAAATAATTACCTGTAAAGATTTTGTGCCTCCAAATTAGTTATTTTGGGCTTTTATTCTTTAAATTCATTTCAATTTATATATTTTTACAATCTTCTCAAGTATTATATTAATCATTTTTAATAAATTTGATATACAAATAAATCAATAAACATCTATCGATAAAAGTATAATTATGATATGCAGTGGCGTAACGTACACCCCCGCAACCCCTGCACTGCGGGGGGTGGCCCAAGGCTTCCAGGGGCCCAAAGCCTGACTGACGCTCTTTATGTAGATTTTCTCAAAATTCGTTTTCGATCTTTTAAAATCCAACTCTTAAGCGATTTTCCAATTGGTGATCTAACGTCATTCAAAATCAAAATTTTAACGCGCTCATCAGATATCTTTGATCAAATAACCAAATCAAAAAACATTTTGTTTGATGTACTGTAATCCCAGCGACGAGAGATCCTTTTCTTTAGTGGTGTTTTTTCAAACCTAAATTAAGAACAGGTAAAATGTAAGTCAGATGGATAATCAACTTTTATTATTATAGTATACTTTACATTAGCTATTGAAAGAGAAAAAAAGACATGATTTACTTTCTAAGGAAGTAGAAGAGTAACTTATTGGCAATTTTAGTTCCCCCTCCCCCTCATGTATTTCATTTTCATTTAGTGAAGTTGTAAATAACGTACATCTGTTACGCTTTTTTCACGTAAAATAGTATTACGATAATCTGAAAACCATAGAGAGCATTTAAATAATAATTCGGTCAGATTTATGAGTATTCAATCAAATAAAGCATAATGAGTAACGTTTCACAAAATTGCTGTTATATAGAACAGACATCTGTATATTTATATTCAATGCACTTAAATTTAGGGTGAGTTCCTTTTCTTTTAAAACATTTCCATCCCTCTTCTCGCTTTCATTATTATTTTTTTTATCGGAATTAAATATTCTGGTTCAAAAAATAGTATTTTTGTCAACAAGACAAGAAGAAACGCGGCCCTAAAATGAGAGGAGTTAAAAAAAGTTTTAATGTTTCTCAAAAATGAAAAATTCGAAAGGAAAAGGAGTATAATAATGCAAATGGGCAAAATCGGATAAAATTTTAATATCTGCAAGTACATGCATAATCTTGTGCAAGTACTAGTCATTGTTATGCTAGTGAACCTTTTTAACAAATCATGGAAATGAAAATTAATTCACAAGAGAAAAACACAATTTCGGACACTTCAGCTAATAAGGATACTCCATCTAAAGAAAAGGAATTGTAAAGAATAAGGTAAGCGATATCTTTTTTCTTTCGCAAGAATTTGAAAACTTAAATTATTTTACAGTTTTCGTGTCTTTCTTAATGCATAGTTTTTATTTAAGGTACCGGTTTTCTTTCGACTGTTGTTAGAGAGATTTTCTATTTTTATTAATACCATAAATATTCTAATGTTAAAGGTTATTTACTTCGTTTATTCAGACTCAGGTTGATTTTGTATTCAGTTATAAGTTTAATGTTTAAATATTTTTAGGTGATGTGTTTTGATTTTGTAATCCTTTTTGTAGGATCTGGCTTGGGGCCCAAAACCTGACCTTGCGAGGGACCTTATTATTTTCTGTTACACCACTGCAGCTATTAAATAGCTCATTATCCTTTTTAAGTAATTTTTATAGTTACTACTAAAACAGTGAACACAGACTTTTTCGATTTGATTATTGTTGGTATCGCTACAAACCTGTTTTTATTTTAAAAGCTATGAAAAAAACCCGAGTTTACTTTTGTTATTTTCAATATTTGGAATGAACTAAATAAAATGAAATTTTTAAAAAAATTTCAAATTCTGATTTTTAAATTTTTTTGTTGTTGTTTTGTACGCAGTAGTAGATAAACGCAGATTTTTTCTAGCAAGTATATATATATATAAAATCTGGCTTGGGGCGGCGGGGGGGGGGCAATTATTTTCCGTTACGCCACTGATGATACGTTCGTGAAATAAATATTTATATATAACTAGATCACATCATTATAAAGAAGACCGAAGCCCATATTTAAAAAAAAGAAAAAACCTTCGTAAGCTATTTAAAGAACTTGAGCGTACTGAGGTAATTAAAAACATGTGAAAATCAGGTTTATGATAGCTATTTTTGTATAATTTTAGAGAATATTTGAAATCAAATTATAAATAATATTTTAATAATAGCAAGCAACACAAATAATAAAGATAGCATGTAAGAGGTTTTTATTAGGTTAATGCGTATGAAATGTAAGATTTTTAAATATATACACAGAACTGTAAATTCTATTTCAAAAGATGTTTATTTAATCAAAATATGCTCCATTTGCTTCAATTCACTTTTATCCAACGAGATTTTTATACATAAAAGACTATCTTAAAGAAATTCCAAACTTTAGCATCAATAAACTTTGAAATTTAATTTTTCAGATTGTCTGCATTTTAATACTGTTCTGCTAGTAAAATATGCTTTAAATGTCTTAAAAATCAAAGTGATCAGGTAAATAAGCTGGATGCTGCAAAATTTCATATTTTCATCATTTAATTTCGCAGTGGTTCTATATTCCATATTAAGCCGAGCGTGGTTGAGGTGAAGTGTTTGCCGATTAATAAGCACACACACACACAATGGGCGTATACTTTTCAATTTTTCAAGCATTTTGTCAATGCGCTATTAATATAATACTTAGAGTTAGATTTGTTTCCATCAATGCTTTCAGAGCCTCATTTTCACAATTGTTTTCGGTCTTCCATACGGTTCATTTTGTAGGGAAAAATCACCAGACTCAAAGTATTTAACTGAACTTTTCGATCATTAACAGTTTTGCTTATATTGTGTGCAGTTGTTGCAACTCTAGTTTATACTGATATAAAACTACATGAATATCAATTGCATTCATATCCTAATGGGGTTCAAAACAAATGGCAAAATAAACCATTTGTGAAAAAAACCTTCTTTGTTAAAATACGCTTCTTGCAATGGGTATTTCAACTGTGAACTAGGTTATGCCAAAATCATAAGCATAATTAAAACAAGCAAGGAAACATTTTCAAGTCAAGAAAACCGATTTTTTTATATATATCAACCAAATAACTTTAAATAAAATGTTTCACATAAAGAAGAGGAATACCACATTTTTTTCAAATAGCTTTTGAATTAGGTCAATTTCATTTCACACACTTTAACTATATGTAAATTTTAGGTTCCTTCGTAAAAAAAGGCGACTATAACTTAAAAAGGTAGTTTAAAAATTTGGGTTTGCGTTATAAATTTTATACTATGTATTTGTGAGTTTTCGGAAATATTTAGAATTTTTTTCAGAATTGTAAAATTTTAGTAAGTCATAAGAGTTTAGAGTTAGTTTCAGAATTGCAATATTGCAAAGCAATTCATTATGTTTTCATTTGCATTTTATTTTATTTAATTGTTTATTTCAACCCAGGTTTGAGGTGGAAGTTGGAATATTTTTTTTTTGAATTTAAATTACATTCAAGAATTTAAAATGGTTGTATTAGTTTAAAAAGGAAGAGAGATTGACAATAAGCAAACAGGAGGAAAGAAGTAGCAAAATAATTTTAAAACTCGAAAAAGAGCGTTAAATACGTTGCACCCTTTTAGGTATAGGATGGATTCAGCTAGTTAAGTTGAAAAGATGTTAGAGTTGTATTAGCTCTTTAATTCAAAATGGTCAAGATGAAACTTACAAAAAAAAGTATGTTGGTCATAGAATATAATAAGACAAAACTTATGAAAATAAGGAAGATGGCTATAAGGTTTTAGAGGCTCTTTTCAATATGAAATTACTTATTTTCCTTCTATTTTTTCTTTTCATTGTATTTAAAATTTTGCTATTATTATAAATTCTGCTTCATTTTATTTTTTAAATTTTAACTTTCTTAATTATTCATAGTTATAATAATATTTCATATACAAAAATTTCACTAGAATCAACTTATGACTACTGACCCAGTATTTACATTTAATTTTATGATTTAATGCCTCAAAATCATCCGACGAATAAATATATTTAAAAGATAATGTAATATTTTTAAATCTATCTGAGCAATCGTTTTTGAAATGGAATTATTTTTCTCTACAATGCAATAAATTTAATTCTAAAATTGCATTGTATAAGATGCGATATATTAATAAATTAAAAATATTTAATAATTTTTAGAGACGCAAGATCTGGCACAACTAGATTCAGGTCTGATAGAGATATTAAAATATGTGGCAGCCGGAATAAAAGATGATATACAGGCACTCCTCAATCCTCCAAAAAATAGAAATGATTCTATCCAATATCTACTTTTCACTCCAGAGAATCCAAACAATGTTCAATATATAGAGCCCACAGAAAACTTTAATCGATCTTCATTTAATCCTAGTTATGAAACGAAAATTTTGATTCATGGTTATGAAACCAGATTAAAACCTGGTAATATTTTTGAGGTAAGAAATTTATTGTTTATTTAGTTTTGCTGCTATTTTTTTCATTTATGCTGATTTCCATATTAATGAATTAGCAATATAATGTACTGAAATTGCTTTAAATAATTTGTACATTGTATCTTAATAATATACCACAAAAGATGTTTTTATATAAGTGATAACACAATAATATTTAACGTGAATGCTTAATAGATACGAGAAGCCGGCTTAAGTTTACAAATCTAAATTCATAGATTTATCAGTAATCTATGTACTCCTGCAGACCACTAATAAATATTTAATTAATCGTTATATAAATATTCTTAAAATCAGCTTTATAGTTTTTAGCATAATTTTAAATAGATCGAATTTATAAAGCTCCTTTTTTGTTATTGAAGTGCTATTAAGAATTCCATTTCCATACATTTGCTTCAAAGATTTTGATCTTATTTAACACAACTTATGTAAAGAAATATGATTCTTAAGATATGCACTATAGATATTCACTTAAAAGTAATAACCGTTAATTCTTGCAAAGGACCCGATTATTGAAATAGGTAAGAATCAATCTTTTATATGTAAGAGAAAAATCGTTTATCCTTGTTCAATAGTAAATCACTTCAAGGGATTTGACTTTTGGATCTCTTGTCACTAAACGTTGATTACAAGCTTCATCACAAAAGAAAAAAAGCTGAAAGTTTGTAAGCTAAGCTGGAATAGTTAAGCTACTGTTATAAATGAAAAACTAAGGAATTCATGCAAATATATATATATGCTTCCAATAGGCTTATGGCACCGTAACACACACAAAAAAGACTGAATATATTTCATATTATTAAAAATATCATAAACGACGTCTTTGAAGTAGAAATACAGAATGTAACTAAAGGATGGTCTTAATATTTTGATTATTGTGTCATTTAAATACTTGAACTACACGTAAACTGACTTGATATCTTACTAAATCAAGTTTTTTCCCCCTTGCGGTGATTTAATGTATGATTGCGTTTCTCTTATTATTTACTCATTCATAGACATTTCTTATTTTCGGCAATCATTACATAAATTTAGGCTTAAAGGAGATAGGCCCAAAAGTCCGTTAACATTTCAAGATTCAATAGTTCACTGAATAAAGTAGGTATAGAGGTAAAAATTGACATACATACTTGAAATGACATGGTGCTTATTGAAACCAAAAAAGTGCCAAAAGGGGACAGCAGAATTAAGCTGGACAGCAAAACGTCAGTGCCGCAGAAAAATAGTGTATACAATTACCTGTATTCAGAGAGGAAACAGATGCACCAGCAATTGAAGTATGTTGTTTTTACGAGGATAGGCATTGTCAGTAAATCTGTACTATCAGAATGAAGAATGTGTTACTGCACCTTTAAGGTCCTTTCACCATAAAAAAAGTGTAGAAGACCTTATGAGCTCATCTTTTGGTAAAGATCGCATGCTGAGCAGCCAATTCCATCTTACTTGGCCTCCTAGGTCCTCAGATCTCAATGTGTGGGATTATTACTTGGGGGGGGGATTACCTGAAGCCGCAAGTTTACCACGATCAAGCGACTTTATTCAGGACGCTAAAAGGCAACATCCGTTGGCAGTTTCGCTAACGGATCTGTCCAGAACAGCACTTCGCCAGTGCTGTTCTGAATATTGCCTCTCAATTTCAAATATTGTGGAAGGACAATGTAGAACATTTATTGTAATGAATATCGTTCTTTACTAAAAACCAACTGTTGTGCTAATTATTGCTTTTTTTTATATAAAACACCATCTGTTGGTTGTTTATTGCACTTTTTTTGGTTTTAATAAAACCTAAGTCAAAGTGTGTCAATTTTTAAATTTCCTTTTCCATGCATTATCGATTTTTTAAATGTTTGCGGATTTTTGGCTTACCTGGTATATTTTAGATAACGTACATTATATCGTTTAGAATTTTAAATAATCAGACAAATGATACATGTAAGGATATATTTTTTTATTTATCAATGCATTTTAATATATTTCAATGTATATATGCTCTACTTTTATTCAGAAAATCAAAGACGAAATGCTGGCAACAGGCAAATATAATGTTATTATCGTGAACTGGATTCTTTATGCCATACCTCCTTATCCTTTAGGTGTTTTTAACACAATACTTGTAGGTAATTATGTAGCAGAAATGATTCAATTTATCATGGTAAGTAACTGAAGAAAAATTAATTATGTTTTGTAATTTAGAAATATCCATCAACTATTTTATAATAAATTACTGGCTTAAAGTTAAGGGAATTCTGGACTATTTTATTGAAATTTAATTTATTTCCATATAAAAAAATAATTGCTTCAAAAAATTCACATGTAATTATTAAAATGTATCAAAATTGGAAGAGACACTCAATAGTTTTTTTTTCACTAAGAGATTCCCTTAAGAATATATCTCATTTAGTTTTTAATCATATATTTGATATTGCATTTAAAGTTTCCGCAGTCAAAACTTTGTTAAATGATTTCCAAACATTAATTTACGAAACAAACCAATAAAATAAAGACACTATATATACAGTATAAGCAATAAAAATGCAGTTGTAGAAAACATAACATTTTATTTCAATTCAATACTGTTTATTTAAATTTATTTTAAAAACATAAACGGATACACAACGCCATCAATTATTTTTAAAAACTATGATTTGGTCAAAAGCACATGAATGATTTTGCTTATTTTAATTGCTTTAGTACACCAAAATGAAATGGTACTTCCAAATATTTTGATAATTTTTAGAACAAAATAATTTTGAGTATTATTCATAAATTTTTACAAACAAAAATAAAATGAAAAATAAAATAAGTTAATTAAAAATAAATTTTCGATTTTCAATTTCAAAGAATTTAAAATGTTTCTTCGTAAAACAGGTTTTTAAACAAAAAACAAAAATAATCTTTCAAACTGCTAAGGACTATTTGTGTGTCGTTTGAATGCCAGAAAAAGTAAAAGAACCGCGTACAATGTGCATTAAGAGATGACTCAACATACTTTGATATAGAGGAATCTGAAATAATAATAAACATTAAAAAGTTTATTAACTTCTTTTATTCAATCAGGCCTTGTGATTTTAGGTGGCATCATGTTCAAACACCAGACATCGTTTGTTGCATATTAACCCGGGAGAAGGCGCGCACTCGATACTAGCATTAATGATCGCGAGGGGTCACAGAGTCATCCAATCCGTTTTTATAATTATTTTTACTCTACACGGCAAAAATCATTATTCTAGTGAATAATTTAACTAAGAGAAAGTACATTTATCTACTTTTAAATACTTTTTAATTTTTCTTTGATAATTTGAGAAAAATATCGATAAAACTGAACCAAGTGTCAAAAGTGCGTGACTTTAATAAAGGACACAAACCACAAGCACTTTTTACTAACATTACGAAAATGTTGTTTACAGAAAAATTGTCATATTTTCTTCAAGTTATTGTAGTTGTATTGTAATACATGGTCAACAAAAATGTTTAACTTCTTCTTACTTGTGTATTTTTATTGAAGTGTATGTCATATCTTTCTTGATGGAGTTTCTTAGATTGCACCTGAAAATTTTCCTTTCAACTCAAACGTTTCGTGTTCATCGTTTTTCTGAAATTTACTTTTGCTATCAGTATAAAAATACATTATTTCAGCAGGTTCTTCCCTTACTTGGTTGGTTTCAACTTCCTTCAATATAGGTCACAAATACCCATTTATTTTCTTATATTCTGTTCATTTACATTTATAAACCATAATAAGTCGCTCAACACAGCAATCAAAACCACTAAGTTGCTTACAGAGAGAAATGTAGCATGTTTATAGAAAATAATGTAAAATAAATGTCGTGGGAACTCATTCAAAAGAAGTAAAATTGTAAAAAAGCGTTAGCCACTTACAAAAAAGTGGAAGATATGTGACAAATACATTTTAGTTCCCATGAAGGCTGTCATATACGAAGATACTGTCAAGATCATTACTAACAAATAAACCGTTTTCCCCAGAATTAACGATTTCGTGAGCTTGGAATGACTCTGTGGACCTTGCGACCACTCCCGGTTAAAAGCAGTTTAACGTCAGATCAGACAGCTACACAAGTTGTTTTGTCTGTGTTTATATATATATCATTTGAGCAGACCACGTCATCACATTATTCCGGCAGGACAATCAATGCACAGTAGCATGTCACACAACAAATTCTCAACAGCTTGAATAAATTTGGATCTTCTCTAGTCCCATCACTTTCCCGTCGTACATGGAAAGTGATGCAGCGCTACTAACAATTTCCTTAAACTAACATCCTAACTACTGCTCAGGTTCGATTATCTAATTTAATCTGCATCATGATAGTGGCTAGTACATAAAATGAGCTATTGAGACAATGCAACACTAATGACATTACTCGCTTTTAAATTAAAAATTAATTTGTTTATTTCTATTTCAGAAACCACATTACGAAATTAAGATTAAACAAATACAACAGTTAAAATTCCACTTATCTGAAACGGAAGCGAGGTGATGGGAGGTTGCCGGTCACGGACGGTGCGAAGTTTAATTCTGGGTGTTTCGTTACATTATTGACATCAAAATCTACGAGAATTGTCTTGCTCTGTTTTTAAGTGAGGGCAAATTACCTTTTTGCATCCGCATGCCCTTCGTCTCGACAGTCAGTCGTACAGGTTCGATTATCTAATTTAATGTGCATCATGATAGTGGCTAGTACATAAAATGACTATTGAGACAATGCAACACTAATGACATTACTCGCTTTTAAATTAAAAATTAATTTGTTTATTTCTATTTCAGAAACCACATTACGAAATTAAGATTAAACAAATTACAAACAGTTAAAATTCCACTTATCTGAAACGGAAGCGAGGTGATGGGAGTTTGGCCGGTCCACGGACGGTTCGAAGTTTCCTAAATTCTGGGTGTTTCGTTTACATTATTGACATCAAAATCTACCGAGAATTGTCTTGGCTCCTGTTTTTAAGTGAGGGCAAATTACCCCTTTTTTGCATCCGCATGCCCTTCGGTCTCGCCTAGTCATTGGTCAGGAACCAAGCGCAAAGTTACAAAAGTTGAGATTCTCTCTCCAAATTTATGAGTCCATTCAACTTTCATGATCGTTGACAACCTGCGCTGGGACCCCCAATTCAGGAATCCGACTACATCCTGTAAACAATAAACAAGGGGAATACACAAATTACGTGTGTCTTGGGGGCCATCTTCAAACCCGATCAGCATCCAAGCTTTCCAGCCTCCCATCACTAGCAAGGATCGCGCTATATACGTCCTCCTTAAATATATATGTTAGAATACTTTTCTTTTTAAATGCAAAAATTCTCTTAATAATTTACAAGCATGTGTATCATTCAAGGGATATTTCCGAGTCCGTAATAAATAACTAAATAAATAATATTAGCAATAAATAAAATAAAAATGATACTAAAAGCAATACCTCTTATTAATGTACACGTTTCCTCTAATTTCATTAATTTATTAAATATTTATTCATTAATTGACTTATTATTTGTAGTTAAAAGTTTTTTCCTGCATTCCTCTACAAAACATTTCGATTGAAAATATTTTTATAAGTTTTTTTCTTGCGATTGCCAAATAAGGTGCTCTAAGAAATAACAAAAAGTACATTCATTATATAACTAATTAAATTTATTTCAATTCTTATTCAGCAAAAATTTGCTTTAAGGGAATTTGAAAGTTTAATACATTCACTAATTTCTATTCATTTCAAATGACCCAAGAATTGTAACATTTATTTTGTTTTAAAATGCAAATTTGGAGATTTACCTTAATATTAACAATATTACATTTATATTCAGGTTGGTTAGTCTTATCTGCTTACATTCCATGAATTCTGCTGTTCAAAATATTTGCTATCAAATATTTTTTAAGACATCCTTAAACGTTTTTGTTTCGTCTCCATATTTTTCAATTTAAAAGTTTTCACTATATTTCCAGAATATTTGAAAATTATTTTAAACTTTTTTAGGAAAAAAAAATGGAAGTAAATTTAAGTAATATGTTTCTTTGTTTTACTTTGATATAATTAAAGAAAAAAATAATGCAAGATAGTAAACACATATATTTTAAACATATTTTCAACATAAATGCGTTTTAAATTTTAGGATCGAACTGGAATACAGGCCAACCGCTTTCATTTAATAGGCCACAGTTTAGGTGCTCATTTATCCGGAATTGTAGGAAAACGTATTTCTAATATAGGTAGAATTACTGGTAAGTGCTAAACATAAACATAAACTATTTTTTTAAGTTCATGAAAACTTTTTTTAAAAAATTATAACTTTTTGAAATTGTTAACATTTATTATAGATTGAAAAATATATTGCTTATGTGAATAAAAATTGATTATTAAATATGTTTTTTGAGTCGACATTACATTGCAATTTTTAGTTGTAATGCAAATTTTTAATACTTTTTTTTTGAAAAAATGAAACATTTTATTCAAATTTATTGATACGTCATAAATAATTTTGATCACACATTTGAAATCTCGATGATAGTTTCACTACTCCAAATGTGTCGAATCATTATGAAATTTAACTGATTTTTAAATCACCATATTTTTCTAATTTTCTTTTTTTGTGTGTTAGCAATGATTGAAAGTAAACATATTTTTCTATTATTGTGTCAGCATGTAAAATTCATCAAAAATGCAAAATCATTTTATAAAATTAGGAAACAATATTTCCAGGAAGACTTCCTTTATTCTTAAAATTATGCAACTAAATTATCCAGATATTTTGTTATTCATTTCTATAAAATATGAATACTGGGTGTTTTATATATTTTTTTTTATCTTCGTACATAAATTTGACGGTTGAGTGTTGTAGTTGGTTTGACGTTGGTCTTGTTCTCCCAAGTTTGTGGATTCGAACCCAGACCAAGTTGGTAGATTTTCATAATGCAAAAAATCGACAACGTTCATGTCGAAGGATTATGTTGTATGAAAAAGTTACCTTAAATGCCTGCTTGGCTAGGGTGCTCTAGGCAAAATTAAATTCCTAGTACAGTTTTGCATCGTCAGAGCTCAGTTGCCTCCCTCTGTAGAGAAAACTTGGCGTTAAAATTATATTTCGATTTATATTGTGTCACACTAAAAAGTGATACCAGCTCGCGGGGAATGTAGTTGTTCTGCAAAGGTATTTACCAATCCATGGCCTCATTGGAAATTTAAAAACAGAAATACAGTATTTTTCATTAAGATTCTCTTATATTTTTAAATACAAAATTTACTTTTATAAACGTAATCAAATAAATTTTTTAAAATGTGAATTAAAAAAATATTTACCTAATCAAAAATGTTAGGTTTTCCATAACACTAACCAAGAAATTTTCGGATGTAGTTTTGTATGCCTTACGTACAACACATATACATTTTATTATTTATATTTGCAGCATACATTTACCTTAATTTATATTTTATTTTAATATTTTGAAGATAAAGCTCATTTTTTGTTTGATGAGGTATAATTTCTGCTATGATATGCAGGCTTCGATATTGCTTTGTTTCCCCACATTTTACAATCATTTCATCTTTAGGATACTCAATAATTGTGTTCCTTACCTATGCAATTATTTATAAATAAAGGAATAAAAAATATATTTAGGGGTTTTTAAATCATAACAAATATTTTCAGAAGTAATTAAATAATAGGGTAATAAAAGGTAAAATGTTTATCTTTTTAAGATTGTGAAAATATTACTTAAATTCATAAATAGAATTAATATAATAAAATGCTTCAGAAAATACGATAACTAACAATTTTATTTCTTTATCGTAGGCTTGGATCCAGCTGGTCCTCTTTACGAAATCCCGCAGACATTAAATCGGCTTTTTTACACAGATGCTGAATATGTTGATGTAATGCATACCAGTAACCATTTAACAGGTTAGGATTTTCAAATAATAAATGATTAAAAATGTTATACTTAAGCAAATTTCTCTTATTCTCTTATTATCTTATTATTATCTCTTATCAATGTTATTCAAATAACACTGCTAAAAACAATTAAAGGGGCATTTTTTGTAGTACTAAATATTAAAACAAATAAAATCAAGCCTGGACAAAATATCATTTGATATAAGACCAATATATGAGGAAACAAAAAATAGGCCCAACCTCAACCTAAATAAAGAGACTGGTCTTGTCGAGCACAGAAGTTGACCGACACCCTGGAGTCAAAGAAATACAAGTCTAATAGGGTGTAGGATCGCGTAAGATAACTTTGAATTATCGTGTGTTGTAATGTGGTTAGCCACAGAATTTGCTACGAAATATTGAGTATACCAAAACATATTGCTTTAGTTCGAAGTATCAAAAGTTTTTCTGGGGATTGAGCATAAACTTCGAATTAATGTGAGGTTCGCATTATCGTAGGTTTGAATTAACGAGAGTCGACTATATATATAAAGTTAGAAATTCTTAAGATATATTTTACAGCAGATGTGTGTTAAGGTATCCGAACACGTTCGGAGTACTTTTTAACAAAATAGCACACTAAAACATTATAAATGCTCTTTTAGGACTCAATACCAATAAATATTACTTTTTAACTATCAATATTTAAAATAAATTACCTGAATTTTACAAAAATACCAATTATAAGTGAAATTTTAGCAATATTTTTGAAAAACTTCAAAGCAGTTGGAGAAAAAAGTAATAAACATATATTAGTAAAAGTATTATGAAAACAAATTAGATGCATTTATCTAAAAAATGAACTAAAATTTTAATTTTTTATTAAAATTTAAAAATTTTAGAGCTGGTTGAGTAAACATTATAAGAAATGTTACATTTTTTATGAGACTATTATTTAAATAACAAGCCATAACTCAAAAAAGTATACATAAAATAAGAAAAATTTTAGTACATTCTCTAGAAAATAACGTAAATATCAGGTTTAAAAAATTTTACAGAAATACATTCGTAATATTTTGCGTTATCAGACTCGCCATGATAGATTTTGAGCAATTTAAATGCCCACTTCTAGTAGATCAAAAACCCACTTCCGGTTTTTCTAACTTTATAAAATTGATTGTAACTTGGCCTCTAGATAGTGTACAAACACAATAAAGTATGTTTCGTAAAGTCAAAAGATAGCTCTATTCAATAAAATAAAAAACAAAAATATCTGTCTTGACTGAATTGGGTCATTTTCAACGTGTTCGGATACCTTAAGAGAAAGTACAGGGAGGTATGCTAACTCCAGCTTTGTTTGCAAATGATGATGAAATAGTTTGGATAAAATGCATTAAGCGATTCAAAAAGACTTTCCCAATACACATATTCAGGAGTTACAGCACTAAGATACGCGCGGGAAACTTAGTATTGACAAAAAGTGTCCCCTTAATCAAATGCTTTCCAGTTCATAAAACCAGAGAAACTTTTAGAATATTAAATTATGATACTTGCTTTAGCCTTTACAATGTAGCTAGTCAAGTTCATTTGAAACAGAATTCCCCTTAACCTGCTTGGATAATTCTGACAATTCTGCACTTGGTAAGTGTCGGTCCCCACGTGTAAGTAAATGCAAAGATCCTTACAAAAAACACCAACAATATCACAAACGAGCAATTTGACCAGTAAAATCAAGAAAAATTATTAGCTTAATGTGTCCTTAACAGGATACAATGAATCATCTTATTTTATAGGAGCGCAATACTCTCGGTAATATAATAATCACATGTTCACACCTCACAAAGCACAAACAAAAAAATACAAAAATTAGGAAACATACTCCGCAGGAAGTGAATTCAAGACCTGATGTTTAATTTGATTTCACCTAGATGACAACATAGTACAAAACTATATTAAGTGACTTTTTCAGTCAAGAGGTCGACCTCACTCAAAAAATGCTAGAAGTAGTTTTCCGAAAAGAACAGCTCTCCAAAAGTTGGGCAGAATACGAGGGTAGAGGGCGCTAAGCGTGTTTGTTTAATTTTCTAAAACTTACTTCAAATAACAGAGGCCTTTCATACAAGAGGAGAATTTTACATCTATTTGAATTATACGATACTGGACATTTGATGCTTAAAAATATACAGAATAGTGTCTGTATAAATACGTTGGAAATATTTGTAGGAGGCACAAAACCAAATTCCACCTACCAAACAGAAATAGGTTTTCTAATGGATCCACGATGATTCCCCGTATTAATGTGATAGGACCTATTTAAGAACCCATGTAACTTTTCATTGAACAGAGAAATCCAAGAATTCAATACGTGTCCGAATATTGGAATGTTCTTCACAATAATAAAAAAAAAGGTGCACGTTGTTTACAGCACATTTCCAAAAACTTCTAGAGCCTTACCTCATAGTATTCTAGTATTGCCTTACTCTCATAGTATAGTTCCACCAAGACTAATGTATTAAACTTTTGGCTCTTAGTTAAATAAATGTTATGCATTGTTCAGCTACATAAATTAAAGAATGCAAATTAAAATCAATTTTAATTTCCAGGATATGGCTTAGGATTGTATCAGTCTGTTGGATGGAGTGATTTTTATGTAAATGGAGGGGAATTTCAACCTGCTTGTAAAAAAGGTGAAAAATTTATCAGAGCTGATGGAACAACCCTTAAGCGTAAGTAAATAAATCAGCATATTGTTTATTATATTGTCAATAAAATAATAAAATACATTTATCGTTATTAATAAATCACAAAAAACAACTTGCAAACTGATTTCTAAGAAACACTTAATTTTTATTTCACGAAAAAGAAAAACGCTTCTGAAACGTTTTTAAACAATCAGTGGAAACTTTTGATCGACAGTTTTATTATTATTGTTAATTATTTCAATCAAGAGATTGGGTATATAATTTAAAAGTTTATTTTGTGTATGCCAAAGAAATCTTGTACCATTTTTCAAGAACATATCTTTCAAACATTTCTTCACTTTGATTTCTAATTTTATATCAGCTTTTAATATCATTCACAAATTTTTATGCATATTCAAAGATATATTGATAAAGATATGGTTCATATAAATTGCGGTAAACTGCATAGACACCATTCCTTCTCTAATAAAGCGTAATGATTCCGATTATTATTTATTTCAATGAAAAATAAACGTGTCTTTAATATCGAGTTTTCATCATCGAACTATGTATATGCAATGAATCTAAATACATTTTGCAATTTAATATATTGCGATAAAAGAAAAGTTTCCTATCTCTAAGCCTCACATGCACCTCCTCATCATAGCATTGCATATCTGTTTTTCATATTGAGAAATAGAAATCTTGATAGTCTTCTTGTTCTTATTTATTATTATCAGTCCAAATAAGTTAAACTTATTCTTGCCAGAAAAACAAGCTGTTTTTTACAACACAAAGGTATAAAACAAATATGAATTATAAAAACTAAGTTCCATCTATTTTATTTACAAACCATTATCCTATAAAAGTAGTTGTTTTAAAATTATCAATTAGATTTAGCACTTATTGTTTTTCTCAAATGGTTTACTGAAGCGGATACTGATGTCAGTTAATTAAGCTGAATTATGTATAGTATTTTATTTCTCTAAAAATGTATGATTCATCTTAGCTGTTTAATTAGTCACGCCAACTACTTCGATTTCCTTGGGAATCGATCCCAGATTTTTGAATCGAAGTATTTCTGAATTAAACAATCAATTTGCAATTGAATTTGAATTTAATTGCGTTTGTGCTTTCGCTAAAATATATATAGACAAGTAAAAATAGAAATGGTTTCTCGAAAACTTGGCTGTCTTCATTAGATTATATATTTAGAATTTTTTTGTAAAATTTCACAAAATTTTCTTGATGCAACACTTTTATTTTGAACCACTTTTTATTTAAATTTTATAAAACCTTTAGAAATAATTTATCATAAAATGCATTTATGAGTTTTAAAAGTATGTTCTTTTATTAATTTATTGATTTCATATTTCTCTTGCAGTTGAAACATTTCTGGATCTGGCCTTGTGCAATCACGAAATTGCACTCCAGTACTTTTTGTACTCCATTCAAAATTGCAAATTCCAAGGAACGAAATGCAATAGATATTCAGATCTTGCAAAATGTTCATCAGAGTCCAATCCCACTGCTGTAATGGGATTTTACAGTGAAAAAAATCAGAATCTTCGTCCACAATCAGATTTTTATTTAAACACAACTGCAACGGCACCGTATTGCTAGTGAGAGAAAGAAAACAGCATAGTGTTTCTAAAGATATAGTACATTTAGTACAACATATATTTTTCTAGCTGTATATCTGAAGCATAATTCTGTAATTTAAAATATCACACGCATTTGCAACATATTTCATAAATAAAGTAAACGCAAATGGACTATTCACTATGTGTGAGTATCTATATTTTTTACTTAATGTTAGTCAACGAAAGAGAGAGAGAGACAGTAATCACACACACACACACAATATATTCTTAAATATACAGATGCAACGTTTTTGCATGATAGCAGAAAAACTTTTATGTTATTCAATTCAGTTGAAGCATATATTCATTCAGTATTAATGAAACAGTGTATCGATTTATTAGACTATACTTAACAGTGTTAAGTATTTTTCCTCCTTCTTGCAAAACACTAAAAACAGAAACTAAAATATTTTAAAATTTTAAAAATAAATAAAAATTACTTTAATGATTCACAATATATTACAATACAATCACAATACAATCCTTTACACAACACAATACAATATTCACAATACAATCCTTTTTAATTAATTTAACTCATACTTGATCAAATGAATTTGTTTATCATGAAGAAAGAACCAGGGGTGTTCTCCTCATAGCCAATATTTATCATTTTTAGTTTCTAGTTATTTTTCTGTTATTTTTTTTTTAGCTATTGTCTAAAATTCTAATGTGGGAATTGTTATAAACATCATTACTTTGTACACGATGGCTGGCTGTAAAATCTGATTAAATTGCCAATTCATTAATTTTAGTTATATTAAGTCATATGCATGAAAAATTATCTTATGATTGCATATAGTTAATATAGGTGCATAAATCTAGAATATTCTATTGAATTTTATGCAGATATATATACTTTTAATTTGTATACTATCGATTTGTACAGAGTTTGCATAAGAGATTTAAAATATTAGTAATAAAATTACAAAATTAGGCAAGTAACAAAAACAACTTGCTGTAAATGATTTTAAACATGCATTCTGGTTATTTTAATAAATGTTTTCGCTTTTCTTTTATTCTTCATTTTTCATTTTATCCAAGAATCATTGACATGTATTGTTGTTGCTCATCTCCATGTTTAACCAAGATAAAACAAGTTCATAATTTCATCACTCTCAAAAAGTTCAACACCATTAGAGGGTCTCCATAAAAATATTGTTTTGTAAACCCTAGGCAGTCAAGAATGTGTTCTGGAGATGTCTGGCAGATAAAACACCTATCACAAGTTGAAAGAACTTTGTTTCCATCCTTAAAAGTCAAAGTTCGGAGGTGACCACTCCGGAAACGAGTTAGAAAAGTTTGTTCCTGCCTGCTGCATTGAAGAAAAAAGAACCATAAGAGCGTTTAGCCTCATACCAGTGGTGATGAAAAGGAATAGTTGATTGCTTGTTGTTGATGTAGGTGAGTGCGGTTCTGAATTTGTGACATGGACCCAGTTTCTAGTGGGTTGAGTTACTTCGTCTTTTACTAGGGTGCCAACAATCTCATTGTTTGCGATGTTAACGTGTGAATGAACCCATTGTAGATTGATCACACGAGAAGATGAAAGACATTTTAGTTTCTCCAAAACAGCCACTCCTGTGTTTGCACCCACATTATGCCAGTTAGAAAGATGTTGTATAGCACTACGACAGTCAGATAATGTTCAGATGCTATTCAAAATAGGAATTGAGAGTGCCTCTTTAAGGACTGTATCAATAGCAATGTGTTCACTGCGAAAGACAGAGCAACTATCAGAGTTTCTCAGTTTAAAGTGACAAGAATTAGTTTTGTCACTTAATATAAATACCACTGCCAGAATAAGAGTGTTCATTCCTGTTGCCATCAGTATAGATAAGAAATGCATCGTCAGGAATGTTATTCGTAACTTTAAGGGCAAGTTGCCTAAGAAATTCAGGTGGATCTGAAGTCTTGTTGACATGGGCTGAGAGGTTCTTGTGGAATTACACCCCTGGAAGGCCCTCGGATGGGTCAATATAAGAGCTCAAGTGATGCCGTTCAAATGAGGGGTAAATCAAATTGTCACTATTCACCTGACTATAGGGTCTATTCCTCTTCAGTTTTTAATTATTACTCCGATTCTTTAGGAATTTTGATGTTTGATGACGAGGATTATAACTAGGGATTTTATTATAATATTTCACAATTATTGAATTTCTTCGAACGCTGAGTGGCTGCAAATCAGCCTCAAAAAGGACAATGTTACTAGAGCAACTGTTCGAAGGCCTGCTAAAATACGTGCAGCACTAAGCTGAACTCGCTCGAGTTTCTGAAGATTTGTCTTGGAGGCACAACAGTAAATCGGGTAACCATGCTCCAAAATAAGTCTAGTAAGCGCCAAGTAGGTATTTCGAATAGTAGAAGAGAGATCACCCCAATCACGGTCAGAAATGTATTTCAAAATATTATGTCGTTTTCTACTCTTGTACTCGAGATAATCAATGTGTCTTGAACTGGAAATTTCTGGATCCAGTACAAACCCCAGATACAAAAGATGCTTGTCCACTGATAGAGACAAACCACTCAAAAAGATCTATGCTGGTATTTATACAGTTTTTTTATGAGTGGTAAAAGAAACTGGGTGATGACTTCAGAACATCAAAACACAATCTGTGGCTTTCTGCAAAGTTCCATGCGTCAACAAGAGTATGGCTAACACTGTTCTCTAGAATAGAAATATCAGTTCAGATTTCCTGATGAAAATAACGTCGACAAACAAGTCAACCTCGCACCCTCTGGAAAAAATTTCTTCAATACTACACATGAACAGGGTGAAGAGAGAGGGACTCAGAACAGATCCTGAGAAAGTCCCTGACTCAACTTGAATCCTTTGGACATGGAACTATTAAATTTTACCATGATTGTAATGTCGCTCAAGAAATCATAAAGTCAAGGCAAGGCCTTATAACCGATCCCAAAAGAATCAATGCGTTTAGTAATAAGTTTTTATCTCCAGACTGTGTGGAATGATTTAGAAAGATCTAGAAAAGCCGCAACAGTGTGGTGAGAAGGTTTCAAATTGTGAGCGTCACGGACGTTTTGACTAAAATACAGCACCTGATCATTAGTGCTAAGTTCTGGTTTAAAACCATACTGCTCCCAAGGGAGAAGGTCACGGGAATAGAAATAAAATGAAAGTCTTTAAAAACTTTTTTTTCTCATTATCTAACAAGTTGTGGAGCTAAGAGTTATGTGCTTATAACTTTCGGGAAATCACGCATCTTTCTCTGGTTTTCTAATAGGAACGATATTTGCGAGCTTTCCAGTCACGAGCCAGGTGTCCTGACTTCCAAGAGATGTTAAATCATAGATGGAGGGGAAAAGTGCAGCTTCTGTGATCAGCAAAGGCCGCAGCACTAAGAGGTAGAAGGCTCTCTGACTCAGCTCCTTCAACTTCAGTTCTTAGCTGGTCATAGTGGAATGACCTTCACGCGAAAGGTGGCCATACTAGGAGAAAAAAAATCCCGACGTACTTCACCCATTCTGCCCAAGAACACCCCCTTGCTACGTTGAAGCAAACTGCTGGACATGAGGAGAATCGACTGTGTGATTTATATGTGTACGCATTTTATCATTCTAAAAGAAAATGACATCCCTTTACGCTGATTAAAATGACTATTAAACATCATTTTTTTAAAAAATTTGTTCGCAAAACTAAAATAAATTATTAAAAACTAAAATTAATACATTCTGCTAAGTTGGAGTAAGGAGGCCAAAAGACTCCAATAAATAAAACAAGAATAAAATTGTGTATTCTTAATTAAATATTAATGTTATTTCTAAGGATATATATGTATAGATTACACAAATGGGACATCAAATATGAGATGTTGATTAAGATAAGTCTAATCTTTTAAAGATGTGGCGACACCAATCATTTAGTACTAGCACCATCATTCATAAATTCCCCTACTGTAAATAGCTATCACTATTTTAACTAATACAATATTTTATATACGTTGATAGATAAATTGAAAGAAAGTTGACAATCAACTCTGTATTGTCTCTAATTACTGAACATGGGGATTAAAACCTGCACAAATATATTTACCTAAGGCTTTATAATTTGCATAAGATTATTTAATGATTAGTTCATCCAAATAGCATACATAATTTTTTTCTTGTTCAGTACCATACTGCAAAATGAAAAAAAAATCAAAACAATATTATCTTTGATCTGTCCGTGGTATGAGCTGTAAGACAACTAAAACATTTTTACTCGCTTAAATTTAATAATTAACTGTACACAAACGATTTTTTTTTATTTAGAGCGATGAATTTTCTGGTCTATCTCATCTCAATAAATAATTCTTACTTTAATAAACCATTATCAATTTAAATACAAATATGCCGCTATTATATGCACTTTAATATATAATAGAGCACGTTTTTATGAATTTAAGACGATATGGTACCCTAAAAATCATTAAACTGGAGAAAAAAAATTTATTGGCTTTTTTGATACCCCGAATCTTTATAAAAATGCCTGCAAAATTTCAAAACTTTACCTGCATTTTTCATTAAGTAATGGAACAATGTTTGATGCTTAACAGCAACTACTACGCCTACATTTCAGATTATCTGCTAGAAAAGAGCCTGATAAAAATGAATTAATTATTTTTCTAATGCACATCAATGAGATTGACATTATATATGCAGTAATAAATAATTTTAAGAATGAATTGTGCAATCCATGCAAAAATTCTAGTTTGTGAATTATTTACTGGAAGATCGAATTGATATGGCCAAGATTTAAAAGTTGTGCGTGCTTTTTATGATATTATTATGAATGAAATTAAAACTTCAAACCGGATTCTCCCAAATCACAAATACTAAATCTCATTTTGATAACCCAGATAATTAAAAATCTAATTCGCAAGAATAGAAAAACTCTCCCATTTTTATATATTTGTTTTTGGTGATATAAATATATCCCATGTGTGCGAGAGATTCTCAACACTTTATTATTAAAATACACTCCATATATTGAGGATAATGAAGTTCAGGTAAAGAAAGAGACAGAAGCAAAACAAATTTGACTTATTTGTAAAGTCTATTTATTAAAAAAAAGGTAAAGAGCAAAAAAGATGCTATATGTTTGATATAATTAATAAAAATTGCGATTTTTACTCCCTGGAGCAAATTTCAAAATATAACCAATTTACAAAAAACAGTATAACATGGTTAGTATGATGGTGAAAATGGAGTATTTCTCCCGGACGATGCAATACAGGCCTTACAACGCCTACGCATGCTGAGTATCAAATTATTAATCTGATCTTGGAGAATAGTACTCATCAAGCAATGCCTTCCGAAATTCCTGTAGACAGGTGGGAGGGGGCTGACGGGGTGCAATTCGTCGGCCAAGCATATCCCACACGTGCTCTATTGGATTCAAGTCCGGTGAGTATGCTGGCCAATCCATACGGGTGATATCCTCCGATTGAAGGCATTCGTCTACAATGTTTGCACGGTGAGGACGGGCGTTGTCACCCATAAACAGAAATTCAGCACCCATGGCGCCCCGAAACAAACGTACATGTTGTTCCAGAATCACATTACGATAGATGTGGCCTGTCATTGTTACACTGAGAACATGCAGGTAATTTCTGGAACCAAGAATAATTCCTCCCCAAACGAGCCATCCTGCACCACCGTAACGGTGTCGTTCAATGGTGCTCTCTTGGTGGTAACGGGTACCTGGCGCTCTCCATATGAATGTCCGGCGAGAATCAGACTGTAAACTAAACCTGGACTCATCGGAAAACATCACACAAGACCACTGTTGTGGTGTCTTCAATGAATGCTCTCTACTCCAGGTTAATCACAGGGGACAGTGAGTTGCGGTAAGAGGAACACATCTGACAGGCCTACGAGCATATAGACCAATGTGCCCTAAGCGTCTGTACACGGTCCGCCTTGAAACTGTCGTACCGGTAGCTGAAGAGAGCTGACGAGATAGGTCTGATGCTGTGCTCCGTCGGTCCTCATTCGGCGTTGTAACTCGGGGGCGACCTGTGCTGTAACATCTACTCACATTTCCATCATCTTGGAACCGTTGCCAAAGCCTGGAGATGACACTCTGGGTGATTCCAAGTTCCTCGGATGCTTCTAGCTATGTACGTCTACATTCCAGTTGTACAATAATTCTACCACGTAAAAAAATCATCCAAATGCTTCCTTTGTGCCATAACTATGCGGTTATTGCATTGAAAGGCTTTTAAAGCGCTTGTGAACAATTTTACTTCTTTGCCATTATTCCTTATATACCCCTCTTTTACACTCTCGTCATTGTGACGTACTATCCGCGCCATCTGGTGGTTTCCTGTAATTTGCATATTCTTCTTCAAGATGTGTGTCATAATTCTACAGGTGAAACATTTATTTTAGAGTTTAATTTCTGTGTGATTCTGAATTTTCCTTAATTTAGGGGCATAAGTGTATTTTAAAATATTTATTTAAACAAATGCACATATACAGTTCTTAGAGTTTGATGTATTTAACCTATAAATTGCAATTTGATTTTGCTTTTATTCGTGTGCAATATTTATCATGCGAAGGCTTTTAAAATCATGGAAATAAAAAATAAAGGCATAAACATTTTTGTACATTTTGTGCATTAGCTCTGAGCATGGAATTAGCTCTGAAGTGTGTGTATTTATTTTTTTTATAATTATTAAGATAAAGTTTTATGAAATATTGATGTTTCATTCGTTTTTTTCTATATATTCATTATGGCAGTATACTGTTTAATTGTTCTACATTTGTGCAATTTCTTATGGTAAGTAGTTTTAAATAAGCTAGATAACTTTTCATAAAAGTTTCAGACTATTCGATGAATATTATATCATGCTATTCATGGAATGAAAACTTCAAACTCACATTTATCCATGTTGAATTTTTGTACATATACTGTTATTCAAAACCCTAAGGCTTTTTTGATACTTGAAGTATGGGTTTGAAATTTTTATACATGTTCTGAAATGTATGTTTTGTAAGACTGTTCATGGAATTAGCTCTAACATGTTTAGTACTTTTTCTAAAAAATTTCAAAATCAAAATTAATATTTTTGGGGGAATTTTTGGAAGTTTAACTATAAAAAAATTAATAAAAAATTAAAGAGCAGCAGCAGAAAACAACTCATGCACAGGTTTATGTAGTACATTATAAGGTACTTGGAAAAAACTTTTTGGTAGAAAAGAGACATATTTAAAAACGCCTTATAAATTTAAAAAATGCCTAAAAAAATTTAAATTTTACAAACATTTTGCAACAAATTAAAAAATTTTGTATTGAATTATTATTAAATATTAACCTTTATAAAATACAATTAAAACCAAATATTAAAAATAAAAAAATTGTGAAGATGGTACCATATCGCCTTAAATTAAGTTATTATAAATCAACAGCAGCGTTTCTCAATCTGTGGGGCGAGAGCACATCAAAAATTAGAAAATAAAAGATTGAAAATAACAATTAATTCACTGAAAGAAAGCAAAACAAAATACATTCTGACAATAAAAAACTCAATACACATTTATACTGGTATAGCTATAAATATATAAGTACTGCACATTGTATTTCATTGTTAATTAATCAATACTAAAAAACAAATTTAATAATTACTAGCGACTTCCTTAGTGCTGTCGTATACAAAATTTAATACTTATCTTTATGAATTTTGCAGTATATAATTATAGTTATATTGAAGCTTTAGTATCAAGTACATTGTTATTGCACGGAAAGGAGGTGAGGGAAATTGGGTCACAAATATTGAAAGTTTGAGAAGCACTCATCTACAACAAGATTATTAGTATTAGTTTTCGTATCGCACAAAATCTTAACTTTTATTTAATTTTATCATTATGGGGTTAAATATAAAAGTGATAAACATTAAAAGAGTGCATAATTATCTATTTTTACTGCTGCTATTTCAATATAATTAACAAAAGTAATTTCTTGCAAACCTTTTGATGGAAAAAAATTAAGGGAAGATATATATTAAAGGAAAGTAATTTTCGGGAAATGTTTACAATCTGCTACTTTACTCTAAGCGAGAGAAACCTTTAATTTTGCACTCTTCGGATTTCAATCAAATATTTAATGATTTCAGAAAAAAATCTGTTAGTCATGATCCTCAAATGATGCGGCTTCTTCGTTTATAACACCGCTAGCTTCAGCACTGCCAAGAGTGTGCACGTTTTTTTCACGACATCCTTTAAATAAAATAACCTAATCTAATATTCTTAGGTTTTGTCATAAACAGCAATTTCAGTGGCACTGCATCTTATACCTCTTGATAACATGGTTTTTCCATTGCTTTGCTTTTATGCATAATTAAATAGTTTCGCAGAGATGCTTTTCAATATTGCCATGAAACTTACAAACTTTCATTGTTGTTTATGTGACAACCGTTGACTTTTATAGTTTTCGTCTTACGAAAGAAGATGGTTTTTTACTCGTCTTCGGGGCCGGAAAGTTTTGACTTTTAAGACTTTCTAGATTGAATATCAGTCCGAAATACGCCAAAGAATCTTCAGCTGCTATAAATTTTTATTTTCCCAATGGAATAATAAATTTACCGTGCAAGGGATTATGTTTAAAAGAATGAGAGCCTAATAATAATTAATATTGTAATGAATGTATACTTTAATCATTTATCTAAATGCTAAAAGTATATTATTTATTTCCAATGTATTCAAATGTATGTATTTTTCCCCAAATTTCTATTAAAAATAACTAGTAATATATATACATAAGCAATGATAATTTCTGAAACAAAAAAAAATCATTGTAATCTTTTAACACGAAAGCTTCTAAATTGAATGACAATAATGAGCAACATAAACTTTGGGAAAAAAACAAAAAAAAGGAGTAAGCATCTATTTGCTACTTCTTAAATAATTGGTAGCATAATAAATAATTTTAGTAATTTTCATTTTAAGTTTAAGTTGTATAAATTCAAATAGTTCTTCATACATAATGCAGTTTTGCGTCTCATTTCATTTTAAGTAATGATAGAACAGAATGTTCAAGGATTTATGCTTTGTTTCATAACAAGTACTTAGATGAAACATAAAAAAAAATGTGTTATATTAATAATTGCATGAAAAAAATTCTCTCACACTAATACCAGTAGTAAATTGTTATGAGATAGATACCTGTAAAGTGTTTGAACCAATGATAATAATGCGTTTTCATTTTACTCAAACAACTTATGTATTTTATTTTGCTTATTCATCCATTTTAAAGAAAGATTAGAATTTTATCCCATTATTTATTATTTAATTTTTTTCAAATACATTGATTTTTTTAGTTGTTCTAAAAATTAGTACTTGCTGATTGATCAGGTTTCCCAATAAGTGAAATAAACCCATTTATAATTATTTATTCTGAATTGTAGGCAGAAAGTTATAATATTAACTATAAGTAAACAGTTATGCAGAAAATACATTTCAAATAAACTTTGACACATTTATTAGCTTTTGTACTTTTCAAAGGGACGCGTTGAATAAAAAACGTTAAGATAGAATTTAGTACAAACTTCTGAGCACACACATAAAATTAAGTGTATTTTTGTTTATCATTTTCTTTTACTGATTTTTTTCTTTTGGTTATGAACAAAAGAATATTTACTTCTTAAAATAGTACTCATTTCAATGAATCCTTTCAAATAAAACTATACGGACTTAGTAACATCTTTTATAAGCGTGTGGGTCAAGTATGACAGCATAGAAATTCATATAAAAATAAATCTTATAGAATAGCAAATTACTTCCCCGATTTGTATTATTGAGTTAAAAATAGGATATTTTAATACCCTAAACGTTTTGAGTATCTTATTAATGTTTAATTTTTGTTTCATCTGTTACAGTATATTGATTCGCTTATATGTTATAGACAAATTATTATTTTAAATCTATTCAAGTCTAAAGTTAATTTGATTTTAAGTTCTTAGTAAAATGTACATACTTTCTTATCCTTGGCACTGATTTACATGTTTCTGAGAGAAAGTCATTATACTTTAACAAAAACTCGTCAATTTTTACTTTAATTTCGGACGCTTTCCTAATATGTACAAAATGAGAAACATAAAATAATAATAATGACAGAAGTAATTTTACATATAATATGGCCAGATTTATTTAAAACAAATTTATAAATTTTTGAGAGGTGTGAGCAAAACTTACTGACAAACTTTATGAGTTATATTCTTGACTTCAATAATGTGATGGTACAAACTACAATTACTTTATTTGCATCAACATTTCATTTTAAAGAACGACTTGAGGTTTCATTTTTTTATGTAAATAAAGAAAAAAATAGAAACTAACTGAACAGAGTTTTTAGTTTTTTAACATTCATCAGCTTAGAAACATACATATTTTTCACAACTTTGTATTTATTTACTAATAATGAATTATAAAAATGTTATTTTTTTTTTTGGAATGTAGTGTAGTAGTATTTTCAATGATGAAACTTCAATGATGTTTAGGGGTTTATTGACTCACAAACACATAGGATTACTCACACACAAATATTTACATACATTATGTACACGTTTTAGGTAAATAATGGATCTCCCAAGTTGTTGATACTTTCAGAGAAAAACAAACAAAATAGGCCAGGTTGGCACCCAACACATCTGCCTTCGGCAGATATAAAACTTATACACATATCTCATTGGCGGAGCTTAGCAACTTCTTTTATCCATAATACAATCACAGAGTAAACCCAACTCTCTACATTCACTCCCTGGCGGAGCTCACCAACTTCCCTCTTTGCGAAAGAATCACGGAATAAGTAGCCTGGTGTGGCACTCGTGTAGGAGCAGTACCTTTCTTTGGGTGAGTCCTCGTTACCACCTAGAGTTTTAGAATGTATCTTGAGTTCGTTACAGGATGTAATCTCATACATTCCAGGAGATTCGTAGTCGAAATGCCCGAGTGGTAAGGGTTGTGAAATCATGGTCAGCGTTGTTTCGTCCAGTGTACGCTAAATTTCTCGAGACTCTAATGTTCTCCCCTTTTTCATGATTTGAAAAATTGTACAGTGGGATGGAAATTCAGGTATTCATACTCGTCATTTTACTGAGACTAGAAATTGTGGGGTTCATCACCAGTATAGACCTGGTGTTGTTTCAAAAGACAAAATTAATAAGTAAATCAAGGAATTCTAAGATATTTCAATCAAGATAATTTTTTTGGAATAAAGACATCGAACTTCTCAAAATTATTCTGGTTATTATCTTTCGTTTTAAAGGTGCTATCGAATTATTTCAATTTTTTTATATTAGAAGCTTTAATATTTTATATGCTATGCTAATAAAAACTTTAAATTAAAGTACAGAAAAAAATGAAAACATTAATAAAATGTAAATATTTGTTTTAGTTTTGTCGACAAATACGTATTTTTATACTTGTCTATAACTTTTGTAGTCAAACCAAATCTAATGTTTATATACAAATGTTAAGTATTACTTTTTTCATTTAGTAATACAAAACAGATTTTAAATATAAAATCTTATTTTGTTCAAATATAATTACAGAATATTTGATGCAAAATCAATCTTGTATAGCAAATAGTGCATTATTTATGATATCATTAAATATATTGACAAAACTAAAAGTCAAATACGCAATAAGTTTTTTTTTAAATATTTGATTTATTTCACAATTAACTTTTATTAAATTAATGTTGGATTCCAATTAACTGGTTACAATTACATAATAATTGTAACATTCGTACTTAAATGGGACAGGAATTTATATATAAACCAGTTTGCAAAACATCAAGTAAGCTTTTAGATCAATTGATATGCAAACTTACAAACATATCTCAGCAGGATATTTTACTGTCATACTTATGCTTCTTTACGAAAAGATGCGGATTTATCCTGCTTAAAAATCCAATTTTCATATTCGCTTTTTAAGTCAGTTCCTGTAGGCAAAAATATCATATTGCTTCATAAATTGCATTCATAGTATGTGCTGTATATAAATTGCTTAGATAAAAAAAAACTGTTTGATATTTTATTATTGAGGCTACATTTGATTGTGTCTGATATATTTCTTTGCTATTCAATATCATGCAAAACACATCCTTCAGCCAGCATACTTCAGTAGGGACCATTCAATAATTTAAGTTTCAGTTACAAGTCGTTGAACGGTAATATGATTTAAAATTTTTTTTTGCAATATTTTGATTCAAATTTATGGTATTGAAATGTAATTGTCCTTTGAATCTAAGTTATTGAATCTATGCTATTTATTTTTATTATAGTTACATTGCAGGAAAGTAAAGAATAAACTACGTCATAACTCCGAACTCCAAACATAACACAATGAAATGGTGCAGCCTAAATGTTCTCAAGTTAGATATAAATTATGATTGAATAAAATATGCTTGTGTATTTGAATTCGATAAAATTTCCTGAGATAAGTAATTTCGTTTTATATATACATATAGCTATATTTAACAAAAAATCACGCTGATTATTAATTCTTGAAATTTTTAATTTTTTGTAGTTTGAGAGATTTTTTTAATTTTATATAGGATTCTTAGTATTCTAACAAAAAATAGTAAAAAGCTTAATCATTCATTTTTTTATTCACTCATTACATGCATATATATTTAATTAAACAATACAAATATACAGAAAGATAAATCTATCTAAATCTCCCGCAGTATTGATATTTGAAAAAAATAGCATATATATGTTGATTATAGAAAATATAAGTATTTGATCATTATAAATTGAAAACGCAAATGAAAATATTTAAATTTTTTCATAGAGATGTTTATTTTCTTTCAAATATTCTGTTTTAATTCAGATTTCATGAAAACTTTAAAAAGTGATAATTTCAGTTCGTTTACGATTAGTTCGGTTGAGTTGAGTTTGGGGAGTTTTATGAGAACATGTCAGATATGATTAAATTTAAAATATAAAATACTTTAATGTTTCATGTATGGATATTAAAATTTTACACATACAAAATATAAATAAGAAAAATAAGTTTTTTTTTTCAAAAAGCTTTTTCCTTTAAGTTACTTTATAAGTACTGAGAGACCAATACATTCCTCCGTTTTGTTTTTACCATTAAATTTCTATTTTGTTATGAACTAAATTATACACACTACAGGCCATTAAAACTGTTACACCAGAAAAGCGATATGCTACACACATTAAATTTACATGACAGGATATGCAAATGATAAAGCTAAAAAATCGTACAGCAGATTTATCAAACAGAAATTGCATTTGAATGTTGCAAACAGTTGAAAAATATCTGCGGTTCCTTGTATAAGATTACAAAATGACGTTGAATTGTATCCTACCGGGATGTGGTTTATCGTCTCGTAGTATTGCTGCTCGCGTCAGTCAAGATCCCATGACTGTCTGCAGAATACACAATCGATAGGTTCAGAATGATCATACAATATGCAATGCTGGACCTCAACAGTCCACTGTCACTCACCACATCACCTTAATGGATCACACAGCCTCGTCATGAGTCCTGAGTCAAGAAATGGGATCGTTTGAAGACAAAAAAAAAACAATAACTGTATGAACATTTAAGCTTGATGAACATGGATTCAGCTACCCTTGACGCTTTATCACATACAGGAGCACCTTCAGTGGTGTGATCAATGACAAGCCTGGACTCACTAATGGCGTGACACTGCCTTTTCAGACGAATCCACTTTCTATTTACAGTATCAATGATAGTTACATCCTTGTTTGGAAATATCGTAGAGAATGTACAAGCCGGCATGCATTCGACATCATCAAACCGGTCACTCACCAATAGTGATGGGTCAGTACGGCACTGGATACATATCTTGGTCACCTCTTGTTCCCATTGATGGCTCTTGAACAGTGGCCTTTACATCCCTGGTATGTTAAGACCAGTGCCTATATCCTTCCTTCGAACCCTGCGAAACGTTACGTTTCCGAGGCTGAAGGTATCCGGTATTTTAAGGATCATCAATGATAAGAAAATGTTAGGTTTCTGCCTTGGTCAGCACTTTTTCCGGACAGTTGGGATTCCCGGCAATGAGAGGGCTGACCAAAAGGCCAAGCAGATAGCTGAGTCGTCTCAACCGGAAGTCTCCTTGTTTCTTAGAGCAAAGATAATCATTTCTGCATTCATCGACAAATATACAATAGTGACCCAAAAAAACAAGAGCCTTGGAAAACTCTAGCCACTGTGGGCCTAATATCGAGACACCTGGAGAGAGTCGAGGTTGTTGCCTGCTGTCGCCTAACCCCCGGACATGACATTTTGGGAGCACACCTTTACTGGCTTGATCTGGCTGCTGACGAGGCTTGCCCATCTGCAGCCATGCCAAAATGGATGGTGACCCCCTGCTTCAATGCAGTGGACTCGATGAATACCAAACTGACGATATCGACAGTCGGTACTGGGAGGCTCGGCGTCAAACGGCCAAGAAGCCAAGCACGGACATTGGAAAAATAAATAAATAACTTTCACCGTACTTCTTATTAATTGGAATTGTCTGGAAAATGGTTACCTAGAACTTATTCGTCACCTTACACCAGTCATTACGCTCGATGAACTGCGACGTGGGTTTGACGTTGCATAAACATATATATCTGCACATGACATTCAATCTGTGATTGACTCAATACCCTTTTGTACAACAGCTGTTATTGCTGCCAAAGATGGTTATTTTGGAAACTAATTTTTCAAGATCTATACTTTCAAATTTCCTGAAATATATATGCCGAATAAGTATTATTTTATTATTTAAATTTCATCCTCGTGCAGTAATTTTAATGGTCAGTAATGTACTTTGTTCTAAAGTTTAAAATACAAAAGACACATGTAAGCAAAATTTCGCAATTCAAAATCCTTTAACTATTTTAAAGAAACTAGCAATATTCAGAAAATGAAATTACTATTAAGAAAAAAATGGTTACAAATTATTAATGAAACTCAAAAAATTCATGTTTATATATCTTAATAAATTTAATAATATCTACTTGTTTTGGGCCAATTATTACCATTTAAACTAAAACAAATATTGCATAACTTACGAGATATTTCACAAGTAAAATACACAGAGAGACTCAAGTAAAGCATCATCTTAGAGAAAAATATTAAAATTTCAAACTATATTCTTTCATTTTACTTTATGAGAGTACTCTACTTATATAAATTATTGTTGCATAAACCTTTGATGTATATTAATACTTTATTAATCACCTGTTGTTTACGATACACAATCTAATTTTAAAATTTCCTTCAATCTAAAAATAAAATACCTGTCAATATCTATAAGGATTTACTTACTCGATTTAAAAAGTACTTGAATACCCTACATGGTTTGTAACAATTTCTTTATACAGGCCTTTTAATTAACTAAGTTTGAAGTTTTAGCCGATTTGATATTTTTTAATATTAGTGACTTTTATTCATAGTAAAGAAGTTATCTTAACTGTATTAAAAATATTTTAATAGTTATTAGAACTTGTTAAAAAACTATTGTCGTAAGATATAACTATTGTTTTTGAACAACTATTCAAATGATTTTAAAAACATTATCTTCGTTGAGCCTTAAGTAAAAATATTCTCAACAGTAGGAATAAAATTTAAATTAATTAAAATGTAACTAAATAAATCGGATTATTTTCCCCAGATACGATAGATTTTGTATTATATATAAGTCACAATAATATTTATATAATAACAATTATATATGTGTGAAATCGCTTTATTTTAAAATGCTTTTAAATAAAACGTCTGTGTATTTTAATGAAAAAATCCATTTTTTTTACTGAAATCATAAAATAAAATAATTATCTGTATTTCGAAATAAAAACCACAATTTGTCTTGTTAAAGGGCCACTGTACGATTTACAAAATAATCTTAGATTAATGGTTTTTACAAATTCTTTGGTTAAGGTCTATGTAAAGTAATTTTCATGCTCAAAATGCCACAAACAGCTATTTAAATTTTAAAAATTTGTGACATGATTTTAAAATTCTATACCTTCGACATTGATACCTTTACAATTGTGTCGAACTATGTATAACAATGGTTCACATGGGTTTTGTGATAACATAATTGTAATATTAGTAAAACTCTTTTTTTTATGAATGCTTACTGAAAATTCCTTAAGAAATGTATAAGTTCTACATTCAACTATTTCTTTTTTTAAAAAATAAGTTTTGTTTTGATTTACAAATACGTATCAATAGTTGAAAGAATATCAAAGTATTTGACACAATAGAAAAAAAAGTCTTAGCATTTCAAATGACGAACACAAGTGATTTCTTTCTTTCTGAGATAAATTACTTTAAAGTTTTATTTGCTATTGAGATGCGATTAAAAACTAACATAAAAGTTATCATAACTCTAATTTATTTTAATTTAGATCTTACAAATTTTGGTAATTATAGAGAATTACATAAAGAATAATATTTTGGCTAAAAAAATGTATTTGAATTTTTGACCTCTTTTTGTCTACTTTAACACACTGTGTTCCTGTAATTTATCTAAATAAAAATTATGAGGCACTTCTGAAAAGAGTATATCAGTAGTTCTCAAACTATGGGGCAAATCCTTCTAGGGGGTACATAACCCTAAAAGGGGGTACGAAAAATTGAAAAGTCGAAAACACAAAAGATTATTTTAAAAAATTAATTTACTGAAAGGAAACAAAACAAAATATATTTTGACATAATAAAAAATAAATACACATTTACACTGATATGATACACTTATGAATATATAAGAACTGTACAATGTATTTCATAATTAATTTAGCAGTGCTAAGGTAAGAATAAGTTTAATAATTACCAGTGCCCCTATGGGCATGTCATAAAATTATATACAAAGTTTAATACTTATCTTGATAATGTGTACAGTTTATAGTTAAAATCATATTGTAGCTATATGTCAAAGTATATCATTATCAAATTCAATACATTGTTATTATATCGAGAGGAAATGATGAAAATTATGATTGAAAATTGGACCGCAAGTATAGAAAGTTTTAGAAGCACTGGAGTATATTGAATTTGTTATTTAAATTCGTTTAAAGTTCTTAAATTGAATTTTTACTTTTCTAACTTTGTCCTTCAGATGGAACAACGTTGACGATATGGTTTCAAACTATATGTGAGTAACCCCTCTAGGTGTTACTCCCGCAACGTTTCGGAGTAGATAACAAATTTGTGTTTTCGCTCCTTTACTCGGAAAGAGAGAAAAAAAAGTAAGGCCAGCTCTCATCTCCTCCGTGATGCAGTTTGCTCTCTTTCAATCTCTTCTGTAGCCTTTCACATTCCTTATTTCAGCAGTTGCTGAGAAACAAGAAGTCCAGGAACTCTTCAATTTTTAAAACCTCTCTCCACTTTCGGCTCAAACTACGTGAGAGCCGAGAATCACCTGCATCAATCCGATACCGAGACGTGATTCGTCAGTTTTGGTCTTTGCTGACACATCGAAGGCAAACTCGGGGTGGAGAAATGGCGGGGGAGTGTTTGATTTTATTTTGATTTCTCGTAGCTCCCACTTGTACTTTCTTCCATTCGGAGCGGTCCATATTACGTTCCCAGGAAAAGCTCATTTTACCAAAACATATTTCTCTTCTTCAGTGAGAAAACTTTAAGGATGGAGATCCGAAAGTGGTGTAAGTCAGTCGGATATAAATCACCAAGTTGCCATTTATAAGAGGTTGAAAAATGATGCCAACTTTAGTCTCATTACTTAGAAAACTATAATAGTAAACGAAAAACACAAATATATATCAACTGTTTATAAAATACACACTATTTTAATAACGAACATTCTAAAATTCTTTAATTCTAATCCAAATGTATTAATTGTAATTTACTTTGAACAGAATGAAGAAATAAATGTGAGCCGCTTATGAAAATTATGAGAGTTTGTCTTTCTATCTATTATTTGTATTATAATTGAACATAGTGAGAACAATTTTTATCCAATATTATATGGAATTTAGGATACAAATTATTATTCTTTATCTGAGATTTTTATATACTTGAATTTATTCTTTTAGAAGTAATTGTAGGAAGTGAGATGCATAACTTCCTTTAAAAAAGGGAAGAAACAACTTATTGTATCACTCAATTGTTATTATTTTAAGTTATTTTGGTAGAAATGATATTTTATGTTTGTAATAAAGTAATTTGAATGCTTTTAATAGTTGAATTTTAACAACAATAAAAAATATTTTAAAAATGAGTTTTCTTACGATGCTAAGGAAATCCTTTAATATTATCTTAAAATTATTTTTATTCTTTGGATTATACAATCAATAAAAACTTCCATATAACAAACTTATGAATGAAAAGAAACCGTATAATGTCCCTTTTAACTGCTTTTACGGGAAGAGTTTTAATTATTGAAAGTACAAATTTGCACAAAATCAGTTTTGATTTACTTATGAAAATGTAAATTAAACAAATATATTATTAGTTAACCAAAACTAAAAAATAATGTGAGTTGTATACTTTAAACGAGATTTGGAGTACTATATAATTATTTAAAGAAAATTATAATGAGGAATTAATCAGGGCAATATTTTTAATAATTCTAATGTTAACTTTTAAAGCAAACTATAACAAAATTATATGAATCAAGGATATAGGTGTTTTCTTTTAAGTAAAAATAAATTTATAGTTTTTCAATGGATATATTGCCCTATGTTTCATAGATTGCAAGTTCTTTCAATATTTTCCTCTCTCTCTCTCTTTGCTGTCTTTACTTATAATTTTTTGCACTTATTACAGGAACATATGTTTATCTATTCCTAAGATTCTATAAAAGTTGAATATAAAAGATTTTATTATACTGTTAATGCTTTGGGAGCTTAATTTTAATATTAGGAATTTAAAATATTCTAAGGAGAAATACAATTACGCATATATTGTGTGTTATGAGTTTAACAATGAAAGAGATATTTTACTTTTCTTTAACTATTCTTGTTTCCCCTATATTCGTGTGCTAGAATATTTCCTAAAAATTTTAAAGCTGATGTAAAAAAGAGCTATATTAGCTACCAATGAAAAGGCTCAAAATTCAATTATTTATCATTTTTAGGAATAAAAAAATGTACTTTCTGTATTTTGAACAAAGTAAGAATGAGGTAATGTTATGCATATGAAATGAAGAATAAAGAAATAATATATTGTTTTTAAAATCTTAACATGAATAATTTTTAAATAAAAATATTTCCATCCGTTTTTAATTTAAAATGCTAGACAATTATCCTAAGCATGAGTCCCAGGAGTTGCCAACTAATTAGAAATGAATGTTTACCTATTTTCATTAGACATTTAAACTCACAAAATTGGGAAGTGCTAAGAATTTCCTTTTGAAGAGATATAATAAATTATTTTGTTTAAAAAAGTGTTTTATATCTAATTACATGCAAATGTTATATTTCTCGTTTATCCTTTAGAAATCTAAAAAAGATTATTGAATATATTTTATTGTTCAAGGTTTTCTTAACATTTGCCCTATTTAGAGTATGTATTTAGGTATGTCTTATTTAAAGTTTATATACATGTTGAGGTTTCGAAACTCCTTCTTGCATAGAATTTTTAGATGCCTATTTCATGCTTTTTAAAATTTTTAATTTCTACATTGAAAAAATATAAAGAATTTTCGTATGAAAACCTATTATATGGCTGTTTAAAGTATAGATAAAGGTGCTCCTTTGAGAATTTGGTAAGTTTTTTGGCAACATTCTTTAGTGGTTATCATATACTAGCAATATTTATCAATATAACTCTTCTTAGATATCAAAATAGAAAATCCCGAACAAAATAAAAAATGTAAAATACAAATTTCAAAGTATATAAGGGTTAATTGTTGGAATTAAGGAAATTAATGAAACATTTTAACATTTAGGAATAAAAATTATGACTAGTAAATAAAAACTTACTTTCTTTTAGAAATAAAATTCTTCTAGGGAAAAATGGACCTTTTTACGATGACCATGAAATATGAAATAATGTTAAATCAATTCCTCCTTTGGGGTATTCTTTCCATATGAAATAGAAAGTTTAGCACAAAACTGAATCTAAAATGAAGCAAGTGAGTTTTTGCTGCTCGATACAATAATTTGAATAAAAAATTAAACCACAGTTTTTTTTTCGAATTCTTGTATTTGTTCTCATCCAAATCTGTGGATCACATCTAATTTATTTTCATCAACTATTATTTCTCACATATCTAATACGATCCTTATTCATTTCTCTCCTGCGATATTTCTAAATAAATTCAAATATCGAATTCTTTTTAATCAAATTCTTGTCATTTTTGCAAATTGAACAATTGACAATAATTAAAATCTAACCTATAGCAATGCAGTATTGTATCAAGGAAATTTCCCTCTTGTGCTTCCAAAATCCTTTTAGGAAAGGAATGTAATTTATGCGTATTTTAGTAATAATGCTAAATGAAACAGCTGAAGATGAACTTCAGAAAAAAAGAAAAAGTGATATAAATTCTCAGCGAATATCAAAAACGAAATGTTAATAAAGTATTTACACAAGAGCAAGGAAATGTGTTTAGTATAAGAAGAATCATTTACCCTTTTAAAAACATTTGCCGGTTTTGATTAACGAATAGCAATCAAGTAAAGAAAACACGTGATATTATTTTAATAAGTCTACATTTAATCGTACCTAAGTGACAAGAATAAACAGTTTGACAAAATAATATCTTTATCTGACGATGAAATCTAAAAAAAAATCATCCTTAAATCCAAGACACCCTAATCTACGTTCTATCCATCCCGCATAATATATCCATCTTATATTTTGAAAAAAAAAATACTTTGTGATATTTTTTTCATGCATTAAAAAAAACTGCTTTAGTAGAATTTTTTTGCACTCGCACCTATTTTGTGAAAAAAGAAATACAAAATATATAAATAATGAATAAATAAAGAATGCACATGACATAAAATTGACTCGAATTTCAAAAATGCATGTGAGTAAATTATTATCATTAAAAAAACTATTTCCGAAGACCTAAGCACACTTTTAAATATTTTTTAATGAAATCTGACTTTTGGTTACTTTAACTTTTTGCAAATTCTTTCTTAAAATGCTGGATATTTAGCAACACACACATGCTGCTTTATAATATAATCTCTCTCTCTTTCTGTATATATATATATATATATATATATATAAAGTTTTTCGTGAGCTGTAATAAATTTATTACATACTATCGCAACAATGCCAACATGCAACATAACTCATCAAGTTGACAACATCGATTTCGGAGAAGGGATTCTGATTTCCCGGTTTTTCCATTCCCGGGAAATCCCGAAAATGTAACTGTTGCTCCCGCGAAAATGCGTCAGAACTTTAAAAAAAATTAAAAATAAGTTATTTTTAAAGCATATCAATAATAATTATATAAAATAAGGATACATATAAATCCCTAAATTAATGCTCATTCATATTGTTAGACATTTGAAAAAAAAATTATTTTAGGATCCGAATTTTTATGGTCCTTAAGTTTTTCCAACCACGCGCCATGATCTCAAGTAAATAAACTGATTCGAACCCGACCTTTGTGCGAGTTTCGAGATTTGTAGTTGGCAACGGCTACAATGTAAATTTAACTAACTTGGCTCGTGGAAGTATTTAAGGAGACCGAGGTTGGTTGAGAAATGATCGTCGGTTTCGGACGAGGTGATTTTGCTCTTAGATTGGAGGCATATGAGATGTGCAACTGGTTTGTTGCATTGTATTTTTTAAAGATGGTTCGAATCAGTTAACCAAAGTTTGGTAATATTATATTTTGATGATTATATTTTTTTTAACTTAATGCTTTAAATTGCTTCAGTGGCGAGAAGTTTCACTTGAATTATTTAAAGAATAAAAATGTTTTTAACGAAACTGCTTTATTACTATGAATCATCGACATTAAATTTCACTGCCAAGCTTTGCTTACGTTAATTCACCATGAAGAATTATATCACATATATTGAGCTTAAGATACAAAACGAAACGAAACGAAATCTGCAGAAAGAAGTATTTCTAAAAAATAAATAATTATTCCGAAGAAAGAAATTATTAAAAATTCGAATACCAAAGAATTTACTTAAATTTATTATAAATAAATATACCACACACACACTATATCTTTATTTTGCAGGTGCTGTTGCAGCCTCAATTTTTTTATTTTCAAATTTATCTTATTCACAGAAGAAAAATTTTTATCAAAATTAAAAGTTATAACTTTTTTAATAAAAGTTATAACTTTTAGTTTTAAAAAAAAAATTGTTAACGACATGGAAAACATTTTACAATTATTGATTTTGTAAATTAAAAATCTCTAAAAAAAGTTCACATTAAAAAAATTATTACTAAAATTAATATCCCTTTACTGACTCACATGCGTTTGAAAATTAATTATTTGAAGTTCAATCAATTGTTTCTCTAATGTTAGAACTAAGTTTGAAAATTTATTTATTGCTTATATCTACCAATGACGTACATCAAAAATATTAATTATTGCATTTAAGAGATTTTGTTTGTATAAACAATTTCTTGTTTATGGAATTAATATAGTATTGTTACATAAATGTAGATAAATATTAATGTAAGAATTTCACACGAAAGTTTGGTTAAGAAAATAATAAATAAGAAAAGTTGCGAGATTGCTTAACCCGCGGTCACTCGCGCCTGTTTTTGCTACCGTCGTTACTCGCGGGGTGTAGAGAACACCTCAAACTTTTAACAAGTGTATTTAAATATGAAAAAAAAATAGTCAATTATGATACATTTTTATAAATTACAAGTTGGTTTTTTGTATTATACAAAAAAAAATTAACAATTTATTGCATAAAAATGAAACTAACATTAACTTAAACTAAACCTACAAAATTTTCATTTTAAAATACATTAACTTTATATTATTGCCAGGGTGTCGAGAACACCCGCGCGAGTGATCGCGGGTTAAATATACTCCCCGAAAGTTATTGAGGTGCATTCCTTTTTTCATATAAATAGCTGAAAATAAAGACAAGTATCCGGAAAAAAATAAAATAAAACAAAGGAAATAAGTTATAATTTTAAGTATTAGAAATTACATTATCCACATAAACCAAGATCTCGAAACTTTGATCAAATTAGTCGTGCTGGTAGGCTACGAAAAGAGGGAATCCTTTAAAAACTAAATACTTTTAGATAAATAAACTCGAAGGACAGAAAAAACAAATAGTTTCCCAAGGCTAGCAGAGAAAATTTCCACTAACCTTTCTTTTGGAAGGGGGTATTCTCTGATTATACACTTACCCCACTGCTGGGGCAACGGACTTTCCTCCGTCCTGGAAGTTCGAGATGAACGATCGCAAATTATCACAGTACGGTCAGCTAAAACTTAAGTCCGAGTTTGAAATCCACAGCCAATTCAAAAATAGCTGCATCATAGATTATTTAAGCCCCGTACCATCCCCGAGAATTCCTAGGAACGAAGTAAAATCCCCGGAAATATAAAGAGATCCCGGGTTCCCGGAAAAGAAACCCTATTTCGGATGTGTCGTACGTGCTGAATTTGCAAGCGTGAGCTTCGTTTCATATAATGTCGCCAATACGGATACGATAGTATATTATTGCATGCTCTCGCAGAAAATTATCACAACGAATGCCAAGACTGGAATCGTTGTATGAGAAGAAATACGATGCCTCATACGAAGCCTTATCAACGATCAACGGAACTAAATACTCAACTTTCAAGGAAGCTGTGACAGCTGCAAGTTTATTAAAATCTCAAGACTTTATCAATGCAGTGTTGGACGATAGCTTCAGTAATTAGTTTAAGTGCTGAGGAGTGCCAAGAACGAATTTTGCGAAAAAAAGAACACGTAAATAGAGTTACATAATACATGCGAATTACAGTTTTACAGTTTGAGCAATGAGTATGAGCATCTTTATAATTTGTATAATGGGGTTAAGTGAACAGGGGTTACCTCTCTACTAAATAACGAATAAAACATTCATATTTAAAAAAAACTACTTAAATTAAGTTTTATAACATTTATTATAAAACAATTAATATATAAAAACTCTTTCTTGTTTCATATACACCTTTCATTTACTTTCCTACTGTTTTACAGCCGTTTCTTCATTGAAAGAGTTCCAAAAATATAATCAACATTTAAACTTTACATGCGAATAACAGTCAAAATATAATGTGATCAATTTAATTTAACTTTTAAGTATACGCCATGAATATTCGCTTTCATCAAATCTGTTTGAACAGTAGTTATTTTATATAAGTTGTCTTCAACTAGCAAACTGCCATGAAAGTTATTTTAATGCTGTATTTTAAGATACTCATAGTTTCTAAAAAGACCGGTTTAGAAATTATTTACAAAAAGGGAAGATAATATTGAGTACACAGGTTTTTAGCTTAAGCAAAATGTTAATCTGATGTAAATTTTTGTATAGCACACATTTGTATTCCTTAATTTTTTGTGTCGTGCTTAAGTGTTTGTTTCAAAATATGATAATTTTTCTTTAACCAAACACACAAACACAACTTCTTCAAATGAAAGTTATTAACTTTTTTTTCGGAGAAAATAGATGAGGCTTTAAATACGAAATTCAAAAAATTATATAATATTCAAAAATTAATGAAGCTCCTTATTTTTAGGGGGGAAAATTGCAAACGTACTGTCACCTATATGGTGCTCATAGCTGAGACAAACGACAGGCGTACATTTAGCAATTTGCCAAGATTGATTTCGTGGACCTTGATCTGACACCCTCAGACAAGTGGCATTAGCAACAACAACAAGTAAAATAAAAGTATCTCATAAAATTTAAGTTAATATTCTCTTACATTTTTGTTTGAAAAAATGTTACACAATATTTTTAGGAAGCAACAGTTTTTCTTCCCAGTATTTATTTTTCTGATAATATTTAGATATGACTATTTCTGCAAGATTTTTGTTTTCCTTTTCTGTTCAACAAATGTTAGCAATATGAACATAAAGAAATTATGGCATCTGCTTCTCCTTATTATTTGTCAATTAAACATCCGCAATAAGGATAAAATTTATTTTTCTAGAGATTATAGCTATTTACAATAAATTATTTGATAAAATAACTTGGGAATTGTGTATTTTTCACTTTAATGGTTTATCATTAGTTATTTCATATAATAATTAGTTTTTTCATAGAATAACTAAATAAAGTATGAAATTTTTCTTCTTTTACGTACTTTAACTAACTTGTCCAGTTATTTCATGAAATACCTATTTATTCTATAAATCAGCGTTTCTCAAACTGTGAGGCGCGCCCCCCTTGGGGAGCAAGAGAGCTATGCGAGGGGGCGCGAGCATAATGAAAAATCAAAAACAAAAGATTATTTAAAAAAATTTAACTTACTGAAAGTAAGCAACACAATACATTCTGATATAATAAAAAAGTGAAATACACATTTACACTGATATATTACACTTATAAATGTGTCAGTGCTACACAATGTATTTTATAATTAATTTAACAATACTAAGTTTAGAGCAAGTTTAATAATTACCACTGACCTCACGGGATTGTCATATATAAAAATGTATCCAAAAATGATTATTTATCTTTATGATTTGTACGATTTATAATGAATCCATAAATTGATGATTAAAAGTTACGCGATTTGTTTCCCAATGCTAACAGTTTAAGGCGTAGGCGCGCGTATGTGATGCATTGAGGGGAGGAGAATAAAGAATAAGAAAAAATCTTAAATAAGTAAATCCTTCGCAAACACATTGTCAAGGTCCTTTTATTAAATTCCAAAGATTTCCGAATAATTTTATGGATAGCAGTGCAAAGAAAAGATCGTACTTCAGAAAGACGTATCTATACGTCCGGAAAAATTAACGCTTTGACTGAGCGAGACATTTATATACGCCGGTGGCATTTAAGAGGTTAAGGTTCCTTGAATTCAATACATTGTTATAGTATGAGGGGGGCGCGATAAAATTATGATTGAATATTGGGTCGCGAATATGGAGAAACTTTGAGAAGCACTGCTATAAATTAACTGAATTATATACTTTAACGGCAACATTTATAGATGATATTTATATAGATCACATAGATGATATTTATATTATTACACCTTATTTTTCGTGTCAATGTATGGGGATTAAGTTTAATTATTGGTTCCCATAAGCCGACTCGAAATAACGTAACCAGTTTTTAATGATATTTATAATTTACAACTATTTGAAAACTTCTTTTGGAATGCCAAAATAGCCAAATGTACGCAGTTAATGTTCGTCACATGTACGGCATAGGATCACTGCATGTCATCTAGAAATAATATTGTGCATTAGTGCATTAATCGTCATTTTTGTTAGATTGTAAAAAAAAGTGGACTCACTTTACACTATGTCACCTATGTTTGCATACCACATGAAATGCGAAACATGTTCTTTCCCCCCAGTAGCGAGCACGAAAATTTTTCAAGGGGGAGTCCATGTCGCAACTCGATATATACCTCAAGAGAACACCAATTGATTCTTCTGATTTTGTCACTTTTGTTAACAAAAAAAAACAGTAAAAAGTAAATTATTGAATTAATAAAATAAATTGTAATTACAAGTACTTAATTAAATTTTACGTTATATGTATATAGGATTATCATCAATCGAAAAAACTCAAGGGCTTTGGAGGGCGTCCGGACACCCAGGACACCTCCCTTGTGTGCGCCACTGTTTCCCACTGAAAAATTGCATAAAATTAAAAGCGACACCTAACCGGCACGATTGGGGGAAAATTATTCGTCTGGAAAATATGTGCATCTATGTTCAACGTTTGTCGCTAACATACTATCAGAAACTTCCAATGAATAGTAGATATATTGTTTTCTCAATTAAGATTTTTTTAACGTAGTAGTAGTATGGTCAATTCCTTTGCCAATAGTCAAGGTGTGAAAATGAATTTAATGAAAACACGAGTGGAAACGAAGTTGGGAAATATAGCATAATAATTTAGCTGAGATTATTTAGACATAAATACAAATTAATAAACAATTTTTGCATAAAATAAAAATTAAGGAAGCTTATTCTTATATTTTTTCTATTGTTATTGCGCTTCATACAAATACAGCCAATACTATATTCAGTTGAAATTTCAGTCTCGTTGTGACCAAATAAATCTTTAATAACCCATTCTAAGAATAGTTTATTTTATATATTTGAAATGGTTATTTCTGATAAACAAATTTTGGTTAACATAACTTTATTTGTAAAAGAAGAATATACAAGGCTTCAGCTGCTATGAAACCATTTATTTTACCTAGGAAAATGTTCTAAAACTAGCCACATTGCGTACAAAAAGGCAATTTTGAAACACAAAATCACATTTTCCTCTTCAAAATAATTTTCATTACTGCATCAAAAGTACACATGGAAATATTATAGAGAGTGATTAAATATAAATAAATGTATAGATAAGTATTATAGGATTCTGGTTTAATATGCAAATAGTAAATAACTGCAAGTAGTAAATCTTTTCTTCAGGTTCCATTTCGAGGAATTGTAACGATAAAATCATTTTAGCTTATTCAATGAAATGAACTGAAGAAGTTCGAATGAACCATTCTAAAATTATACATGCATTTATTAAAAGTTATAAGTATATGCAATGTATATTCAAATTTTTTGAGTACGTGTAGATCGTGTAGTATTTTTGCTTGCATAAACAAATTTGAAATTTAATTAATAGTTCACGCAAGTAAAATCTTCCAATACTTTCGTTTAATGAATTGTTATGAAACTGCAAAAAATTCTCCTTAATAATTTAAAGGACAAACATTACTTAATATCCTTTATTTTAATGTTTAAAGGCATTTACACTCTATTAATAATGTAATTCACAGCACATATTTACTTTAGTTTTTTAATTCGAATATAAAGATTGAATATATATTTCATTTAAATAATTCTCTATGAATAAAATGATCCAAATTACACATCAAAATAATGTCGCTATCAGTATTAACTTTTATTAGATAATGTCGCTGAAAAATCACTATTTTATGTGTATATAAATACAACACAATCTGATACGTATATATTTTAGAAGTCAATGAAATCTTAATAAGCCTAACACAACAATTTTGTCGAGGATGTCGATACCATTTTAGAATTCCCAGTACGTGTTTGGGAAATCCCTAAGGTATAATGATAGAATCACTAACTTAAAGATTTAAGATGGCTCTGACTTGAATTGGAAGTGAGGGTGGCGATTGTGCTTCTGAATCACAAGGTTTTATTTCATCGAAAAGGTGAAACAATTTTAAGATTTCTACAAATGATTTCTTCTTTTTTTTTTTTAACTTTTGAATATTTTCTCAAAGAATAATATTTTTTTAAATCCGTCTTTCGATGGAAAATTTTGTTGTGATAGATATTCTTTTAGTTTTAGATAAGGAGATTTTCACAATTGACATTTGATTTAAATCTTTACAAAATACAATTTAAAATCTACATAAAATCACGATTATGCACAGTTAATTCTCTTCTAGAAAATGCCTTTAACTTAAATACCTTTTAATCTGTACAAACAGAGACACGTACCTTTTTATATATTCCTATTAATATAACTTTATTTTTCTCTTTTATTTGTGGTTTTGTTTATTTCTGAGTGTAATTTTTCGAGGAAATGAGGCTTTTTATTCTGAAAAGTTGATAGTGTTGAATAATTTCACGTAATAATTTCTAAGGAAAAATAAACTAAATATATAATTTTAATAAAACCAGTTTTTGCACCCATCTTTATATAGGGTTCAGTTTAATAATATTCATATGGTTTTACACATATATATTATGATATAATTCGTTTGTTTCTAACTAACAGGTTGTAAATTCTTTTAGCATAATTCAACATTAATTTTTTCAGTATTTTCAAAAGAAAAATAACTCAATTTAAAAAAAAATACTTATTACTAATTACAGACATTTATAATTAAATTAGAAGTATTTGAAACAATGCAATATGTGTTTTTATAAATTAATGATTGTTTTTATTCTTAAAGAAATGATTTATGGTCATGGTTTTTCATTAGGTATAACCGAAAGCGAAATCTTTTCTATCATAAATTTAAAAAAATATATTAGACGTTATATAAATAAATAGGTAAAAGCCACATACAAATGGCTGTGAAAACCTGAACGACTTACAACTTTACAGATGATATTTATAAAATATCCTTTAACGCATGCTAAAGCATAAAGTGATTTTAACACTTAATGTGATATTTTTTGAGATTTTATTCAAAATTGCTACAATCCAGGGTTCCATTTTTTTGAACTTGCTGCATGACTTTTTTTATAATGAGAACCTATAGCTGCAGCCAAACCTCCATATAGCGAACCTCTATTTTGCGAATATCTCTATTTAACGAACTTTTCCCGGAACCAAGAACATTTTACTATTTTCTTCGTAAAAGAATTTCCAAATAGCAAGGCGTTTTTTCTTTTTAACGATATTTTCGCGTGAGAGATTCGATTTTTCTCCTCCCTATTTTAAAAATATTTCAGGACATTTTTCAAATTATTCTCTCTTTTAGCACATTTTATGGTGATTAATGACCTTTAATTGTTTTTGCCGGATGCCTAACTCACCTAGAGCAATGAAACTGCGTAATTTTTTTGACAAAAAAACTCATACAAAACAGATTTTGTGAGTAATTAAATTAATGACTCATGTGATGTTGTTATGTTTAAAATTATTTCTAGGCTTAAAATTAGAAATATCGTTAAAAAAAATTCATTAATTTTAATGTAAAATTATTTAGTTGAAAATACAGTGTGATCCTGAACAATTTCTTTTTCTTTACTTTCTTTATTTTTTTGCTTGTTCTCCAAGCTCATTTCTTTTTGATGCGTAAGATATATAAAATGAGTAGATATTAATTTTCAAAAAATTGGGAATAACTATTTTTTTAAATAATATATGGTTAAAATAGTTATAGTAGTTATACATAAATTAGTTTTATGTGGTCTTTAAAGTATATTAACAGAAGAATCTTTCTATAACGGATTTTCCATACATCGAACTTAATTTCAGGATTTAGCGACTTCGTTAAATAAAAGGCTGACTGTACTTAATTTTTTATTCTGTTTCTCTCGAATTTATTCGTTTTTTTCTGATAATCGTATGTACTCTACCAATATCTACTGCGAATGGTCATTTGACTACTGGAAAGTATATGAAATTTCATAGAGTTGTACATTAAAATCTGAATCTTCCGAGTATCCTATGAGAATGTCATCATACTGTGTTTATATTCAATTCGCTTTATGGGTTTATACAGTGTTTGTCTTTTATCGGGTACAGAGTGGTGATCCACGAGACAAAACTACGATTATTACAAGTATTTGCGACGGGGTCAGTTCTATTTGCAATTATAACAGACTAAAAATTTAGGCAAGAAATAAATAAAAATAGCTAGTTTACTAGACACACAATTTTGTATTTTTTTACATTAAGGGATTATTCAGACACAAAATCAAGAAACTACCATTAATTCAATAGATATTGCCGAAAAAAGTTAATAATATAAGCGAGCTATGTTCTAAAATAGATAAAAACAGTTCTGAGAGGCTGGTATGTATGATCTACTGGACTCTGACTATGAGCAAATTGACATGGGTAATGAGAGAGAGAACACAGAAAATACACATGAGAACAAAAAAAAATAAATTATTTTCTATTTTCATATTACTAAATAGAAGAGAAAGAGAAAACTCCGAACGATGGAACTTCAACTGATGGAGCTGTTTGATGAAAAATTCAAAGTAATTCAGAACCTGAAAATATCCATTTCGTACTTTTTTCAGAGAAATATTAGTGAGTGAATATTAACATCACTCTATTCAGTTGCTCGAGGGCTTTTGACAACGAACCAAGTAATTTTGAGACGAGGATGGTAAAGGGACGAGGACGACTTCTGAGCTGGCATCTCCTTCTCCTAACTTCCACACCACACCAACGGGAGGACTTTTGCGCCCTGGAAATATTTAAAGTGCATCGCTCTCCTACACAGCGGGTCTTGAGTGGTACTAGGCTTGAACTCATGACGCGTCGGCCACGAGTCCCTTACCTTGACCACTAGGCTACTGCGGCCAGAGAAATATCAGAGTCAACGGAATACGCGGAACGCAGTATTATGAGGGGGGGGGGGAAGAAAAAGTGCATTTTCGATAATATCTAAAAAAAACATGATGACAAACAAAACTTATTTTAATTTGAATAGCGATACTTGTGTTAAAATTTCTAAAGTAAATTATAAAGTTTTGTCTATTTCTGCTCTTTTTAAAAATATATATGCCTTAAATCCAAAAAAGGAAAATGTTTTTAATTATTACACAACAATTATTTTTCTTTTTACTGTCGATATTAAATCCCACATAGTTTATAATCAGCTTTAAAAAAGGTAATGTATGTTTGAAAAGTGGTCATTTGACCACTGTAGATGGAAATAGGTATATATAAAATTTCTATAGATTTAGAGTGTTAAAAGAAGGCCATGCAAAATATAAATCTTAATTTTATGTATAAAATACACGAAAAAAATATATAAACATGGATTGTTAAGCATTTATATTAAAATAAAAGAAAATATAATTCCACTTAAATATATTTAACATGAAGAATGGGTATGCCTTTGAAATTCCATAAATATTTGCACTTCCCACTAATACAAGAGAATAAAATTGTATTAGAGGTAAAAATATACACTTATTACTTAATTTCTTTCCGTTTAATATTGCACATAAAATGTAAAATTACATAATACAATTTTTAATGGTTTTTAGTCTTTACAGACAGTATTCATATTTCAATATTTACACATATTATATATAGTACATATACACTATGCATATAGAGTACATACATACTACTTTACATAAAATTATATGTGACCCACAAGGATTCATATTTTTAAGGAAAATTTTAAAAAATAAGCTTCTAAGTCGATCATTTCATTTAATTCGTATTCAACATAATTTTTATTTTCTGCACACACAATATTATTTTTTAACATTTTATTATTTTCTGCAATATTATTGTAAACATATGTTTGAACTACACCTCTGTAGAAGTTAATGTGTGTTTTTTTTGTATATATATTTACACACACAATACCACACAGTTTAGAATATTTAAAAATTTTAAATTTGTATAGTATCATGCGCTCGCATTTTTATTTTCCCTCTCTTTTTATACTTATGTCTGCATTACAACTTCAAAAAGTAAAAGGTAGGAACCTTTTGTTTCGTTCGATAATTATTTATTCTTATAAAACAACATAATATTTTTAAAAGTTATTTAGTACAATTTGTCAATCTAAATAAAATTAGAAATTAAAATTTTCAACCTTTTATTAGACTGAAATCTTCTTCAATGGCTTAAAAATATTTATTTGACCATCTTAATAATCATGACACCTTGAAATTTGGAATATGAAAAAAATTAAGAACTTGTAAATTATCATGGAAATAAAAACACAAAATGTATGTTTCTTTAGGGTAGTTTATCACTTAATTTGCTAGTCAGAGTTATGAGTATCAGCATTAAGGTATAATGCTTTATTTCGAGAAATTTACGATGTACGAAACACCGTTAAGCTATATTTGCGTAAAACAGAAGGGCATTTTCATTTAATCGCTTAATTGCAAATACATACACTTATACTCTGCTTGAGAAAATTCTAAGAACATCATAAATTGTCCGCTCAAAGCACAAAGTGGATGAGAGAAAAAAAATTAATCAAGATTAATATCGGTGGTTATTTATTACCGTGGAAAACAGGTTAAAACTTTATAAATATGCAATGTTCTCTCCGTTCAATTTTTTATCGTAATTTTTTCTCCGATTCTTTTTACCCTCACGTAAGTAATTAACTTCTTTTGCTGTAAATAAAATCCATACTCATTATAACAAATTTTAATTGCGTTTCTTTTTGCGGTAAGAAGAAAAAGAAAAAAATACTCAGGGAGCTAAGTTTAAATAAATAAGGTCCTATGAATAGATAGTAGTAAGGACCAGAGAAACAGGAAAAAAAACGAAGTATTTTCGAACCATTTACCAGTTCAAGAGCAAACTGACTGCTTTTGGAATATAGCCAAAGAATTTTAACTTAGCCGCTTGTAATTCACAAACTGAGGCTAAATAGACACCAGGGATTAATTTCTATGCCGTGGCATCAGTTTCAAACTGGTTCATTAGCATAACTTCCCCGAATACGGTATAAATTAAGATTGCCATTCTTCCATGCAGGATGCTACGTTTCCCGAGCAAATTCAATTAGGGAATAAAAATCTGAAGAACAATTTTTGAAGCGCTTCCGAAAGGCAGTAGAATGAATTAAAGTGAAATAATCGTCGGGTTCAATACCTTTATAGACTTCTTTGTTTTAGAATGACTTTTTTTTGTTGTTTCTGAAACTGAAAATTCAACTAGCAGTCATTTATTTTATTGCTACTTAGCATTCTTTAAGAATAGAAAAGGTATTTTTAAACAAAGTCTAGATGTGGATTACATGTTTTTTTTTTCATTAATAGAAAGTAACTTTTTTTACTAAGCCATGCAATAATCAAACTGGAAGCAAATATGCGTTCCGAAATCGGCCTCTAATGTATTTATATATTTAAAGAAATATTTTTCTCTCTCTTTATTTGTTTATCTTGCGTCAGTATAGCATTATACTATAGACAACATATTATAAATAAATTATTTGTTATTGAAACATTTACTTATAAAATGTTAAAATCTCAAAACTTTTTTAAAAAATTAAAATTTTAAATTTTTAAAATTGCATTTAATTTATTGCGTTTGCTAATTATCAAAACTTGAGTCATTTCTAAAAAAAATATCATGTTAATTTTTGTATGGAATTGGAGAAGACCAATTTTATTTTTTTAAAGAAAATGGTAATCTTAGATTCTAAACAAAGATTGACTTTCATTTATTTTCAAAAACTGATAGTAATGTTCCTCAGAACCAATTTATTTATTGCGGTTTTTCAAAGCAGTATTTACATTTTATAAGTAAATTTTAAAAAAATCATTTTTAGTTGTGATAAAATAATGACTGTCAAGATTAAATATTTCAAAATGGAAAGCTAACCAATAATTTATTTCACTTCAGTTTACTTTTATAACTATGGTTATAAATGATTAAAAGCATGCTGAAAAATGATTTTTTTTCTTATATTTCTTGTCAGATCAGGGAGAGTGGTATTAACGTCGCAATATAAAGCAATGTGAAGACTATCGGTGTCGGATCTATTTATCAAATCAGATTTTTTATTTAATTGGCTTTGTTAATCTGATTCTTTTTAAAATAAAATGAGCTTATATATATATATAACATTGACTATAGACTTTTATTAATAAATTTTCACTATTGTGACTAACTTTTTTCTATCTTTGTTTTTAATTTGAAACTATTTAAATCAAATTATTGTTTTCACATGACATACAAAAAAAGTTTTTATCTCTTTATATTTATGTTTAACAAACTACTTTTAGCAACAACTTGGACCAAGCGGACCAAGTGATTGTTGTCTATTTCTTAATTCATTACAAATTTACAAAGTTATTATGACCTCTACCATCTCAAACAAGAAAGTAATTTTAGAATAACCATGCAGCATATAAATAAAATAGATTTTATAGATTTCGTACCACTTTAGAAAAGTGTTTTTAGTGAATTATTGAGTCTGTTTTGCTTGATACGAAATATATTGAAAAATTAGAATTATGCTCATATGAAACAAAAAGAAAAATCTTAACTTAAGCTTCATTGTCTTTATCGAAAAAAAGTGATAACATTTTGAACGTAATATAAAAAAATTAGTTTATCAACGTACTTTTAAGTTGTTGTTGTATTGCTATTGCCATTCGATTGATGGAATCAGATCAAGACCCAAGAAATTCATCGAGACAAGGGCCTAGTTTAACGAATGTCATTAGCCGCAGCTTCGAGCTCTTCTTTAACCCCAATTTTCAATTAAAACACCCTGTGGTCAAAGGTTCTTCCACCCCTTTTTCCCTTTCACCAGTGGTCTTCAAACTCTTTCAACTCATGGAACCCCTAGAACTAGAAAGTAGTTTCGTAGAACCCTATTCCACGCATACACTTACTCAGAAGCTCGATTTTTGATGTGTAACATCTTTACTCTCGGTTGCTGGATATTTGTTGGAGTGATTTCGTGAAAAGGGACGGAAATGCGTAACAGGAAGTAGGGGGAAGCGCGCGCTGTTTGATTTGACCAATTCAGCGCCTTGGGTGTCTCTTCGCTAGCCTCGTCTACTCTAGTAGAAATTAAGACGCCCGCTACCGTACATACCAGAAAGTCTTATTAGACTTCATCCAGAATAAACTTGTGATTCTTACGCTCAAATGTCAAAGTCTCAGGGCTCGTTGTGTGTGAAATCTCAGGATATATTTATATATGTGTAAACTATATATTAACAATTATATTTCTTGTTAAGCGTCTGACAAAGCTCATCATTCTTAAAAAAAATAGGAGTAAGTAATATGGAGATTATTTGAAAATATTTAAGTGCTTATCATTTTCATACTTTGAGGTTAATTCCTGTCGCTGTCAATATAATATTTTCAATTGTGATTAAAAAAGATTTCTCGATTAAAAAAACTAACTAAATAAGTAAACGGGTATTTTTGATTTTCTCTAATATTTCTAATTTTTAAGCATGCGCTTGACGGTGTCTCTTCGCTACCCTCGTCTGGGGGTCCAACTGTAGTAGCAATTAAGACGCCCGCCTACCAGCAAGTCTTGTCATTTTGGTGGTCGCATACATTTCTCCGAATAAAACAGTTCAAAGGTGGTTCTGCTCTTTTTAAAAAAAAAATATCAATCGCTTCCCATGATTTTGAGTGGTGATTTTAACGTTAACTTCAGTTTGCCAGAAGCTGAGCCGCTCATAGCTTTTCTGAAAGATGAACTCAAGCTCGAAATGAACACTAATCGAAATGTTTCGACAACTAACAGTGGTACTGTTATTGACGCCGTCTTTCAACGATTTTTAAATACTTTGAAATCACAAGTATATGTGTCATACTTTAGTTTTCATAAATCTATTGTATCCGCTCTTCCCAAATTGAACAATAATAAATATTTTTGATAAAAAAAACTGCATTACTCCTTGTGTCAATTAAATAAAATTTTCATTAAAGATATAATTATTTGATAGAAAATTATTTCCAGTCATAACCGATTCATTTCTTTCAGGATTAAAGTCACTATTGCGTATTTACCATGATAACAAGTTAGATGTTACACATCATATGCGACTACTGTAAGACTCGTTTCTTTTTTCTATACTTTGTTTTTGTAGCTACTCACGTTGAGAAATATTTTTCACTTATACACATTATTCTGAATGGCATTAAAATGTTTATACATGTCTGAGAAAAACTGTGTATTTTGGATGAATTTGCAACATATAATTTAGGACTGTTCTTGCTTCAAATAAGATTTTTTAAATCGAATATATTTATAGTTGATAAGTTGCTCCTTCTCTTTTATTGTAGGTGTTTTTTCTAGAAAAACAAAAATGTGTATTTTTTCACTAGAAAGCTGTTTAGTTTTGCAAGACATCGTACTAACGAGTATAAAATTATCTATCTCGTTTATAACAATAATAAAACTAGTAAACAAAATATTCCCTATATATATTGGACTTTGGCGTAACGGAAAATAATTGGGCCCCCCGCAGTGTCAGGTCTTGGGCCCCAAGCCGGATCTTATATATATATATGTTTGCTAGAAAAAATCTGCGTTCACCTACTACTGCTTACATAAACGACGAAAAAAATTAGAACAACAGGAATTTGAAATATTTTTTTTAAATTATATTTTATTTAGTTTATTCCAAGTATTGAGAATAAAAACAAAAGTAAACTCAGTTTGCTTTCATAGTTTTTAAAATAAGGACAGGTTTGTAGCGATACCAACAATAATCAAATAGAAAAAGTCTGCGTTCTCTGTTTTAGTAGTAACTATAAAACTTATTTTAAAAGGATAATGATCTATTTAATGGCTTGTTGGATGTGTTGAAAACCTCCCGAAGTCTTTTCGGCATTGAATTAACGAGTCTAGTGGTTTCTTCAGAGCTTAACTTCTCTCATTCGTCCTTAAAAACACTCATTTCTAGCAAGTGAGTGTATACACACACACAAAGGATTGCCAAACAATAACATAATGTACCTTTATACATCACGTAAAAATATTTAATATTAAACATAATAGAATACAAAAATCAACCGGAGTCTGAGTAAACGAAGTAAATAATGTATAGCATTAGAGAGTATTCATAATATTTATTAAAACGGTAAATCTAACGATAGATAACCAGGTAACTTAAATAAAAATGAGCATTAAGAAACACACGAACACTGTAAAATAATTTTCGATTAAAAATTCTTACGAAAGAAAAGAGGTATCACCTTTTTCTTTATTTCTGAATCCCAGGAGGAGCTTGACCTTAAGTTCGATTACATTCTAGCGTATATAAATACTGCAACTTTTAATAAGGAGAGTTCTTAGTATGAAGCAAAAATGATTTCATGAAAAAAGAAATAGAAAACTGATACATTCCAATATGCTTTCTTCTCATTATGCTTCATTTCATTGAAAACTTATAAATCTATCATCAAATATTCATTTAAAATGCTCTCTATGCTTTTCCAAGTATCGTAATACTATTCTGCTTGAAAAAAGCATAACAGATGTACGTTATTTACGACTTTGGTAAATGAAATTGAAACACATGGGAGAGGGGGGGGACTAAAAATGGCAATAATTTTCTATGCTTGCTTTTTAAAAAGTTAATCATGACTTTTTTCTCCCTGCAGCCTAATCTAATGAATGCAGTAATAATAAAAGTGTTTTTTTTTATATATATTCCTAGCATTTTATTCGATTCTCTATCTGATTTTTGATTTATTTGTTAATAATCTAGGTTTAAAAGAAAAACCCACTAAAGAAAAGTATCTCTCGTCACCTGGATTTCAGCAAATGAAAAAAAAAATATTTTTTGATTTGACTATAGGATTAAAGATATCTAATGAGTGTATTAAAGTTTTGATGGTGAATGACGTTAGATCACCAATTGGAAAATCGCTTAAAAGTTCGATTTTAAAAAAGGAAAGCAAATTTTAAGAAAATCTACGTAAATGGCGTCAGTCAGGCTTTGGGCCCCCTAGAAGTCTTGGGTTGCGGGGGTGTACGTTGCGCTACTGATATTGGACGGGGCCGTTGAAATAGATTTTTTAATATGATCGCTATTGTTGATGGTTTCTTTGGCTGGGATTGACAAGGCAGTCCTGTGATTATTTAAAGCTGTTTTATTATACATCTTGAACACATAAAGAAAGACAAGGACGACACAATACGCACGCACAAACACAAGCTGCAGCCGGCTACATGTCGACGCAAACAAATACAAAATCGAAAAAGGGCGCGGTCTCCAGGAATCTCGGTATTTATAGGCGGCTCAAATCACATAATCTGAATGGGTAACTGTATGTAGTTTAAAATATTCTCGTTAGGCGGATGGCTAATTTATTATTAAAATGTGGGTCCTGATGGATTGGACCAGAAAATTAAAAGGTATTTAAAAGGATTATATTACTGGGAATTATTACATATATATATATATATATATTATATATATGTAATAATCCCCATTAAATATTCTTAATAACTTTTAATTACCTTTGGTCCATCCCTTCAGGACCAACGTTTTAGTAATAAGTTAACCAGCCGCCTAACGAGAGGATTTTAAACTACATCCATCCACCCACACAGATCACGTGATTTTAAGCTGCCTATAAATACCGAGACTCCTGGAGACCGTTCCTCTTTCGCTTCTGTATTTTGTCTGTGTAAATATGTAGCGGCTGCAGTGTGTTTTTGTGATGTGTTGTCCTTGTCTTGCTTTTATGTGTTCAAGATGTATAATAAATCGTTTTAATTAATCACCGGAATGCCTCGTCAATTCCAGCCAAAGCAAACATCGATCGTAATTAATAGTAATCATATAAAGAATACCTTTCAACGGCCACGTCTATTTCATATATATATATATATATATATATATATCCTTCCATGCCACTTGGAGTAGATCGGCTCCTAACTGGAACTATCTCATTAACTTTTACTTTGTTTCCGGCAGACATGTTGGATCGAGAACTGAGCGTAGAACGTGGCGTAGAGATGATGGACATATTACGCTAGCTGATGTAAAGGACAGCCATCACCCTCCTTTTTATTCTTTCTATTTTAACCTGTCTTGTGTCTCGTAAACTTTTTTAAATAATTAAATGTGTGTATGTGAACAATGACTTTATCTTCATTTCCAACCAGAGGTGATGTGTGAACCCTCACCTCACAAGGGTGTACGGCCGGTCTTTTTCTATGAATATTAATAAAAAACCCTAGACACCGACAAAACGACTAATGGCTGTGATTAAAACTGCTGCTCATTCTGGATATCATCGGTTTTGAAAACCGAAGTAAAAGCCCGTACGACTTTTTATGATTATAATGAAGAAATTGTTCAAGAAAAGCGGATGTAAATAAAAATCTTGTAATTAATGAAGATCTGAGCAAGTTATTTGATGAAAACTTGGCTTATTTGATGTTGAATTTGATTCTTCTGTTTTCTACAAGAATTTTTGTTAAGGTATCCAACTAGGTTAAAAACGTGTTTTTTGACAAAAATGTCGAATTTTTTTATGATTGTAAAACAAAGCCCCAACCTTTAAGATTCCAAAACAGTCTTTATTTTAATTTTACGTAAGTTAGAACTCTAGATATAGCAATTTTAATAAGTCATAGTAGTTGAAAACGAAACCGGAAGTAATGTCATCTGGACCGGAAGTGAGCGACATATATGCAGTGTTTAATTATTATTTCCCTAAAATGGAATTTCAAAAACCAAAATTTTAATTATCTGTTTACTAAGCCACAGTTTGCTAATAATTATTTCAAACAATTTTGTTGCAAACGATTGGCAACGGTATTTTAAGGCTATCACTATTCCGTGTTTGTTTACATTCGACGTTAGATTTACCATGCCGTTTGGCTGCTTATTGGGATGTGATACGAGAATGGTAGACCTTCACTACTGCCCAATGTGGTAGGTGAGGAAAATGTTATTATTATAACTTAATAATAAGTACGGAATATGTACTTACCTACAGAACTGAAATAGAAAAACACATTTAAAACCGCGTTTAAAGCAAAACGCAAGATTCAAACTTCATAATAATAGCCCCAAATATATAATTATATCATTTGGTTCATTTATTATGATTATTATTTTAAATGATTATACATACAAACAAAAGGAAACATTTTTATCTAAAGTTAGTTTTTGTTGTTATAGTCAGTAAAGGCTTAGTCTGCGTACTGTCAGCCAATCTAGAATTTTCCATGTATAATTACTAACTGGTAAAAATTTTAGGCTGTCACCTCAAAATGTCTTGGCGGTCCACCGGTCGATCGCGATCGATGTAATGCCCTCCCCGGCTTTAGAAGCATACTTTTTAGTTATGATAGATTTAGCCCACAAAGGTTGTCTCGATACTTCCTCACTCATTGAATATACTATTAACGGTATCCCTGATTCATCGAACAATAAAATAATTTTGTACGATTGCAAAACAAGCCTGAAGTTTGAAGAAAAACTAAAAAAATTTGAGAAACTGTTTAATGCATCAAAAAACGTTAGGCAAAAATATGAAAGAAGATTTGACAATCCCCCTCATAAAACGAAATTTGAACAGAAGCGTACTCCAACCCCACAGTTAGTTTGTTATTCTTGTAATTTAACAGGACATAAGTACCCACTGTATCAATAAGCCACAAGGGAAACAATGTTATGGTTACAATAATTTTGGCCATGTTCATGCTGATTGCCCATAAAATCAAAACAACAAATTTTATGACCCTTCTGATAGGACTGTTCACTCAATTTTACAATCATCTGGACAATTTTCTGAAAAAAAGATGCATGTTGAAATTTTAATTAAAGGAACTAAATTAACTGCTCTTATTGACATTGGTGCACAAGCTACTATTATCAGAAAGAAAACATATACAAAACAATTGGTTCTCCTCCTCTGTACCCTCACAAACAACCTTTTCCAGTATTAGCTAAGATAAAATTCAAACCACTGGTTCCTTTCAAGACAATATTACATTTCAAAATTATACTATACCTGCGACTATCCATATCCTTAATGAAGATGCATTTCCCCTTGATGTTATTATAGGCCTTAACTTTTTACGACAAACTAAGTTTACTTTTGATAAAAATGACATACGCCTATGCGGCAAAATTGGTGATGCCCCACTCGTAAATATTGCTAACGATTGTGATGAAACCACCTCTGTATTTAATCTTCCTCATATTGTAAATAATGAAAATTGGGAAGAAGCAAAAGATTCGGAAAGCTTTAAATTAAAAGAAGCAAAAAAGTTAGAGGAAGAAATTGAATATTTGAAAAAGTTAAATCACTCCCTGAAAGAAGAGAACAACAAATTAAAGCAAGAGAAGGGGAATCCTTAGATAACAAAGTGGAAGAGCTTGAGATGAAGATTGCTGAAAAAGAAGTCCCAGACTGCAACGACATACCACTTCTGGTCCTTTCTGAAGAACTAACCATTAAAGAAGAGGAAATAGCCCAACTTAAAGCTGATGTTAAAAAGCTGGAGAAAAAACTTCAAACGATAGAAAAAACACATACCAGCCCCAAAATTCCAGAAATGAGTAACAAACATAATGAAAATGAAGTTTCCGAAGCTCACTTGGATGCTAAAGAACAGGAAGTTGAACTTGAGGCTGTCAAGAACCACCAGGTTCCAACCCAGAATTGAAGGAAAATATCGAAGAACGACCAAGGAAAACATACGGCAATATAAAAAGCCACTTAAACCAGCAACTGATGATATAGAACTGTGTAGTGGCATCACCTGATTGCAAAGCCCACTGCAATTAGCAACTGCAACTTGTTTTTTTTTCTTCATGCTTTTGTGTGTATACTTTTTCTGTTTCGTTTTTTTTTTGTACCTTTAAGATTCCTTTTGCGCATGATCCTGCTTATGAGGCTGAGGACAGCTCCTAGAGTCAGAATGGCCGGCTGTAGTATCCTTCCACGCCACTTGGAATAGATCGACTCCTAACTGGGACTATCTCATTAACTGTGACTTTGCTTCCGGCAGACATGTTGGATCGAGAACTGAGCGTAAAACGTGGCGTACAGATGATGGACATACTACGCTAGCTGATGTAAAGGGCAGCCATCACCCTCCTTTTTATTCTTTCTATTTTAATCTGTCTTGTGTCTCGTAAACTTTTTAACTAATTAATGTGTGTATGTGAACAATGACTTTATCTTCATTTCCAACCAGAGGTGAGGTGTAAACCCTCACCTCACACACACACACATACACACACACACACACACACACACACATATTATATATATATATTATATATTCAAGATTAAATGGTTTAAAATTCTAATAAAGGTTTAAAAAGTGTTGCAAAATAAAGCTATTGTGTACAAATAAAATTTTATGTTTCTTAATGATAGGATTGACCTTTAAATTATTGTAGTAATATAAACTTCATAGGGAACGCGAATCCATTTTGTATACACATATATGTTTCTTTTTGATTTTTTATCGTGATTCGTGGAACCCTTGGGTGTGCCTCGTGGAACACAGTTTGAAGACCACTGCCTTCCATCTACCTCCGGAAGAACTTTTGGCTCCACGAATATTTAGTGACCTTCATGACGTGAAGGCACTATACATTTACAGACATCTATGCCTTCTCCAGTAATCGTAATCCCGGTTTTGCAGCTCAACAGTCAACGTCGCTAGTATTCTATCACATCTGGGAACTTTGAACTGTTGTGAAGTAATTGTATTGAATATAAGTATCGAAAACTAAATTTTAAAACTAACAGCTGTATCGAAAAAATATTGTAAATTTTTTTTCTTTTGAAATTAATAGCTTTATTTTTTTCAAAATATTTTACTAGGAAGGTTTACACGTAAAATGTCGGGTAATGTTCTTATAAAATAAAAATAAATAAGTCTTATAAGTTGTTATATAAAATAAAAAAGCTCGCAAGTTTGACTAATCGAATGAATTTTTTTTAATATTAAAAAATATAATAATGTAGTCAGGATTCAGTTTTCTAAGTGCGAAAAAGATATTTTTAATTTAGGATTCACAAATTCTATCAGACATTTGTTCTTAAGTATATTTATCTCGATTTCTTAGAAATCTCCCTCCTTTATACTCTTAGTGGAAAATATTTACTTTCTTAATAATTTCATGACGTACTGTAATGTCTGCAAGATATAAATATTTCACTTTCTTTACAAGGTTTTTAGAACATTAAAATAGGATTTCAAGGAGAAGAATAAAGAGTAAAACAGATTGAAATTCGTCATAAAATTATTTATCATATTTCTTTTTATATTGTTTTGTATATAACTTCATTTATATTAAAATTATCTTTTGCTAAATCTATCAAATATAACTCAGTTTTAACATTTTCCATATATACTTTTTGTATAATGTTTCGAAGGATAATTATATGAATTTTATGCAACAGGAAAATAATTATTAATCACAATAATATATAAATCATACAATTATATATTTGAAACTCTATTATAAGGTAATTATAAAATACCAGTTAAGACAAACAATATGACTAGTTATATGCTAGTCATATTGCATGAAATTGCTATGTATTGGCCTATATGTCGTACATGCTATTATATTTTTTGCTCTATAACATCTTTTGTATTAGTTTAAGTAACGATAGAATTAACTGAAATGTTAGAAAATCCTATATATTTGAGTGTGTGAAATATATTATTTGACAAAATAAAAGTACACGCGTATTTATATATTTCTCTCGCCTTGATATCATTTGTATTAGTTTTAGTGACTATAAAAAAAACTTAAATTGTACGAAATTGCTATATATTGGCATGTAGGAATAATATTGCTTGACACAAATAATAATACATAAAAATTCATATATTTTTTGCTTTATAGTATACTTTACATTTGATTTAGTGACTATAAAAGAAATCGACGTTTTGTAAAACTATAAAAGAAACTCAAATTTCACCAAATTGTTATATGTTCAAGTCAATAATAAAATTCATTTTAAACCACTGCTTCCGGAATCATCTTTAAGTAAAATAATGATTTTATTCCTGCAACAGAATATATAAGTTTTATTTTCCGCTTCTTTCTCTTCAAAAACAAATATTTCGTGGGTAGAGATACTTCAATTCAAGAAAATCTGCGTAAGCATAATAACAGAAGACAACCGAGTAAAATTCTGAGGTGCGGGACATTTGTATACACGAATTTAATTTGCACGTGTCAAACTCTAGAACTGCTTTTAAGTGTCTATTATTTAAATTTTATACAAATCGAAACGTAATAAAGTGGGTTTCTTATCTTTTTGTGCTTTTATACAATACAATAATATCGAACGAACCCATCGCTTATGCGCTTACTGTAGAATAAATTTCTATTATTTTACGCTTCTTTAGTTCTAAACTGAAAAATAAAATAGTTGGTTTTATCTTTTTTCTTTTTTAAAGAAAAACCCTTGCGAATTTATTTTGAAAATGTAAATTATGTTTCTCTGAATCTCTTCGTAGTAGATGCAAACTGCACACGCATATTTGTATTCTTTGCCATTCTGAGCTCGAAATATTTTAGTAGTTCGATATTTGAATCATATCATCATTCACATTTCTTTGAATAAATATGAGCAAAATGCGATGTGATGTGTTCCAATTTAAATATTCATTTTGTTTTATTTTATATTAGTTTTTTTTTAAATGAAAATATATTTTGTATTAGTTTTAGTACATGTCAGCATATAGCAACAAAAACAATCTACCTGTGAGAAAAATAATAACCTTTATACTTTTACCCTAAGTATGTTTCAAAAATTATTTTTTTTTCTGCGGGACAAAACAAATATTCTTTTATTCTTGCATTAATTTTTCTAAGTAAATAGAACTTTTAGGAATAGAATTTTAAGGAAATTTATAAATCTACCATTGTTAAAAAGGAATACTGTGACTAAAAAATATTTAATTCATTTGAATAAATAGAAATTTAAAGCCACTCTTTAAATATCAATCAAAATATCATTTTAAATACTATGCCTCGCTCATTGTAAACCAACTCAACAATAGGGCTAAAAAAACGGTTAATAGCGAACAATTTTGATAATAGCAATCTAAATTGGTACTTCAGTAGCAGTTCAAATTTCCATAACTGTTTAATAAAGAATTAACTTGCTAACAACTCACATTCTATAAATTCGGAGTTTTAAGTCAATTTTAAAACCACAATCTACAATTTATATATGATCATTTTACCTTTTCATATGATGTTGAGATCAGTAGAAAATTACGAGCATTATGAACCTTTCCCCGTTTGCACATATGCTGAGATCAGGAATAAATTACATGCAGAAATGCAACGTTTTTATTGGGTTACTATTTGAATAGGAATGCTTCCTCACAATAAGAATTTTTCATCCTTAAAAATAAGTTTCCTTTAATCACATGAAATTTAACAATTCCTAAAGAAACTAACAATGAGAGGTTCATGAGCACTATGGATGATAGAAGTTGTAATTTCAGTCTTCTCACGAATTACAAAAGATCACATATAAACTACTAGATCATTTGCTTACCATTCAAACAGCATTGATTTAGTGAGTTAAAAATTCAAACAAAGAATTCTGAATTAAAAATACCATCATAAAAAGTTAATTATGTGAGTTTTGTAAAATAAAAAGAAATATTTTTAAATGTACGTAAATTTAAGCAGAGATATTCTGGGTATTTATAAATATATATTCTTCTTATAATCAAGGATAATTCATTTTTAAAAAAGTTGTGAAAACCTTTAAAAATCCATAACACCCTTTGCGCGGCATTTAATACGCATACTTAAACGAGTATATTAAAGGTTAGCTTGCAAAAACTAAAACCCTTACATGTTTTTAACTTTTATTTCCGAAATTTTTAAGTACTTCGAAAAAAGACTGAACTCATATTAATATTGCAACAAGGAAAGTTCGGGTACCTCATGAAATGTAACGTTTTAAAAAATTTTTAGCATGCTTAAAACATTTAAGTACTCAAGTATGATAGATAATTAAAATTGAAATAATAAGTTTATAGGATTGTTTTTCTGAAATAGAATCCTTAAAGGTAATTTTAAATATGCAAAACTCTATATACGTTAAATAAAAAATAATCACACACAATTTATAATGTTTATCCACTTTAATTTTTCATTTTTTATTGAAATTTATTAATTTTTAAATCAAACTTCTTTTTATATATAATAATACTTTTTCAAGTAAAAAATTTGTCACTTTTGCAATACGATATTGCAGTTAGTTATGCAAGGTAAAAACTGTATTGTATTTTATGATATTTTCATAATTGTATGAATCTATGTTATTACCTAAATTTAATAAGAAAGCAAAAGAAGTATGAATACAGATAAATTTTAGACAAATTCAATGCAAATAAAGCCTACTATTAAAAAAATAGTACGGAAAATAAAGTGAGAGTGGCACAAGTAATACGAAATTTTATTATAATAAGATGCAAGTTATATGAGAGCAATTAGTGCATTTCAAACAGTTTAGTAATTTAATAGCGATATCATAGTAATTTCATGCATTTAGCTCTATCTTAATGATATATATTAGATGTAAAATTCTTGATACTAAGAAATAATCATATCACTGATTTTGTGATAGAACTTCATAGCATAATCAAATACTCATAAATAGTAGATCAATTTATTTGTTCATTTAAACATCCGTAGCTCCTTTGAAACAGACTTCTTATTTATATAATTATAGCATATTAAGAAACATTACAAAATGCTGAAAATCAAAATATTTTAAATGTTTCATGTTGATATCAAAACATTCTGCTCAATAGTGTAAAAATATTTCAGTCATGCAAAAATATTTTAAGCATATATATGCTTAAACTATTTTTTCATGATTTAAACAAACAAATTTAATTCACTTCAGATGCAAACACAATTATAAGTTGATAATATATTAGAATGATTATATCATTAAAACACAAATTCAAACATATGTAGAAAATACATAAAAAAAGAGAATGCATGTAATAACAATCCATATACTAAAACAAATTCAGACTCCTAAGGTAATGAAATATTATAAGGCTCGCAGATGTAATTACAATCTACACCTGCGAAGGACGTATGTGTCATAAGCAGATTTTATCTTCTATGAATAATTAATATCTACAATAAATGCTCTTAAGGAATAGGAAATAATTCAGTTCCTATATCATTATTTTGGGGAATATGTTTTCATATAACAAGAAAGTAATTTATTATTCCCATTCCTTTTACAAGTTAGGAGTCAATAAATTATCCTTGATTTATTCTAAAAGATAGTTAATACAATTTTTCTGAAATACTTTTCTCACTGAACTCCTTGCTATAACTTATTAATAGTTGTGCATCATAAGTATAATAATCATTTTTTTTTCCGAAGTCCAAATAGTAAACCTTACTAAAAATTATAATGCAGCCTCAAGATACATTGACTCAAAATGAAGCTTCAAGGATTTTACTATCTTTTGTTTTGATTAAAACATTGAAATTTGTTACGATTTGGATTCGATACTGATTGACTTATTTTTAACAAAAAAGAGCTTTATAGTGAGTCTCCTGTCATGATATCTAATGTATTCCTTTATCTAAATACGTAAAGTTTAATATTTTTATATATACAGCTTGTCCATGTCGGTATATATATAATATCGGTATATACCCTACGAAGAAATTTATAACACCGGAAGGACTATATAAGCTTTCTATGTTACAAGTACATTTACTTCCACTCCCCGATGCTATTATTTTCTATTATTTAATTAAGAAAGAATACGGCTGTGCTATAAGTTATTATGATTTTTCTTGGATATACGCTTTACATAGTAAAATATAAAACATACTGCTTAGTTTTGATTTTCGAAATAAGTGGAGTTCAAAATGTAACGTCTATCATACGAACTTTACTGTAAGATTGTAATTACTTTTATAATAAGGATCATGATACTACTTAACAGAAATTCCCATGTAAATGAAAATCAAAATGTATTTAAATTCTTTGCCAAATTTTGATGCTAAAATATTATTTTTAATTTATCTTTATAGTTAAGGTAATTTTTAAAGTTATTCATTTAAAATATTTTTTATAAAATCTCTATTCATGTACCTTCAAAAAATCCTTAGCGTAACCCTCGGAGCATTTGTACGTTGTTGCAAGAATAACTGTCAAAAATTATCATTTCTTGATTATACTTCATAGGACAATCAATATATTTTTTAGAAAGAAATGCCAAATATTATCTTCATGTTCTCAATAAATTAGTTATTCACGTCAAATGAATCTCTCATAGCTGCCTTAACCAAATTTTAAAAATAAATTATCGTTTGAATAAAACAAAAAAAAACGCTTTTATACTGAATCGAATTAAAAAGTAAAAAAAATAATTCTTTATTAAGAATTATTTTTTTTATTTTTTAGTTCGATTCAGTATAAAAGCGTGTTTTTTAGTTTTTTTCAAACGATAATTTATTTTTCATTTTTTAGTTCGAACTACAATAAAAGCAAGTTTTTTAGTTTTTTAAACTATCATTCATTCATTGTTTAATTTATCCTTGAGTTTGATATTTGAAACTGGAATCACGTGGCTGTGGAATTAGTCTTGCTCTTCAATGGATATTAATTAACGGGTCTGAAGTGTATTTATTCTCTCCGTTTACGAGGCCTCGGGTGAGTCCCGTATAGTAATATTACATTCCTTCTCTTTTGGACAGACCAAACAAATAAAAGTGTGTAAAGGAAAAGTTCGAATTGAAAAATTTTTTTAATGTGCTATGTTTTTATAACGGACTAAAAATTATAAAATTTCTCCTTTTCGTTTTTTTTTTTTTTTTTTTTTCACATTTTCATGCATTTTTATCCACTTCTGAGCGATGGTCCAAATTTCAAGTTTCTAGCTCCTCGGAAAGTCACACAGTTTAAAATCAATTACCAAATTCCACCCGGACCGAGATTAAAGAAAGCGTGTTAATAAAAGCATGGTAATATTAAGTGTCAATCGTTTTTTCATCTTTTAAACGTATTGCTATAATAGTCCAGACATATTAGGGTTTCGCTGCGGAATGAGAGATAATAAGCTGAAAACTCGTATATACCTTTATTTTGGCATTCTAAAAGTTGTCTCAAAAGTCTCATAAAATCTCGTGTCCGCGTCAAGATATTCAAGGTCAAAGGTCAAAAAATTCGGTTTTTTGCAAATATCTAGTTTCCTATGGCTTTAATAATATTTACATAAATTATGAACATTGTAGAGAATAAAATTTCCTATAACTTCAATTGAAACAATTTTTATATATCAAACCGTTTTTGAGATAGAGGGCGCTGAATGCTCAGCGCTTAGTTATCTACAGCAGAATGCAAGGTCGACCGTTAGTCACATGATATAATACGCTGTATATAGTCTATTAACCTTAAAATATACATAGTTATGAACAATCGGCTTTTTTATTAATTATTATTTTACATTTAGTGATAGATTTCATTGAACAAGTATATGTTTCTTTTATAACTAACTTTTGATCTACACTGTTCGTGTAGTTCAAAAGTTGTAGACAGATTTGCTTAAAGTATTTTTTAATTATATTCTATTATTATATATGCTAGTTACATTTAAAGTAGAAAAAAATAAAGTAAGTAATTTTTAATTATATTTTTACTTAAAAAAATATCGTTTTATACAATTACTACAATTGAAATTCAGATGTAAAGAAGTTTTACAAAAATTTTAATTATAAGACGGACATGAATGTTAATTTTTTACCTCTTATTTTTCATTGTCTTTCGATCACTCGAAAATTTGCAATTCATTCTCATTATTTTCGTCTTCAAGGATATTTTTCTCCAAATCTTGAAGGATTTCGGAATCAAAAGTACAATCTTCATCGAGATCGCTCTCGTATCGTGAAGCATTGAAGCAAGCTTGCCCATTACACTGGCCACAAGCTGAAGAACATTGCAACCCCGATTCCTACATCCACAGCGTGAACCACTACCATTTTAGCAGTTGCAAAATATGGTATTGAGGAATTCACCTGGAGCAGGTGGTAATATTGTCATAATCGGTTCCAAGAATTCATTCCGCAGAATCCAACCCCATTCCTGGGAATCTAAATCATTCCCTAGCCAAGTTTGAACTTGATAATATACACGGCTAATGTGTTGCGGAGCCGCTGCACTTGTTGGTGGAAGATTAGATAATTGCACGGGTTTGATGAGCTTTGTTGACTTGATGAATTGAGTGTGTGTGTGTGTGTGTGTGTGTGTTGTTGTTGTATCGTAGATTATCAATACTGTTCTCAGATTTTGGAGCATTGTATATCTCCAACAAGACTCGTAATCCATTTTCATGTAATGTTTGAACAGGACAGTTTTCTTCTTGGAATACTTGAGCTAGTTGATCCAGGTTCGGAAGATTCTCTAATATTCTAATGAAAGTTTTTTTACCCTTTTTTAAAAAAATGCAGATGTATGTGATTACAGCCACTAAATGCGTGCAGAAACAAAATGTGCTTTTTAAAATGAGGATATTTATCAAAACTTTTGGAAGAGTATATTTGAGTTTTAACATTCCCTTTGTCAACTTTTTTAAAGAACACTTCTTTTTGATGCGCTTGAGTACGTCCAATTAAAATGACGAGCAAATCAATATGTTCTCCTACTATGACGGCAGTCCTGTGATGTTCCGATTCTCCAATAGCTGTTTCTACAATAAGAACATCTGCATCATCTTTGACCTGCTTTATCGTGATATCAACATATTCTAATTTCCCAATCAACATGTTAATAAAAAATTTTTATTGGATCGATTCGACAAAAATTTCTCTTAGCTAATTGATACTATCGTTGTTTCGTCGAAACAAACATCATTCGATTTTGATAAAGCAGCAGTTCTTCTTAGCTGTTCCATTGCTTGTATGTTTTTGCTATAGTCTGAGTATCCATCAAATACAACTACAATTTCAGAACCATAATGTTTTTGAAATATTTTACGTATTTATCTAAAATTATTGAAAAAGTATCGTCTTTACTCCATACTGCGTGATGCAGAAGAACCCACCATCGATAATGTATGTTACATTATTTTCATCGAAGTCGAAATCGACAGAAGTCATATAGTCATATAATGTCACTTTCGTGGTTTTTCACATGCCATAATAATCAAATAAAGGAGATGGATATGGACTTAGTTCATATTGAAGATATTCTTGAACATTACTTTCAAACTGTTTGCTTTCAGTTATCCTTTGGAAGAGTAGCAATAAATCAATTGAAACTCTTTAACCGTTAATTTTGACAGATTTGTTGGCAATCGAAAGCGATAAAACCTTATCGGATCGTATTAACATTATTTCATTAAATTTTAAACCAGTTGTTATCTTTACCATTGATTCTAATCAGATTATCAAGGCTTTGTGCCAATTAATTTGATCATTTCCAACCATTACAGAAGATAAAGATACCAATTGTTGCGTATTTAGAAAGGGATTATGAAGTGTAAACAATTCAACTAGTTTACTTACATCAGTATTATCTCTTTTGAATCTTTAGCATTAACATGCTGTTCAGTAGAGTTTAAAGAAATGGTATAAGACTTCACCATCTCCTGGCAAATTGTATTTGTAGCGTACATAGCAAACGCCAATTTACATAAAACACTTTCTTGCGTACTTTGACCGCGACATACTACACCTTCTGTCTTCATAGATTTCATTACACTTTGTTCGATAAACATATCTGTCCATGTACCAGAATTAAATTTCTGTGTTCGTTTTACGGTGAAGAATCCATTTTTAAAGTTATTAAAAGTCTGTCCATCCATTGTATTTTACAAATCGATCATATCTTGAAGATATAAATGTGCAGACGTCGCATACAAAAAATGACCACTAGCATGAAAATACAGCAGCATTCTTTGTACAGCATTAAGATGTTCTTTGAAAAGTCCCAGTCTTTCAGCGCGAATGAAATCAAGTGCTATTGATACGATTTCGAAATATTGTTCCCATAATTGTGCTGTAGGACATCGAGCTTTTAATTCATTCAGTTTATTCTAAAATGGATCAATAAATAAGTTTGAGTTACCTACACACTCTTCAACACCTTCATAGGAAACATTTCGGCAATTGATTTGTTCAGTTAACTCATTTAACACACAATCTTCAATCTTCATGTCTTCGAAGATCATCATTGATAATTTAAGTCATAATAATGTATATATATGATCTCTGATACTTCTTGAATAAGCGTGACCACACATTCGACATTTCATCGACTGAATTTTTTAGCATAGATTTTACCTAGAGCTAGCTGCTTTAAGTCCACTTCCATCCATTATATATTCTATGAATCCAAGAAAGGACATGAGCAAATGAAATCCGCCTAATTTAACAACAATCTTACAAAATTCTGAGTTAGCATCTGATGCAGCAACTATTTCACGAGCTTTAGAGTAGAGAGTTTGATCAAAAGTAATTAAACAAGTTTTTTGGTCATGTAACTTGGCAATATTTGCAGCACATTGTAAAGTAGTATAAATTACGTCTACGTTACTGGCAGGAGGGTCAATAAAAGGAAGAAACATAACCTGAGAAGTAGAAAAATCCTTATTATATTTAGTGAGCTGTTCGAGAAAACCATTCCACCAGGGAACGAGGAAATATTCTACGAACAGATAAGGGTTATTAAAAAATATACTTGAGAAATGAAAACTATTTACAAATGTAATGTAATAATTAATAAAAATGCCATATATTTGTAACTATATATATTTTTAAGATTTATAGACTTTATACGGCGTGTTATATCATGTGACTAACGGTTCACCTTGCGTTATGCTGTAGATAGCTAAGCGTTGCACGTGCAGCGCCCTCTATCCCAAAAATGGTTTGATCTACAAAAAAATGTTTCAATTAAAGTTATAGAAAACTTAATTCTCTATAATATTCTCTATATAATAAATTTTAATAGCATTAAAGCCATAGGAAACGAGATTTTTGCAAAAAAACGAGTTTCTTGACCTCTGACCTTGAATATCTTAAGACGCGGACATGAGATTTTATAAGACTTTTGAGACAGCATTTAGAGTGACAAAATAAAGGTCTGTGCAAATTTTCAGCTTATTATCTCTCATTCCGCAGTTGAGCCTTTTGTTTGACTAAGATGACTGGGCTATAATGTTAATTCATATCATCACTTCTAAACGTATTGCTTTATAAAAATAAAAAAATATTTAGCAGTTAGAACGCAAATTATTTTTTTCCCACATGCACGAGCGTTTTTTTATTTTCATTTTCAGAAAAATGTTTATATTGTGGTTAAGAAATTGCTAACACATACCCAACCTCCACTTCCTCAGATACAAGATTTTTTAACTAACACTTATTCATTGTTGAATTTATCCTTCAGTTTGATATCTGGAGCCAGAATTACGTGACTGCTGGATTTAGTCTTGCTCTTCAATGGATATTAATTAAGGGGTCTGGGGTATGTATTATCTCCGTTTACGGGGTCTCTGATGAGTCCCAAATCGTTATATTAGATTCCGGCTCTTTTGAACAGGCCAAACAAATGAGAGTGTGTTAAGAAGAAAAAGTTCGAATAAAAAAAAAATTAACATACCATGTTTTTATAACGGACTAAAAAGTATAAGATTCCTTCTTTTTGTTTTTTTTTCCTCTTTCTTTTTCACATTTTCATGCATTGTCATCCACTTCTGAGCTATGGCTCAAATTTCAAGTCTCTAGCTTATCGAAAAGTCAGTTTAAAATCAATTACAAAATTCCACCCGGACAGACTTTCAAGAAAGCAAGTTAATAAAAACATGGTAATATTAAGTGTCAATCGTGTTTTCACCTTTTAAACGCATTGCTGTGATGTTAATTAGTATCAACGCTTCTAAACGTATTGCTTTATAAAAATAAAAAATATTTAGCAAATTAGAACATAAGTTATTTTTTCCACATGCACAAGCCCTTTTTTTAAATTTTATTTTCAGAAAAATGCTTACATTATTTTAAGAAATTGCTAAAACACACCCACCCTCCCCTTTCTCACATAAAGAACACTTTTTTTTGTTTTATTCGTATTCACCGCAAGTGTATTTTACACTTGCATATAATTAGCTTTAAATTAAAAACACTCGCTCTTAGGGTTACATCTTTTTCTTTTAGTCGCTAAATCTGAAATTAGTCGCCAATTCTGGAAATGATGTATGAAATTAGTCGCCATGTCTGAAAATGGTATATGGAACTAGACGCCAAATTTAAAAATGATGTATGCAATAAGTCGCCAAATTTGATTATCCTTATTCCTTACGATCCTGAAAAGAACAGTGGAACTAAATTATAAAATTATCGTATCGTCATCGGTCCTTGAGAAATGTGCGAAATTTCGAATGAATTCGATTTTTTTAAAAGGGTAAAAATCGAGTTCTAAGATTCCGTTACATGCAAGTGTTAAAAAGTATAAAAAATTCCTAATTTGTCAAGTTTTGCTAAACTTATCTTCATAGTTTTGTCCTGCTCTCTAAAATGTAAGCATATCTCGGATATCAGTAATTAAGAAATTTAAATGTCAGTATTTATTTTTTTAAAGAGTTAATATATAAGATAATCATTTTAAAAGTAAAATATTTAATTACATATATAACCTTTGAAACTGTTACTCATTAAAATAGAAAAAGTGTCAAAAACTTTTTAAGTAAGGCTTATGTCAAGCAGCCTTATTAGTTTTTACTATAGGCAATAAATAGATTTATAATACACTTTTCAAAAGAAATAAGATTAATGTAATATGTTTCAAAAATATTTCAATGTATTTTACAATATATATACACTTGCCTCCGAAAGTCTGCGTACAGGCGATCATCTTTCATATTCATGCTAAAATGGCTAATTTAATGAAGTCTTTCAGAATCAATACTATTTATTATTGATACATCTAACGTCGTTAATTTAAATAGTATAAGCAACAATCACCTGAATATTATTCAAAATAATACAAATATTTATAATTTCAGAAAGACACAAATTGTGTGCGTCAAAGTCTGCGTACATTGGAAAAAAAACCTTTACAATAATGTATTGTAACTAAAAGTTAATACTTTTTAAGCTATTCCGTTCTTTCTATAACTCTCTCATCATATTTGGCAGGGATTTAACTAGCATAGTTGCCTCATCTGTGGGTATTTTGTTCCATTCTTCTACTATGACAGATTTGAGCATTTCCATGGATGTTATTACGTTTTCCATGATTATTCACTGGAGTAAGTCCCATGAATGCTGTATTGGGTTTAGGTCTGGGGACTAGGATGGCCTGCGGGATTGGCTTGGGACATATCAGAACAGCCATGGCTTCACAATGGGAGCCATTTGCTCAGTACCTTTATGCCACCGAAAGTAAAAATAATCACTCACCGCAAGTTTCTCAGCACTTTCCTTGATATTTTACTTCAATAAGTTAAAGTAATCAATTTTGTACATTTTTGATTCAATAAATACCGGATTACTAGCCGAAAGACTTATAATGCACCCCCAAATATTATGCCTCCTTCTCCATGTTTGATAGTCGAAAAAAGATTATCTTTCTTAAGATCTGTCCAGGAATTTTTGCAGGCATATTTTTGTTCTTTTTGATGCCCAATTACAAAAAAATACTTTCAATTGAATATATTACATTTTTCGAATAATTATATGTCCTATATAGATGTTTTTTGGCAAAGGTCATTCTCTTAGCTCTTTTTACTCAAGAGATGAATGATTTCTTGGGTGCAACTCAACCATGATAGTCATCCTTTTTCAGTTCCCTTCGAATTGTGGTTAAAGTCACATATTTTTGCTATTTAATGCCACACTTTTAGCTATTTGTGAAGCTTATAATCTTGTATTAATTTTTATAGAGCGTTTTACAAAGCAAGATTCTCGAGGTGACACTGTAGACAGGCGGCCGGATCTAGACGTGGAGGTTAAAATTTTAGTTAATTTTTAGTTTATGAGTACTTTTTGAATCAATGAATGCCTCCTGTTAATAGTTTCAGCAATTTCTTTAAAAATTTCCCCTTTTTCTAAAGATTTTTGATGATTTTTCTTTCAATAATATATCGGTCTCTATTCTGTCACCTGCCATGGAACCACAAAAGTTTTCTAATCTCAAATCCTAAATAAATCGTAAAATAAGCTTATAATTACTTAAAAACATGATTTAGCGCAATTATTTTACAATGAAAGGTCTTTAAAAGCTCTATTTTGTAAGTGTACGCAAACTTTTGGCGCGGAAGGTTGGTGATTATTTGGTGGTCATCCTTATTTTTTCTTGTTAAGGTGAAATTTGTTACTGCTGTTTGAATAAGGAAATTTTGAAGAATCCCTGACAGCAATGTTGATTTTCGAAAGCGAGATTTTAATAATAATTATAGCATAAACACGTAAGATCATTGCCTGTACGCAGACTTTCGGAGGCAAGTGAATATATAACTTCTCTAGACATTTCTTGCTTTCCCTATGGCCCAGAATATCGGCAAGTACAGATGAAGGTTGGCTGGCCACAGAACTTTGTTTAAACCTGCAATCTTGGTTCCTAAGGCCAGGAATTTGGGTTCAGCTTAAAGAATATTGTTTACTTTCTTGGTAAGTATGATTTTTCATATTTTACGTTTTAAAACTTTTTAAAATATACATATTAAAAAACTCAATCTGAGAAAATTATATCCAAAGTTTTAATCCTGCAATCAAATTTTGAAATTTATCCTCTAAAAAGCATACAATATTTAAATAATTAGAAAACTTCAGAGAGGAGAACAAACTTCTCTCATTTTTTCATGTTAGATTTTTTTACAGGATAAGCGACAAACTTCTCATTCTTAAAAGTTTTCAGGCGATTTTCTGTAACTGTAAATTTTGATCTTCATCATTGAAAATAATAATGAAAAGATTTGAAATAAACTATATAACCTGGAAAAAAAAGTCAGTCTTCGAAGGCCAAAATTTCGTAATTGATGTACTGAGGCTTTTGTTCGAATTCTCAGCTTTGTAACCTGAAAATTAATCATGTTAGATGGAAGAATTACTGTAAAATCCGGCGTATAACGCGCACCTATACTTTCAAGCAGCAATTTTTAATTTTTAGGTATATTCACCATATAACGCGTACCCCCCTTTTAAGAAGAAACCTGAAATGTACGTACACAATGCTCTTTAGGTTTGAAGTCATTTATTTGAGGTATTATTTTAAGCTATAGAAAAAAATAGTATACTTCTAGAACTACAGCCCTTTAAGTTCATAAGAAATGTCATTTCTTTTAAATAAACAGTATTTCGATATATGTAGAATAATTTTTTCTATGCTCATCTATTTTTTAAAATTTTATTTTTAAAGCTTCCATTTTTATATCCGGCGTATAAAACACACCCATAAATTTTTATCTTATTTTTTGCGCTGAAAGTGCGCGTTATACGCTGGATTTTACGGTACCTGAATTAGTGCTTTATTATGTTTTAAGCTGTTTCAAAAATGAGAGTTTTGTACTTGCTATTAGAGATGATGTATTGCTTATAAGTAAAGCGCTATAACAACGCCTTAATATCCTGAGTTGTAAAATGACAATTAGCAGTATATGAATGTTCTCGAATTCGCAGTTGTCGTTTTTCTGTGTAGCTAGGGTTTTGAATCGTGGTGCAACTAAAGAGCTGGGACTGGTGGTCATTAAATCTGTTGAGGCCAAAACTTCGTTTAGAAGTAGGGAATTCAGGAGAGAGGTGTGCCAGTTAAGGTGACTCATCACTTGACCATTGCTCGAAATCACGAGCAATGCCACCTCTCGTTCTGTTCCGGAGAGCGACATTAATAATCAACCAATAAATCAATCCGAGCTGCAGGACAAATCCAGCGTAGAAGCTCATCCTTTGACATACATAAATGGACCAACATTTTAGAAATTTTTCAAATTTCTTTCACACAAATGCGATGATTTGAAACAGTGTGTGGGTTTTTTAAAAGTCAAAATAATGCCATTGTATCTGTAACATCTTTTACAATAAATCGGCAGCTTTTTCAAATGTAAGATTTTTATTCTGTATTTGCCCCTTTTACGATGAATAGTGTTTTGAATTCCGGGTTTAATCGTAATTATTGCTAAAACATAAAGATACAAAATTTTAGGTTTTGTAGCTATCACACACCCACACGCACTTTCTTAAATTCTTTTACTCCATTTTTTGTAAGAAAGTAAATTTATGATTAATTACACGTCATATACTATCTCATAACCAAATCGGATTCATACAGAAAATTATAAGGAGATTTCAAGACTCCAACGCTTTGTCTATACATTTAATAGCTAACATAGATCTTCTATTGAAGTATGAGTTTTTTCCTTTTTATCACCAGTCTCTTTAAAGCTAGAATAAAGAGCTGACAACTTAACATTTTTAATGTCTATTTCAAAGCGAGACGATAAATCACGCTGTAGTTTATCAGTAATGTTTAACATTCCTGGCAATTTTAGAAATAACAGACTTATAATACATAGATTTCAGGAAAAAATAAAATAAATTATTCTGTATTCTTTTTTACTCACTTCAAAGAAGAATTAACTGATTAAACTTTATCCTGGAAACATATTAATTCCCACAACTCTTTAGTAAAGTGCTATGCTTTTGTTAGTGCATCAATAGTTTTTTTACAAAATGTACAGTACAAAAAACAGATTCCACAAAATTGTCTTTATTTTTGGGGTTGAGCAAATAATACCTTCTATTTAAAAAATGTCAATAAAAATAGTAGCAGCTGCAAAAGTGGAAACGTTGTATTTAAATGGCATGTGAAACTAAACAGACCGAAAAAAGTTATGAGAAACAAAATATTGAATTGCAAATTTCCTGCTGATTCTTCCCTGTGTTAAACATTCAATGAGCTTATTAAGCTCTATAAAATAAAATAGAAAAATAAATTGAAAATGCGTAGGTGTATTATTTGCCCATTTATTTGCTGATCTTGCTAATACTTATTTTGGATTTTTAAAATAATTTTCAAAGCTTTTTTCAGTATCTTAATATTGGGTGTTAAACTAAAGACACAATATATACTTAGTTTAAAAATTAAAAAAATAGCATCTCTGAGATTATTTTATTAATTATACTAAATATATTTTATGTAATATATAATATATGTTTGAAAGGATTTATTACTAAATATATTTTAAAGAATATATAATATATAAACATATATTTTAAAGATTAATTTATTGCTAAATTTATCTTAAAAAATTATATAATAAATAAATATATAGTTTAGAGGTTAAGTTATTACTAAATATATTTTAAAGAATAAGTAATATATAAATATATATTTTAAATATTTATTTATTACTAAATATATTTTAAGTTCTTTTCACATGATAAAATTTGAGGCGTAATTTTTAACGTACACTTATGCAACGAAAATGCCTTAATTTAAGAATAAAATTTCTTTATAATATTTCCAGGGATTCAAATAATGCGTATGAAGAATGATCTTTTTTTTATTTGAAACAGTTAGGCAATTATTTGGGCTCGAGGGCAACGCTGTGGGAGTGTAGGCTACAAAAGGGTCACACAGTTTTAAAAAGATTGCATTCATTAATTAACTTTGCATATCTAAAAAGGTATAACGTAGCATAAGTATCAGTAAATACAAATTAAAAAATATTGCAGTTTTATTCAATTTATTTGTTGTGCTACTTTCATATTATCTATAACTTTGCGAATATTTAATTTTATAGTTAAATTAATGAGACACAAATGTGTCATCTATCACGCTTTTCTACATTTTGTTAAAAATCAAGTATAAGATTATATCATTGAAATGCTCATCGCAACCTGTAATATTAGTGAACTTGCATTAATATTTACTCCAATTGATCTTCATGCACGAATTTTTTTTTCACTCATATGTGTCAAGTCAAATAAAAAAACTTTTTTACCCACAAATTTCTTTATTCATGGAAATTTTTCAGCATGCAAAGATTTGTAAAATTCAATTGCAGTAGAAACGTCGTTTATCTGAATCAATTGGGACCGGATATACTCGATTGTTCGGATAACCGAAAACCGAATGCGATCCATGCAGTATTCGATACTGGACACAATACAAATATTAAAAATCATCACATGCGGAAGACGTGCTTGAAGAAAAAGCCAAATAGGGGCAAAGTGTCGCAATTTTACCTTCATTCTGGAAAATAATCACTTATTTTTCTCTGTACCATTGTATACCTTCGTTTCCCCCCTGCGAGGTCTCTGATTCTCTTCAGCAGCAGTAGTCGAGTAAGACAGCTCTCTGATTGTTGTTCGTACCACTCCATAGCTGTCTTTAAAGCAGAAACGCGTCCGCATTTGAAGGACCATTGCTACTTTCGTTGTTGTTGTCCTCATCTTCATCCGTTTCATCGTCAACAGGGTCGGATTCTTCTTACACGGGTCACAATCTCGTCATCATTTAGCATTTGAAATTCGCGGTCTTCTGCATCGCATGCAATCCAGGTTTCAACATCAACAAAACTCAACAAAAGAGCACGTATACACCCCCTCCCACAAACTGACCTAATATTCCGCGCAGATGTTTACCAAATCACACAACTGAAATTCCCCAAATATCCCTCACCTTCGGTTTTCCGGTCACTTTTGGCCTCACAGGAAACAAATATTTAGTATTGTACTGCTCGAAGACGTATCCGGATTTTGGTTCGAATATTTGACGTTTCGGATAATAAACATTCGGATAAACGACGTTATACTGCAGTGTCATAGTATTAAAGATTTCTTTTGCATTGTGATCTGACTACAAGTCAATGAGTTCAAGCTGCTGGTTCCGCAAGTGCTGTATTAATATCAGCAGATATGGGATAATAGAACAAACTGAATTTAGGCTCAATTTTCTGAAAATCTTTGAAATCTCGTGACCTCTTAGTCCAAACTCTGCAGATAATCTCAAGTCTCAGCAGAAACGAACATTTTCAGGTATTTTTCCTAATAAAGAAAAAAACTGAATACTGTTTACCTCATTGTTGAAAATACCAGATGAATCTTTAATTTTGCACGGGAAAGATCCTTGAGTTCAAAGAGGTATTTCCATCTTGGCGGGCTGCAAATAAATAACTGTTTGAGAGCCACATGTGACCCTCTAGCAGTTGTTTGCTCACCCCTGATTTAAAAGAAAAATTAAAAGTTTTTGGATTGAATAAAGTCTACCAAATTTAAGCGAAAATGGTATTAATATTTTTATGTCATGGTTTGGAAATCTCCCAATTAAGCATTAATACAGCGTTTCTCAAACTGTGGGGTGAGGCCCCCAGGGGGGCATGACAACTCTACAAGGGGTAGTATGTTGAAAAGTGGTAAGCAAAAGGTTATTTTAAAAAAATTATTAATTTACTGAAAGTAAGCAAACAAAATACATTCTTATGAAAAAATAAAATACTCATTTACAATGATATAATAAATATCATTGCAAATATAATTAGCATTATCATTGCAAAATATCATTTTAATAAATATCATTGTGCAGTACTGATATTATAAATATCAAAACTGCTCACGTAAGTAATTCAATAATACTGTAAGAACAAGTTTAACAATTATCAGGGACACCACATGGGTTCGTCATATATAAAACTTATATTCAAAAATTAACAATTATTTTGATAAGTTATGCAGTTTATAATTAATCCCTTAATTGCCGACAAAAATGATTCTCTGCCCAATGCCACCGTTTTCCACGTAGGCACGCGTATGCGATGCTTTTTTGGGAGGATGGGAAGGGGTAAAGGAAAGGAGAGAATAAATAAGGAAATAATCCTCTGATATAAGTAAATCCTTCGCAAACGTTATCACCCTCTCACGTTAATTTACTAAAAGTAAATAAGCAAAAATATTCTGAAATAATAAAAAATAAAATATACATTTACACTGGTACAACACACTTTAAATGTGTTAGCAGTGCACGATATATTTTATAATTAATTTAACAATACTAAGTTAAAAACAAGTTTAATAACTATCGGTGATCCCATAAGCCTGTTATATGTAATTATTATAAGCAAAAATTAACATTATCATAACAATTTGTGCTGTTTATAATTAATCCCTTAAGTGCTGATTAAAAGTTTCGCAATTCATTCTCCAATGTCACCGTTTCACAAGTAGGAGCACGTATGTAATATATTGGGAGGCGGGAGGGGAAGAAAAGGTTTAAATATAACCAAATCCTCTGAAATATAAGTAAATCCTTCGCAAACACACACACACACTGTCAAGGTCATTTTATTGCATTCCAAAGCCTTCGGAATAATTTTATGGATAGAAGTGCACAGCAAAGATCAGAAACCCGAATATATACGCCTGGGGCTGTTAACGTTTTGGGTGAGTGATACGTTTATATACGCCAGGAAAACTTAAGAAATTAAAGTCGTATTGTGGCCTTAGCTTCAAAGTATATTAGTATTGAATTCAATGTATTGTTCTTGTAAGGAAGGGGGGCGCAAAATGAAAATTATGATTGAATATTGGGTCGAAAATATTGAAAGTTTGAGAATCGCTGCATAAACATACTACCTTATATTTTGTTCCATCATCATTGACAAGTTTTGTGTGCTTTATTATGAATATTTTTAATTTTTATACAAATTTAAATGTCTTTTGGTAAATGTATTTTTCATTTGATAAACATTAAGAATTTAAAATGAAGAAGAAAGTTCGTATAAATCATCTATAGTTCTCTCACGAAATATACAAGAGGCTTTATATTTTTATTATTCATTACTTCTACGTGGATATAAAAGACATTCAAGAAAGCGAAATAATTCTTTTTCGACGTCTTTAGAGATTTAAAAACCCCATTTTAATAGAAATACAAAACGCAAATCGAAACAAACACAATGTAAATATATCATTGCATCTTTACTGTACAAAAGATAACGTTGAATACAAACATAATGGATTTCCTTCCTTGTTCTAAAAAATACATGGCATCTCTCGTAATATTTAAAGCTCAATTTAAAATTTATTGGACTTTAACCGATTTAATTCTGCAAATCAGTTTGGAGGAAATAAATTTTTAAATAATGTTTCTTTGGCTGTTTTCAATGGCAATATTAATCAGTTAAAATTTCTCTAGAATATTCTGAAGAAAAGCGTAAATATACTCTAAAGAGAAAACATCTTGAATTTTCCATTTTGAAGCAATTACTGGTATTCTGGTTTTGAGTGCAAGTCCTCCGATTTTCTTTTATTCTTGAATTTAATTTTATTCCATCAAATTTCCAGTTTTAAATGCGCGTTTTTATAATACTTTTCAGTTAGACTCAAAGTATAAATTTTACAAATGTTACCCTTGAACGCAAACGATTATTGTGAGTTCTTAAAAGATTAATTGCATTTGCGCCAAGTGAAAAGTTTAAGTCTTGGGATCGGTTAAATATTGATATGAAACTACGAGGGTGAGAAGGAAAATAATTTTCCCCTATCGACTGTGGTCAGAGTTGTCATATTTTTATTTTTCCACAAACGTACCAAGTACGTTGATATATTTCTCATACCGCTTTATAAGCTTCAAAAAGCCCTCCAGGAAAACTCAGGGCTTTGCATACGGAAGAATTGTTTAACGCAGTACTTCTCAAAGTTTCAGTATTGATGCTCCAATTTTCAATCACATTTTTTATCGCCCCACCCTTTACAATCATAATGTGTAGAATGTAATAATAGTGTACTTTAATGCTAAACCTACACTACGATTTTAATTATAAACCGTAAAAATTAACAAAATAAATATTAAATTTTGTATATGTTACTTATAAGTAATGTTACTTTTAAGTAATAGGATAATAATTATGTTATTTTTCCTTTCTCTAATTTTTAAATTGGAACAGATAGCACACAAAAATTATATTTAAATAAAATTTATTTCCTTCACCTGCATTTCTTAAAGAACAAATATCATTAGGAAAATAGACTAATCTACGTTGCTTAACATATGAAGAATAATTGTGTTATTTTCAATATTTAAAGCGAGAAGAATTCAAAATGTTTTATCCTGGGAGCAGGCACGCACTCGATATTAACGTTAATAGGTGACTGAGTCACTTCAATTCTATTTTTATAATTATTTTTATTGTGCACTATTAAAATCTTAATTTCAGTAAATAATTGAGAGTATACTTACCTACTTTCAAGAACTTTTCAATTTTTCTTTGATTAGTTGAGGAAAAAAATACAATCAAACTGAAAAAAATGTTTCATATGTGCGTGACTTTAATAAAGGACACAAATGGTGCCGGTTTAAGCTCATTTCGGTTCCTGGACGCAGAAGGTCTATGGACCCTCTTGACACTATAGGATCCAAGGAGAGGCTCTGATCCAGTTAAATCCAGCTTATCTGGGCACCCTCCTCAAGCGGATAAACCTACTATGGGCCCCACGTGACTGCTCCAGGGTTAGAAGTATATTCAATATAAAAATATGGATGTTAGTTCCAAAAATAATTTTGTTAAACGTTTTATACGTTTGAGAATACTCATAAAAAATAAATCATTGCCAGTAATCCTTCAAAGTGCTCTCTGTGCTTTTCCAAATATTATAACACTCTTTTACAGGGAAAAAAGCGCAATAGAAATACATTATTTACAACTACACTAAATGAAAATAAACACACATAAGAGGGGACAGAACAACCATACCTGTAAGTTCAAAGATCAATCAGATGATCAGCAAATGTGTCTGGATGAAAAGAGAATTAAGTCTTCCTTATTCCTACAGCTAACGTACATTATCTCATTAATAATATTAGTGATGAATTTTTCATCTTAGAATTTTTTTTATTTTAGGTCAGGGTTTTTTCTCTGAAAGAGTAGTATTTTAGGTTTAAAAGAATACGAGAAAAATCTCTTATCGTGGGATTATAGAAAACCAAACAGAATGTTTTTTATTTGGTTATAGGATTAAAATTAGCTAATAAACGTGTTGAAGCTTTTATTTTCGATGACGTAATATCCCCAGATGATATAAATAAATTATATCAATGTAAATGTGTGTTTTGTTTTATTATATCTGAAAGTATTTTGTTTTACTTTATTTCAGTAAATTAATTTTTTTAAATCTTTTGTTTTCGATATATTTGCACCCCTCTCGTGGGGTTATCACGCCACCAGGGGGTGTGCCCCACAGTTGGAGTAACGTTGGTTTAACGTCTATGGGTAAAGACGACACAACAGGTGAACGCGCAAGACACCAACACCAATACACCAATGGATAGAGGTTGACAGCGATCATACAGTTGGCGCTTTTGCTGCCTGCGCAAAGCGGAGACCAGCCTCACAGTCTGGTCCCTGTACGTATGGAAAAAAGTTGCGCGTCTTAAATCCGTGGTCAAATGAAGAAGTGAGAGAGGTTATCCACTATGAATGGACAAGTGGAGTAACCGGAGCAGAAATTCATAACGGGATCATGGAAGTCTATGGGCCAGATGTGATGACGAAACAAATGGTGCGGAGATGGTATCGCCAGTTAAGTGATGGATATCAGCAAGTGCAGGACATACCGATACATGGATGGCCGCATATGGCCACTGCAGATGAAATTTTAGGAAGGTGGATGACATTTTTAAAGCGAACCGTTGCATCACCATCAATGGAGTGGCGGAATCGGACATGAGCGAGCTCACAAGATCAACAACGACATTCTGGGATACAGGAAAGAGTCAGCACGAAGGTGCCCCAACAACTGACACCTACGCACATGAACAATGCGCCTGGAATATCTCGTACCTAACCATAAAGATGGCAATGACTATCTGTTTTGCATTATGACGGGGGTGGAATCGTGGGTTCACCATTTCACGCCCGAAATGAAGGCAGCATCTATGGAATGGAAACATACGGCATCACCTGTTTGAAACAAGTTCAATACAAATCCCTCTGCACGTAAAGTGCTCCTCAGAGTTCTCTGGGACGCCCAAGGAGTTTTGTTTCTGAACTTTTTGGAGGTTGGAACTATCAATGCAACGTGGTACTGTAACACCCTGCCGAAATTTAAAGAGGCGATTCGGAAAAAGCGACCTGAGCTTCTCAGATCTGGTGTTCTATTGTTGGATGACACTGCGAGAAAAATCTCAGTGACGGCAACGCAAAACCATATTGCAACTCTTGGTTGGGAGCATTGACACCATCTGCCATAGTCCTGATCTCGCACCAAGTGACTTTCATCTGTTTCAGTCTTTGGAGAAAAATCTCTCCGGAAGCAATGCTGAAATCAAACAAGCCGTTAAAAGCTTCTTCCGTATGCAAAGCCTTGAGTTTTTCCTAGGTTGTTTTTTGAAGCTTATCAAGCGGTATAAAAATGTATCAATGTACTGGGTAGTCATGTGAAAAAATAAAAATACGTCTTAGATTTAATGTTTCACTCTATGTTTTGACATCCATACACAACTCTGACCACAGTCGACAGGGCAAACCTACTTTCCTACTCACCCTCGAAAACAAATATATTTTCAGATTAGTTTAATAAAGCATTTGAGAGTAAAACTTTCAAATGTGTTGCCATTTTAATATATTCATGATTTTCAGCAATTTTTACTGATATTTCTTACCTTATAGTTAGAAATAATATTTATGTATGTCCATTAAAAATAATATTCCCATAATGAAAATGGGTTTGGGTGTACCTATTGATTCTAAAAAAATATTTTACTAAAATTTCGGAAAGTGAAAATAAAAGAAACTATACTTATCAATTTTAAATTAATCTCTTTAAAACATTTACTACATGCAATTAAATACTTAATAACAATTTTCTCTCCTACGGACATTAACTTTTACTCACATAGAATAACATATCTCCTTATAATCATTAAATTTTCCCATGCTAGATTTATATATAAAATAATATTAACTTATTCATATTTAATTTGAGTTGAAACAATGTTGCTTTGAAGAACCATTATATTAAGTATGTTTCACGTTCAGTTAATAGCATTATTAATTTTCCATATAAAAACGAGTCAGAATTGTGGGTTTTCAAATTTGCTATACAAAAGACATGTAAGAACAATTTACGTATATATACAAATTAAATATACTATAGTGTTTTAGAATACGAATAAATTAGAATGACTTCTGATTACATAAAAAAGTACAGTGGTTTTTGAGAACAGCCTTTATCACAGTAATTGTCTATTTTGCTTACTTCTTTCAAAAATCAGTTGAATACTTTTAAGTAATTTCAATATTTGTTACTTTCTTTCTTTTTTTACTTGAAATAAAAAACAATAAGTGTATTTTAAAATTAATCATTCGCAGGAACAACTGAAACTTCAAAAAAGTAAAACAAAGCAGCATAATAAACAAAAGTCAATAGCAAAAAAAAAAGTTCTAAATTTTCAGAGACTATTTAAACTTTAGTATCTCTTAAAACTAGAATGAACTAAAATCATTTTCGTCAAACGATGAATGTAATTGCATGATCTGCATTGAATTCAAAAATGCCATTAGTCTTATGATTGTTATTTTACTTTTAAATTTAGATAAAATTTAAAATTTCATATTTGGATAAAGGTGCTCAAAAATTGAAATTCTTCGAAATTATTTTCATACTTAATTTTAAAGAAAATATTTTATACCATGTATACATCTTAATATCAATTATAATAAGTTCACGTTCGTGAAATATTATTGTTCACAAATACGTACTTTTTAAGCAGGCAAAATTTGGCAACCTCAAAAATCATGAGCTGATTGGCTGTAAACATGCGTGCATTTATCATGTGACATTGGTGTCAGATGAAATGATAAACAATTGGCTTTAAATGAGGGAATGTAGTTATCATTTGATTGCATAAAGTCGTATGATTTTAAGTTTTGCGTGAGTAAACAGTAAAAAAAAGCTACCTTATTAATAAAAAAAAAGTTGCCTTTTTTATCGGCTAAAAAACAAAACGAAGACAAGAACCAAACTCATTTTGATAAAAACAATTCAATAAAATAATTCAAAAGTAATTTATTTTCTTTATAAATTTAATAAGATAATTTTAAAAAAAAAAACAAATAGGAAAATTTAAGAATGCTAAATTTAAAATGAACAAATTCAAAATTTAGAAGAAATTTAGACTGATGCGATCTCTAAAATTACACTTTGTTGATAGCCCCCAAAAGAGGTAAGAATAACGTATCACATTGAAAGCTAATTAACCCTGTGCATGAAGCCGTTCCTTTACACTTCATGTCTGTCATCATACTTAAGCCACCTTGTCCGGAGTTCTTGAAGAGAAATCCTCACTTTTAATGATTGAAAACGAATCTTTCCCCTGCGGAGGGATTTCTGATGTCTTAATGTCGCGTTCTTCCCCCATCTACTTTAACGAAATTTGACTTCGAAAATGCCGTAGCTTTAAATTATCTTTGGGGCATTTTTTTTCTACCATTCTAGGCATTCTATTCTTTATTCTGAGTTGTGTGCATGTATATCTTTTCTACATTTCCAGATAAAAATAATTTATTTACTTAGGTGGACAATGGATAGAGACATTTTGTTGGAAATGGAATTGGAATATTTAATGCTAATTTGCATTTTTGTGTTCAACTTTTTATTCACCTATTCTTTTAAAATGTAGAGTTATCCATTTTCATGTAGACTGAATAAACATTTGATTGTTTAAAAATGTAATTGTAAGGTGTCTTTAATTGAAATGTATTTTATTGTAGTTTCCTTTTTTCCCCAAGAAATGAGAATTGTTTTATTTGTTGTAAATGTACAGTTGATTGTTTTATTTATATAACGGTAGCGGGTTTGAATTTAAAAAGTTGAGTCAGTATTTTAGTACATAACATGTATTTGAGCGTGTTTATTGATATAGTCATGAATCATTTTTGAGATTTAAGGGGGTTCACCCATGTCACGGCCTGTTTTTAAAGCATTTTTACAAAAATATTTTGGTTACCAGTAAAAAGATAGATCTTTAAGCTTTTTATCATGTATTTATATGTATTTTAAGAGTATGTATAAATGTTTAGCCAAAAATATCCAATAGAACGTGAGTTATTGCGCTCTGAATACACCCGTCTCGAAAAAATGGATGCTCACTTCTTCCACGATTCCGACTGATTGGCTAATCTGAAACAAAACAAAAAACCAGCGGCGTTTTAATCTATTAAATGCGCTGAATTGACTAAATTCAATTGAAATTGGATTTTTGGTATACCTCTGGAGAAAGATTTTCGCGTTTCATGGAGGGTTTCGTTGTTATATTTTTGTTATAAAAAAAAAAGAAATATTTTTAATTTTTCGAGGATCGTAGTCCATTTGGTGCGTATATACGTATGTGTCGAGTCTACCCTATAAATGTGAAGTATTTTGGTTAAACCGTTCTTAAGAATGGTGGAGGAAAGTTTGCACAGTTTTGAGAAAAATGCGTTTAAAGTCCGATTAAAACAATGAAAATCTTTACTTGCCCTCAATCGACGATGCCTGGTGGCGAAAGCTAAAACAAGTTCAATGAAATATTCAATAACTATATATATATTTCCTTTTAAACCTCTACAAACTTGTATGAACGCGCATTTGCATAGAAGGGTCAATAGTATCAAGTAACTGTATACAATAGGTCCAGTCTTCGACTGCCAACTCAGCGCTAAGAACATCTGCTCTTCTAACACTTGCTTCTTTATAACGCGACTTCGAATTAAAAAAAATAAATTTACCGCTGTATTCTTGACTTGTTAAAGATGCAACTCACGGGGGGAAAAAAATTTAAATCTTTTGAACCCATCACAGGGTGACCCCTCCCCACCCCTAAAGAGGTTATTTTAGTTTTAAGATCGATTTAATTTGTATTGAATAAAAAATAAGACGATTACAGTCAGTCTTTTACAAAGATTTTAAATTACTTAAATTTTTAAAAGTATTGCGAAAGCCTTATCCAAGTTAAAACGCAACGAAATGGACCATTTTTTTAAAATCTTTTTAAAGACAGTTATATTCTTATGGATAAATATAAAAGTCTGGGATTAACTCATTTAATGTTTACATAGGCATAGTTTTTTAGACATAACAACTCTTTAAAATGAAATATATAAATCTAATATCATATCAGTCTAGAACTTGAGCCAAACCCTCCAACTAGATAGAGACCGCCGCCAAAAGCCCTCGTGTTGCTGAACAGTGCGACGTTAATATTCACTCACTCACACCAACTAGATAGAAAGCCGCAAAATGAATAAAAAGTTTACATTTTAGCATATTGTGTAGACTTAAAAAGTCACAAAAACACCATTATTCATAACTACAGATATTCCGAATCATTGAAATTAAAAAAACCTCATTATAAGATATTAAGAAACGTATTAAGGAGCGTAAAGCTTTGAAAAAGTAAGAATTCTCCGAAAGTTTTTTATCTTTCATATTAGCATTTCATATCTTTTAACTTACATTTCAATATATAAACGTACGAAATTTTAAAAATAGTTGGATTATTGCCATACGATAATAACTGATAAAAATTTGAAAATAAGTACGATATATTCCAGCGTATTATGCCCACCTATGCTTTCACACAAATTGCAGTTTTTAATTTTTAAATACATTCGCCTGTATAACGGGCACCTTTTTTTATGAAGTTACTTGAAATGTACCTGTACAATGCTCTTATCTTTTGAAATCGAAATATAGTGTGGGAGAGGATAATAAATACTGTGTGAAATGCAATAAAATCAGAAAAAACTAAAGATTCATTTTATAGTAGTATTTAAAGTATTAGAAGCGCTACCGCGCTTCAAAAAGTTCCACCCGTAAGCACGCGGCGTCTCTCAGATGCATTTCCTTATATTTACCTTTGAAGATTTATTAAACATTTTGTAGTGAGATTTGACATTAAAATATATTTGACAAAAATAATATTTAAAATAAAATCAGGAATTGAGATTATTTATACGAAAAAACATCGAAAATATAATGGTTAATTATCAACGTGTCATCACTGTTTACATTTTAAATTGTATTGTTGCAGCCTCCACAAATCACCTTACTATGTGCTAGGGCCTGACGAGAGGTAACAGTTCCTGGTGATGTTTCTCTTAGCTTTTGTTTTGAATAGAGTATTGTATATCTGATATTTCTTCAATCCTGAGTCAAAATGAATGAGTCACGTGGATTTTACACTCAGACCGTCTTCGCAGGTGCTTTTCGAGACCTAGTTTTCCTAGCACGAGGATCGGAGTGATTTTGATTCCCACATATATATTTTGGTTTATTCCAGCTACTTTGAGGATTGAATAAAATACAGTCATTTTCTAGACACTCAGAATCCCTCAAATGTAAATAAACTCCAAGGCAAAAAAAAAAAAAAAAACCCCTCTTAAACAGATGTTACAAAATACATGTGTTTTGAATTATTTTCGTATAAAAAATAACTACACCATTTTAGAAGAAGAAAAAATCAAAATTAACAAAATTGTACAAAGTCATAAGAACTGACGTTTTCGGGCGCGCTGCATCTATTAAATTGAATGACCCCTGCTGCTAGAAACATGAAGAAATCACTCTCGTCCTTGACATTGAATTCTAGGACGAGTGACGAGCAGATAGCGAAACTATTTTTATCATGCATCTTAGAGATTCGCGCTTAACGGAGGATTAAAAATGTAGTGTAATTTAGATGAAACGGAACATGATTAAATATTTACGGATTAGTGTAAAAGTGATGATGAAGATGAACCAGAATTCAATGTAGAATTGAATGTCTGAAGATATAACGAAAGACGAATATGACGAACTTTTCATATTATCCAATAATGAGAGCCAATAATTTATGTCGATTCTTTGCAGATGTCATTCCACTTTATCTCACTTTAACAGTATTTAGATATACCGTAAAATTCAGCGTATAACGCGCACTTTTAACGCAAATATTAGATCGAAATTGATGGATGCGTGTTATACGCCGGATATAAAAATGAGAGCTTAAAGATAAAAGATAAATATACAAAGGAAAAAATTAGGCTGTACATATATTGAATTACTGTCTGTTTAAAAGAAATGGCATTCCTTATGAGCTTAAAGGGTTGTAGTCTTAAAAAAAATACGGTTTCTTTTTTAATATTTGAATAATACATAGACTAAATTACTTCAAAACATAAGAGCATTGCGCACGTATATTTCGGGTTTCTTCGCATAAAAGAGGGTGCGCGTTATATGGCGAATATACCAAAAAATTTTAAAAAATCCGCTTGAAAGTATGTGTGTGCATTTTTCACCGGATTTTACAGTATGTCGAAATTTAATTTTCTTATGTTCATATTGTCTGTATTTTTAAGGCTAACATATTTATATCGGGCATTTAACGCCCACCAGAAACTTTTGATTTAATTTTTGGGTTAAAAGTGAATTAAGATACGATATATTAAAATTATAATAAGTAAAAATATAGGAAATTATGAAAATGAAACAAAAATAAAAATTAAAACAAGAATTAAAAATTAAAATAGTATATTGTTCAATGAATAAATATAAATAATTGGCTAAAAATTTAGAAAGATTTATTTTCTATTTATTAATTGAGAATTGAAACCAAAACTGTTTTTTTAAAAAATAACCACTTTAAACCCATGTTAAAAATTAAATATAGTTAATTTTAAATCTGAAAAGTAGCCGCAAATTGAAACAGAAGTGAATTTTAAAGGAAAAATAGTAATACACTTTTCAATATAAGACTACAGGTGAAAAGTAACGTAACGCTCAGAACGAAACTTTTTTTATACTAAAAATATGTAAATATTACTAAGAACTAATATAAAAAGGGAAAAAAATTAAATAAAGCAAGCTTCGAGTATTTAGCTTGCCGTTTGGCTCAGAGTAATATTGACATTCTCTCTTACCCTCAGTTCTTGATTTTAAGAGGAGCAATACAGATTTGGCTACCAATGCGAGACCTGTCATATTCCAGCCCATCTGTTGATCTTAGACCGCTGCTCCAGATCGATAATCGATTAAGTCAACTTCGATGCGAAACGAGAGCAACATTTTGATGTATACCAGACACTTTCACGATATGGGGCGGGAGGGAGAAGTATAACCAGCAACTGTATACCAACTGGTATGCATGGATGCATGGAATGGTCATACATCAATAATTCTCATGTCTATTTAAACATGGCGAATGGTCTATTTAATTAATAATTTAATGCATTTGCGAGTATTCAGAAAGTAAATGTTTTGATAAATCGCGATGTTATTTGCTTATGGATTTGTCGGATTATTTTAAAAAGTAATGCTTTTAATTAATGCTTATTTTAAAATTAAGTAATCGGTATTTTCAATACGCATGCTCAGATTATTTTAAATTGAACATATAAGCAAATATCGAGAAGCATGTTTAGGTTGCTTTACAATGTCAATACAATTTATATATCACTTTAAAAAACATTACAGAGTTAATAAAATGCACTTGTTTTTAAAATTGCTATCCAATTATTTCTTTTATAGATTGGGTTTTTTCAATATTTGCTGGAAACTTTTTGTTATTATAGGCCTTTGAAATTGTTATGTGAAGCATAAACATGTTTATTTTTTCATTTGTGAGGTTTATGAGTCAAACGAATTCTTAACATTCTTTTGAGACGCGAAATAATTGTCTAATGAATTATTACCTGAATATTCGATTAATAAAAATCTGTTTAATTAGGGAAAGTGATTAAAATTGTAATAAGGCTCCACTTAACTAATTAAATTAAATTGTATTAATAAATTATCTATATTAAGCCCTAACACAAGTGAATCAAAGCAATCAAATGTGTTTTGCCTTTTTGATTAAACCCATTATGTACTAAGAGACATTATTATAAAAGAATGCAACACAAACACTATTTTTGTTTTAAAATTATATTTCTTAAAAATACATCTATCACAGAAAAACTAATAAACCTATGCTTGCAGGAACATATTACAGTTTTTTTTTGACACTCAATTATTTATTTTATTGATATAGTATATATTGGAGATTTAATATACGTAACTCTTGCATTATATTTCCATTAAATATTGTACAGATATTTATTTATTCTAATTATATATGACTTTAGAACATGTGCAGCACATAAGCTGAAAGATATGCATATAAAAAAGGTAATACACGGGGTGGTTTACTTAATTGAAGACATAATTATTTTTACAGTTTTAAATTTCAAATAACTTTAAAACCGTTCAAGATAATATCGTAAAATATTTTCAACATGTGACAAGATCACATAAAAAGTTTTTTTTTCCAAGTGACGAAATTTTGATGAAAATGCAAGCGCTTCAAGAGAAAGCTCAACGTGTAGTCTTTCATAGAGACTGAGGCAGCTACACTTTTTATACATAGAGAGGACTTTGGGCATTGATGATCGCAGCATTTCCAACTCTCTGGTTGCTGTATTTAGTGATTTTGTCAGGCTATTTGTAATCATATACCATTCTTTGTCCATTAGAGTTTAAAATGCATCCCTCGATTATGAAGAAAACCAGTCTGAACAGTGGGTCAAAGTAAGCGTGGTCATTTTTATTTTGAAATTAAAAATTTCGTTGCACTTGGGTATATGACTTTATACCTGTACACTTGGCTACACACTGAGCTTTTTCCTGTGGTTTCGTTAAATATGTGGCATCTGGAAAGAGAAATAATTTTATGAGTTAGCTTTTCAAAGGGTAAAAAAGTATGTAATAACATAATTCAGTTTTAAATTCATTAAAATTTAAAATTTTAAAGATAATTTAGTAGCAGCAGTTATATAGAAAACAAGAAAACTTTAAACTAAGACAAAATTATTCCTTGCAGTTTAAAGAATTAGTTTGGTAAATGTGCTAAGTAAATAAATCATTACACACTAAAAACCTTCACAGGGTTTCTTAAGACCGTCTATTTACAAACAAATGTATCAATTTAAATGAAAGCTAAATGTAAAAATATAAATAGAAAATAATTGAATAATGCATATTATGAATAGTTTTTGAAGAACTCATTAAAAACTTCTTTGCTATAAAAATATAAATAAATCACTAAAGGAACCCATCCAACCAAAATTAATATCCCGTTTTAACATATGAAATGGGTTTAATTTAAAAAATACAATGTATTATATTTTAGAAAAATAAGCACAAAATATCAAATTTTTTTGTTGTTAAATAATAATGCATACTAGGTAATTTAGTCTTTTCACGAAATGTTTATTGAAATGCAAGATTTATTTTGAAGAAATGTATGAAACGGAAAGAATAAAGCTCGCAAAATAAAGTTACCAAGATTTAAATTAAATAATATAAACAATACAATTTAACAATAGATAAATTATTTTAACTCTTGTAATTAAAAACTTTATTTATGTGTGTGATTTTTCTATCTTCATTAGAAAACAAATATAAAATGGCATTTCATACATCTTTTTGTAAACTTTCGTAAAGAAATAATCAATAAAATATTGGTGTAAAATAAAACTAACTAAATAGTTTGTAACTGTAACATTTCATTTTTCCTTACAAGTTATTCATTTGTCTTTGCCTCTAATGATAAATAAAATGATGATTTGTAAAGCATCTTCAATTTTAATAAAGTGAAGGAGTTTTACTTAAATATTTCTTCCTCTGTATAACACACACACACATACTTCTCTCTCTCTCTACAAAGCATTTCGCATAGAAACATATCTATGAATGATCTGATAGGGAAAAAATCCAACCAAATCTCAAAAACTGAATAAAGAAGCAAAGGATGAAAGTGACTTGAAACCTGATTATGTTGTCATAAACAGCATCTACAAGCATGACAGGTATATCATCTCTCAGCAGTCTGACGTCGAAAAGTTCAAAAAGCTTCTGAAAAAAAAAAGAAAATCCAGACTTAAAAAAAAGAAAGAGAACTATGTAATAAATTCACGGGTAAAAAAAATCCTACCTCTTTGAACTTTTTTTCTCCTTTTTCTGTTAAAATTTACTTTTGTTTAAGTTGAGAAGCCGCCATGCATGCAATTAGTGAAAAACCAACAGAATACGTAGCGGCGAGATGATTAGTTTCAACTTTGTCATCTCAGTGTCTTCCTATTAATAAGTTTGAATGGAAGAACGGCAAAAGTAATTCATTAAATTTGAAAAAATAACAATTTCGTCCTTTCTAAGAGCTTTGTAAACAAGGTGGTCTATGATGACGTTTTTTTTTTTCTCTTTTTCTTCTTTTTTTTATAAATTTTATTTTTCTTTGCTTTACCTCCGTCAGTTCTTTGATTGTAAGGGAGCTCTCGTAATAGAGGGTAAGATTAAGAAACTCCTAAGAGGAAAAGAATGTAGACATATGAGTGAAGACTTCAGGCTTTGAAAAAGTTATTTTAATAATATTTAAGTGAGCAGGAGAATGGCGGGATACTTAATTATATGGAAAAAAAATTATCTTCCTAAATATATCGAATTTTAATTGAATTAAAAGTTTTATTTACAAAGAAATGATCAGTTCTTTCTGGGGGTTAATGAAAAACTCTTAGAAAAATATAAATATAATAGTCATGTAATATTTAAATAAATAAAAAAAAGTATATACAACTTTCAGTAATTTATGCACTTTTTGACGATTTATTGCAACATATACTTTTTTTTATTCTTCTGCAGTTTATTGGGGAATAAGTTTTTTTATTTCGTAAACTCTGCTAGTTATGCGCCAGTAATTGCTCTTCATAATAACATATAATGATACAATCAAAGTAGGAATAGATGTTACAGCATAATACCAAAATTAAATTTAGAATATTTTTTATGTGCTTAAGATGTCGATAAATAGATCTACGTTTGTGTGTTCAATTTAAATGATATTAAGTGAATAAATTTTAGACTAAATCTAGAAAGATTGCAATTTATTTTTCAGTCTTTTTTCGATAATTAGCTTTTGGATAAATTAAAGAAAAGGTGTCTCTCCCAATCCAAAGAGAAGCTCAAAAATTCAAATTTTATAAAAAGGTTATTAAGAATTCGTCCTAGCATATAATCCAGGGTAGTAAATAGTTTAATTGCAAAAATTAAAACAAAAATACTTGTGTGTTATAAGATTAATCAATTTTTGGTAATTATAAATGTTTTAAATTTTATGAGTTGGCTCTTCAAAATCCAAATGGAAATAAATTAGTTCTACTTCATTATGATATGAATTTTAACTGTTTATAAAGCAATTTATAGAAGCGTAGATTGAATTTTCAAAATGAAAAATCCTTCTACACCATTTTAAATAGAAATATGAACTATATTATATATATAATGGCAAAACAAGCTGAATTACTCTTATAAACCTTTTTTCTCTTGAATCTTTTAGTCCATAATCATTAAATAAGGATACTTAAAATACTGTATTTTGGATACTAACAAAAGGTGAAAGAGTTATCAAGAATAAAAAAAAGTATTTGATTCCACCAACTAAACAGTTCAAGCTCAATGTATTATTTGTTTATAAAAAATATTTACCATGTTTGCAATCAGCTTTCTCACTGGTAAAGCAAAATTTTTTTTAAAAATTGGTTTAAATTAAATTCTTTTTGCTTTTCAATTTCCTGCATATTATTATTAAAGTAAGCAAAATAGAAATTGAAATAAAAATGCAAACACAAATTCTTGATGCAAATTTGATTTGGTCTTCAATAATGTTTGCACTTTATAGAAGCCAATTGCAGTTTACTTTTTATTATAGCAAGATACAAATGTAGAAAGCTATAATTATATCGTAATTGGACAATACTTGCATCCACATTTTAACACATAAATAATGAAATTTTTGTTATACACATAGAAATTTTATTTTTTAAAAATTAATCTGATAAATATGTCTGTATTTGTTTTTAAATATATTTTAAGTGCATTCTCTTGTTTCATTTTATAAGGAAATCGCGTAAAACTTACTTCTAATAACTTTCCACGTCATCTTTTTTTATTAGAGAAGTTATACAATCATCATCATCAGAAGAAGAAATACAATCATCTATAAAAATATAGTATTATTAAGTGAAGAAATTCACTAATTCAAATTAACCACAAACGAATAAAATGTAAAAAACGCAGGCACACTGAATCATTAACTTTTAATACTACTATCAGAACATAAAATACTTAAAGATAATTAATGTGTAGTAAGTAATAATCATTTGGAAGCTATTTCAATGAGAATTATTTTGTAATATTGCACATTATATTTCTCTTACAGAAGTTTTTGTTGTTATTTTTTATTTACTCCAGAGGCAACTCATGCAATATAATTTCGTTTCTTACACAACTTCTGCAAACACATTTCTCTTTATCTGCACCTTACAAACACATAAAAATATTACAAATTAAATTTAAGTGTTAAAGAGAGAAACATCTATTTTTATTTTCATTATTGTATTTTTCTTGGATTTGCAAAAATTAAGCTTCTTTCAACTTAAAAACCCTCTCACGAGTCTTAAAAACATGTTCTTTCTTTCTTTCAAAATAATTTTTAAAATAATGTGCTGCAAATGATAATACTTTAAATATAATAACAGTTTCAATCCTTTTTATTTCATAAATAATCAGAAACCATTTCCTTATAATTTGAATTCAACTTTAAGTTTTTTTTATTAATCTCATAAATGCATGGCTTCCTCATTATTAGTTCTTACTAAATTGAATAAAATGTTTCGTGCCTTTTAAGGTATCTCTTTAGATTGTGGGATAGAGTGGCATGACGAGTTTATCCGGTTTTCCTTATGTAAAAATAAAACTCTTCGCAAGATATATATTTAAATTTATATCATTGTAAAAACAGCATTTACAATGTTTTAAAATACATTATCACAGACTGAATATATTAGAATTTATCCTTTTAGAGTAGCAAAAAAAATTAATTTCTTTATTTTGTATTGGCATGAAAAATAATTACAGAGCAATTTTTAAAAGTACATGAAATGAATTGTATGTGAAAAATTGTAAGCACATAAGAACAAACCATAACAAGCAATTTATATTTTAATTTGCATCGAAAGCTTTTATATAAAAACTAAATTTAAAAATAATTCTTCATGTGTAATGCTTAAAACTATTTTATCTTTTTTATTTGAAAACTTGTCAATAAAACTTACTGATGATTAAGTTTTGATAAAATTCCCTTTAAGATTTTGTTAGACGTTTTTCAGATATTCATAAAACAATAAATGCAGTACCATGTTGTATCTATAATTTGCATAATAAATAGCCATCAGTCTCAACTTTTGCCGTACTGGTTTTTGGGGGGATACGAATCAAAATGTTGTATTTTTATTCATATTTTAAAAGTAGAATGATCATACAGTTAAATCATATGTTTATCAACTTCTACCATTTTAAAGGTTTATCACTACGGTCAAATTCAGGGGAAACAAAACGATTCAATTGATAAAAATTAATGAAAAATCATATTCATTTTTTAAAATAAATTATTCTTTATATATTTTTCAAATAAATCAAAACTTTTAAAAGCTCCAAAAAATGCAGTGCCAATTTTATGTTATATTTTTATTCACGTCTTTCGATAGCAAATAAAGACTTCAAACTACTTTTTTTTCAGAGAAAAAAAATCACTATTACTTTTACACTTAAAACCTTAAGACTTTTTTTATTTTGTGGCAACTTCTTTTTTTTATGTTCTACAACTATTGTCAATTATACATGTTGCAAAATTTGTAAATATTTTTGAACTAGAGTTATATGGGTTTCAATAATGTTATCACAAAACACATATCATATTTTGTTGTAGAAAATTCAACGTACGTATTTGCAAATCAAATCTCATACATGTGTATATAAATTGTTGTAAAAGTAGCTATTCAAAATCCCTTCATGATCATTAAAATATTTTTCAATAATAAATAACTTGGTTTTAATGGTGTTTTTAACAAACATCTTGTTTTGTATATTGCATAAACTTTGGTTATAAGCAAAAACAATTCAGGCAATTAAATTTTATGTTTTTACTTAAAGCCTATAGTTCCTCCTTAAAATGATAAACATTACGTTTAAAATTTAAGACAAAACAACAGATTAAAATGTATATTAATATTAGATTCATTTGCTACATAAATAGTTATTAAAATTTACGTTTCGATTATTCTGGGATTCAACTTATGATAACATGAATCCTATAAATTATATACCAAAGAATTCTAAAGTAATCATGTTTTCAATTTAATTATTCCTTAGATGTATATAAATTTCATCTCTTCAGACGGAAAAACAAACACAAATCGCGGGAAATTTTCCCTTATTTTGAGATTAAATGCTTGAGATATGTTGGAAATAAATTTATAGAGTTGAATTAGGAATGGAAAAGATGAGACGAAGATAGAAATCTAAGGAAGATAAAGGCCATTAAAGTTTCCATAATAAATTGTGAATTCTATACATAGTAATAGAAACTGTACTACTATATTATGCCTAGTGTTTAGAGTTAAATTCTTAATTTATTTAGTCATTTAATTCAAACAAATCTATGCCTAGTTAGTTTTAAAAGACTAAAATAAATTTCTACATATATTTATGGGTTTTGAACCCATATTCATTAAATCTTCATGCAGTCTCACAGTCTTCTAAATATCAACAACACGTCTTTTTTATGTGTTAAATTTTCAAGCATTTATGACTTTTACAAGATAGATGTCATTCTCTCAGTTAAAAATCTATAAATTTAAAGATTAGGTGTACATAATTATGCTTTAGGAGCTCATCCATTTTTTTCTTATTTATTAATTATAAACATAATGCGAGTGTTGTCCGTCGAAAAACGAAGCTCATTTGTAAGCAGGAATTTGTACCGTATATTCCGGCACACACATATAATGTACACTTTTAACATAGAAAAATGTAAAATTCTTAGGTTAAATTTTCCTGAAAAGATAATTTACAAGAGCAATTTAGATGTAAAAACTTTATTATTAAAAATAAAGAAAAGACTTAAGAAACTAGAGATTTTCATATATATCTACATAATGTTTATTTGAAATAAATTACATACTTAGGAAGTTCGATTTATGGACAACGTGAAAATTCGTCATATTCAGCTTCCGTTATTTCTTCAAGCGCATCATCGAGTTCTATTTCATTTTTTACCATCACTGTTACTCTGATTCCTAAATAAATAAACACCATCTATTCCATCGAGAGATTATTCGATATTCGGCATTATTAGATTACTTCTGTTTAATTATGTCAAGTTTGATTTTTCATTTCATATTCTTTTGTTATACGTTTTTATTCACTATTTATAAATTTCAATAGAAAACATCATTCCATATGTACATTTCTCGTTTCTTTGTTTAAAAAAAAACATGTGCATTACACTCTGGAATATGTTGTAAGTCGTCTATAAAGTTTTTGTTTGTCTCAACATTGATTTGATGTGTAATTTTAAAAAGAAACTTATGTCAACATAAAATGTGTAGTTCAAGTTTTAATCGAAATTTCAAACACAGTTACAAAATATAATTTATGTCGTAAAGCAAATCTATTTTGCATTCGAGAAGTTCCTTGAAATGATGAACAATTTTATTTTTATACTTGTTTTTGCTCAAGAACTCGTATTGAAACAGTCTTTGAAACAATTAAGCAAATAAACGTATATGTGCTGACGCTTCACAATTCAAATTTTAGCGCAATTTTACATAATAACTTAAAAGGACACGTAGTCTCTTAATATTCTGCCAAAAAAAAACCTCGACACTTTATGTTTTTCTTGTATAATTAATCTACAGTACTTCAATCGATATTTAATAAAAATTCATTTATTCAAGTTTCTCGATTCCGGGAAGCTTAAGAACTTTTCTTGCATCCTTTACTGTTCTTGAATCAACTGTAAAATATAAGCAATCATGTTGATAGGTGTTAATAGGGTCGCAATGCATTTTTATATCGATTTCACCAATAATCGCAAATTATACACGCTTTAGTGGCTCTTTAAATATTTTCAATTCCTTTGAAAAAATATATAAATGGCAAAATTGTGTACGCAGATTATTAATTACAAACCAATTTTTTAATGGGAAATCATACCAAACGATAAAGTACTATGCCGAGGAAAGTACAGTCAGATTGGAACCAAGAACCCTTAACTATTTTCTTCGTAAGATCACATCCAAATAGCGAAGTGCACTTTCTATATAACGAACTTTTTCTCTTGCGATTTAATTTTTTTTTCTCCCTATTTTTAAAATACTTCTGGATACTTCAAATTATTTTATTTTTTAATATATTTTATGGTGATCAATAGCTTTGAATTGGTTTTATCAGGAAACTAAATTACCAAGAGCAATTAAATACAGCCGTAATTTTTCAAATAAAAAAACTCAAATAAAATTAACAGAATTTATCAATTTTTAAAATTAAGGATGCATGTGAAAATATATGCTCAAAATTTTTTTGGTTTTAAAATAATGTATGCTTAAAATTACTCATAGACTTAGAATTAGAAAATGTCATTAAAATTCATTATTTTAACATAAAATTAGTATTTAAAATTGAAAATACAGCGTATTAATGAACAACGTTTTTTTTCCCTTGAAGATTTCTTTTTGATGGGTCAGATTTATAAAATAAATATCTATTAATTTACAAAAAGTGTGTGAGAGAGAGAATAAATACTTTTTTTTAATAATATATAGTGCTTATGGGTTTAAAATTTGTACATTAAAAGATGAATATTTTTTTAACGAATTTTCCATATAGCGAAATTTTGCGGGATTTAACTACTTCATTAAACACTGTGGATTCTTTGGCAATTAGATATTATTTTAAGATTTCTATGTAAATAGAATTTGAAAGCAATGTACATTTTTTCTGAGATTAATTGATTGTTTTTTTATTAATGCAGCATATTGAAGAGATATACGAAGACTGCTAGCAATGTAATTTAACAACTCGGCCAAGTGAATAGGATGACATGTTTTTTATCACTCTACTCTCCAAACTTACACACCCCGATCTTTAAGCCTCTGTACTCAACTTGTGCATCAGGACTCCAGCGCACGACCCAAAACAGTTCGCGATGAATAAGGTAAAAATAGGAAATGAAGAATAACTGGTAAAAACATTCATCTTTTTTTTTTTAAATTGTTTTTATAACCATTATACCACTTTTTCCCCAAATGACCTTTAAATTTTTTTCGTTTTTGTTTTTATCATACTTTATTCCGCTCATTGTAGTCCGCAGAAGCACATTTGAATTAGATAAACATTTATTTAAATTTTCAGCCATTGCTAAAACGGAACCATTAGGAACAACTGAGATTTTCCGTGACTCATAACATCTTACAGAGCTTGGATATGAAGCGGTATTTTTATGCAGTGCATCGCATAGGGAGTCATTATTAAATTTCGAGTGTCGGAAACATGCCAGATTTCCTTTCCGCTACGACGGGATACATTCTTAAGTCTTCTGAAATTTCTTTTCTTTGTTGTGCTTGCGTGTGAGAGATTTGTTTTATTGGATTGTATTTTATTTGCATTCACAACATTTTTTCGCATTCTTTTCAAATGAGGTATAAAATTCGAATAATATTATCTTTAAAGTATGTAAAAACATTTAAATAGAAATAAGGGAAGATACCATTGACGCATTTAGTGATTTAATTTCAGCAAAAAAAAAAAAAAAGATAATTAGGCACATAGGCTTGTACTGAAAAGACAAAAATTTTCAAAAAATTTTCTTTGAGAGATAAAAGAATGTATTTCTGATTTTTTAAAAAAAGTGGTAATTACATTTTCAACAAAAAATTCCGTATCATCATGATCATGAAAGCTCTATTATGATCAATTTCAACTTGCCCCTTCTACGTAATTATTTAAATAAACAAATAACTGTTTTTTTTAAAAATATTTTTAAAATAAGGGATTGTTTTTAATGAAACAAGAGATATCTTTCAGTAATTTTTAGAAACATGATTTATTGAATTTTTCAAACACAATAAATACACTTTAGTTTTAAGAAAATACATTTAATTAGACTTTATTGCAAATGTTTTGTTTTGTATGAAAAACTTTTTCAAAAAATAAAAAAAACAAATATAACTCAAGAAGTCCCGGGCATAACATATAGTTGACCCTACCTTCTAGTTTTCTTAATTAACCTAATAGTACTAACTTTAAAGCCGCACATGTCAAAATTTCGGGATAATATCTTGCTTATTTGAAAAGTTACAGTGGCTTTAGTGAAGGAACTTTTGTTTATTTAGAATCCACTTTTCAATAAATTAATGGCTTAATAAGTGTTATCCGGACTCTGCTTCATCGGCAAAAAGGGTTAAGAGGTGGTAAGCTGCATTAAACTTGGTCACACATACACAAACAACGCAGAAAGCTCAGGACACCTGAATTCGGCAGTTGTGCCAGAAAACATCAAAAAAGTCAATAAAATTGCTTTGGCTGATCGTGTAAATTGAAGGTGCGTGAGATAGAAGAAGATTTGAAGATATCAGAAGACAATGTATTCACTATTTTGCATGATCATTTATCAATGGGAAAGCAGTGTTTTCAAAGTGGGAGACGCGTTTGCTCACTGTCGATTATAAACTACAATGAATCGTCAATTCAGAGCATTGTTTGGAGACGTTTAAGCGAAATAAACAGGAGTTTTTACGTAGATATGTGACAATGGAGGAAGCATGGATCTATTACTACACGTGGAGGAAACACGAATCCATTACTACACGCCTGAATCAAAAAGATTGTCAGCTGAGTGGATAGCAGCCGATGAAAGCCGTCCAAAGCGACCAAAAACTCAAACGTCAGCTGGCAAGGTTATGGCATCCGTATTTGGGGATGTGCATGGAATTTTTTTTATTGACTACCTTGAGAAAGGCAAAACAATTAAGAGTGTATATTAAATGGCATTACTGGATCAACTGAATGAAAAAATTTAAAAAAAAACGCTCTCAAAAGCAAACGAAAAAGTGCTGTTTGATCAATGTAATGCTCCGTGCCGTAAGCCCATGAAAATGATAGTCAAATTGAACAAATTGTGCTTCGAATTAGTTTATCATCCTTCGTACAGTCCAGATCTAGATCCCAGTGACTACTAGCTATTTGTAGACTTTGAAAGAATGCTACAGGGAAAGCGGTTCGGCTCAAATGAAGAAGTGATTCCGAAGTTGAAGCTCATTTTTAGAGCAATGACAATTCGTTCTAAGATAAAGGTATTAAGAAATTAGAAGAGCACTAGGTTGAATGTATTACGCTTGAAGGAAAGTATATTGGTAAATAAAATTGACTTTTTCCTAAAAGTTGTTAATTTATTAGTTAGGCCGGTATTTATTGATTGATGTGTTATGTATATACATGAGTTATATTTGGTGCTTAGACTTAAATTTATTTACACGTAAATTTGAAATTGTTAACCCCGTATTTCATTATTTTCCAATTATATGCATAAGGTTTCAAAATTAAAGTAACTAGCCCACTCAAAATAAACATTTTAATCCAGATAATAAAATATCTATATACAATGTAGGAAGGCACAGGTACATATTACTACTCTACATGGTCTTCATATTTATCGACACATTTGTTCCATTGGTACACCAAATCATTGAAATCTCCATCGTAGAAATCAGCGTCAAGGTTGTGCAACCATGTCAGGATGGTTTGCTAAACCTCAACATTGGTTCTGAAATGTTGACCTCAGTAGTGTTTCTTTAGAGGTCCGAAGAGATGGAAATTGGTGCAATGTTAGGAATTTAAGGAGGATGGTCTAATACCACCCACCGAAAACGCTCTTCGCACATCTGATCAATATTTGTTAAAAATTCCGTGCACCAAAACCACACCCGTCTTCGCACAGTACACCTCTGCCAATTGTCCATGAATTTCAGCTGGAGAATTTTTCTTCAAACGCAAAAAAACGTGTCACACTTCTTATTTCAATATCGGATAATGTTTTCTTCACCCAACCATCTTCTAACTCAGATTAACTCATGTTACTGGAGAATCAGTTCCATCTACCGGCACCTTTAGAATGCTGTGATTGTCTCCGTTATCTTAACATAAATTTTTATTCATATGTGTAGTTTGAGAGAGAGCTCTTGTTACATTACTTTTTGAAACCCCAACGTAATAAATAACTCTTGAGTAGAAGATCCTATGTTAATAAATGAAAAATAATGACAATAACAAATAATAATAACAAATTTAATTTAAGATTTATAAATAATTTGTGCTATATTTATATTAAGATTAAGGAAATTGAAAGGCATCTAGAGCATAATCTTTCTAAACCACACTGAAAAATTATCAAAATAATAAACACAATTGATACGTTTTTAGCCAGTGTTTCCGAGAATGTTTAAAATATAGTAAATGAAGTAATCTTTACCTCATGACATATCATGACTTTTGTAAATGGAAAAATTAATGCGATTTACAGCAGAAAAGTCATTTGATTTCGTTTTATTTCCCATTTTACATTTAGTTTTGCTTTCATTTTTTATGTTAGAATTTTTGAGAGCGCTATTTCAATTATGTAATAAATTATTTGTTTTCTTAAAATAAAAAATTAAAAATTGTATTATAGAACTTGGTAATAAAAACATGAAATGGAAAACAAATATTGTGTTTGTTTTTAAAAACTGCTTTAATTCAATAAGGTTTATATTACCTTTTTCAACATTTGCAATATTAATTTTTAGTACGAATTTTCAGGAACCTTAATCACACTATTAATTATTTTTCGAAAAGGTCCGATAACTGTAAAACTTATTTTCTTTTGACACGATATTAAATTTTTTCAACTTCTAAAAGTCAATTAGAAAAAGAGAGTTGCTTGATCATAAAAATAACTGAAAAACTTACACATTTAACAATTCCATTTAATATTCATTTATAGTAACAAATGAGTGCACTTAATGTATTCAGAAATAATAACAAAGGGGTTAAATTGCTCTTTGTAAAAAATATTATTATTACAAGGTAATAAACCAAGCTATAAATGAAAATGCAAGATATTTTGATATGAATTTCGACAGGAAGAGCATATAAAAATTTTCCCAAGAATTACAATTTACATGGCACTTACTGTATCAAATTTTAGTTATATTCTTTTAAATTTAATTTAATAATTTTGTAAACTTGTTTTTTCAGTACATCCTGATAACTCCTTTTAATTGTTTCGCTGCACCAATTTATTAATATTGTAAAAATATTTATTTTAAATTAAAATTTTCATTTTAATTTATCATTTTAGCCACTTGCATGCAATACTTATATGAAAAAGAGATCTATGCCACACTTTCAGGTAATAAACAAGCCATAATGTTTAATAAATACAGGCAAATACGAGATTTGTCGATTGATTCACTCGATTTTACTGAAATATAAGAAAGTTTTTATACAAATGTGTGTTAACTACTTTAGCATCTCTTCATAAGATTTATGGTATGCATTTGTGGCAATAAAGCTGAAAATGGCTCACATAAACATTAATTATACAATTTTTAGGTCTGAGGAATATGGCTGAAATCTCTGCAAATAAAGTAGTCAATGATTTCTTTGAAATTTAGTGATTTAATTTAATAATTAAATACAACCAAAAAACTCCCACAAAGAAAATTACAAAAGAAGCTATTGAAATATATTCGTTAATAAGATATTCATCTTCTAAATTTTCATGAGGGAAATAGCTTGATTTCCGAGCAACTCGAATCTATAGCATAAAAGATAATTTTATAGAAAGTTCAAAAAATCAGAAATATTAATAAAGTGTTAATTGAAGGGTCACAAGTTTCAATGGAGTTTAGTTTCCTTTAATAATAAAAAATAAAGCTTAATAAGATTTAAATAATTTCAAGTTCAGCTCTTCTACGAACTCAGAGCTCTACGCAGAATTTTTGTTAATAAAATTGATAGGATAATAAATTAAAAAATAAAATAATATCAACAATGCATCATTCAGATTATTTCACTGCAGAAATATTTCATGAATGAAGTACAATTTTGAAAAAATCATTTGTAAGTCACAAGAGAAAATTGAGTACTCGTAATGTCCGTACAAATCTTACGAATCGTATCCCTTTTTTTATTAATTATAATACTTAAATTTAATGTTACATGTGTAACGATTGGTAAAAAAATATTCCATTTGTACAGGAGATTTATTCAATTCAATAAGCATCTACGATAATTCTATTATTTTCCATTTTACTATATTTTTGAATTTGTTTTATGTATGAACAATAGAGATAAAAACCAAAGGAATAAACACAGAAAAATTGGTACCTAAATATTAAATATTAATTAGAAAGCCTATAAATCATCTGATACCGAACCAAATGGAATTAGCAAAAATAAGATAAAATCTCTAGTTAATAATGCTGATGATTGGCTGGACTGAGTTTATAACATAAGTTAGTATATCGCTAAATATATAATTAGAGTATGGAAATTATATTTGAATTGATCAATTTCTTTCTTGTGCTTCCTTCGATATTTTTTGAGCAGCTGCTGTCTTATTTTTAAGGAGTGTCTTCGTTTATAATAAAAAACGGTACTTATGTGCTATAGCAACAATTACTAACTCTACTAATATTTCGCCAAGTCGGCAACCCCGTTTTCCTATGAGTCGTACACGCTGAATTGACAACCAGGTGATTCGTTTCATATAATGTCGGCAATAGTTTGCGATAATACGTAAGTACCTAAAAAAGTAAGTACCTGAAAAAAATGCTATATTAGTACTAGAAAGTGTTTTGTGTTTTCTTACCCCCTTAATATAAGTAATGTCTTATTTTATAAATAAAGTTAAATTCAAAATACTCCCTTGTATGAAAAGCAAAAATGAATTTGATTTTGAAAAAACTTTAAGTAAAAAATTAACAAAACGTTAGTTGTTGAAGCAAAAATTATAATAACATAAATGTATATGTAATTATTTAAAGTTAGAAAAAATAAGAAAATTAAAACAGGTTATTGAGTTAGCACAAAATAATGTAATTTTTAATAAAGGAAGTAGCTAATGTATTTCTTACAGAAAAAAAAAATGTTTTAAGTATTTTTGTAAGAAATTTAATGTGATCTTTTTTTGTTTTCTCTTAAATAATGTCATATTCCAACAATTCACGTATAAGATATTCAAAATTAATAGAAAATGAATCAAAATCTTTCTTGCATTTTTACAAAGATGAAACGTCATAAATGTTTCAATTATGAAAGTCTTTGGATATTATGTAGAAAGTTTTATAATTAAAATGTCTTCATCTGCTTAAATCCTTCAATTTGTATTTGAAAAAAACTTCTAATTCAAGACTAATTATGAATAAATAATGTATATTATCTACAAAAATAAATATTTCGGGGGAAGAGAATAACTTAGCAAACTTAATTAAGTATACTTATTAAAATTTCTATAAAAAAAAGAAACAGCTCATATTAACAGTAATGAAAATTAAGCTCTAATGTTGTTTTTATTAGAAGCTATCAATATGTTATGGGGAAAGTTAAAAATAAGCAAATGTCTTCTTTCGAAATATGATTTAGAACTCTATTTCAAAATGTCAAAGAAAAGAAAAAAATCAGAATTTTTATAACTTTTATGTCATGGTATATCTTTTACGTTAGAAGATTTTACAAGATGTGACAAGGGAAAAATGCATCAAAATTATTTATGTTTTCTTGAAATGATTTTTCTTAAATATCAATAAAAATATCACTTCATGGAAGGACTTCATATCTTCCTTCATTTTTCTTTTTTTTATTTGAGGAATTAATACATTTTTTGTTTGCTTTGTGAAACATAATAAGATTTTATTTTTTTCCCCTATTTTTAATTAAAGTGAATTCATTCTTTACTGAAAATATTTATATTTCTCTTATAAATCTTATTTTTTTCTTTCGTTTCCTTAAAAATGCGCCTACAATTTTTATATCTTGAATTGGTCAAACACATTCTTAAGTCTTAAGTTAAATATTCTTAAGAATATCTTCCTGTTAATTTTATTTAAGAATAAATAAAAAAAATGAATTTGCATGATTGTATTTTAACCTCAGTTACTAATTCATATTATTCTTATTAAATTTTATTGTCTTATTTTCCCTCCTTATTAAAGAGTCTGTTTTTGTTTTCAAAATGCATCTATCACTCGAAATGAATAAGGAGCACATTCAATATTTATTTTTATTTACTCAAATTATGTATGTAATTTAAAAGAAATCTTTCTTATAATTAATTGTATTATTCATAATATATTCCTACTAAACCGGAACAGATTGAAATCAAGCAAGAACATCAAGCGTTATATTTTAGCTTCAGTAATAAATATTACATATTTATGACTAAAGGTCATTAGATTTGAGTGATGTAAACCAAAAACAAATCATTAAAATTTTTCAATTTCTAAAAAAAAAACCATTTTTAATTATATTTTGCGGAAGAAATTTTATGAAAAAGAAAAATTCATTACAAATACTATCCATAAATATGCATCTAATTCAATTCCTATTGTAGCTTTGAGAATTGTTCTGCTTGCCTGATTAATCAGTTAAATACGATTGCCTTATTTTTATGCATATTTATCGGTATATATTTAACTTTTGAAACCAGATTATGCCTTGAAATAATACACTCGCAGCTTAATAATTTATTTTTCAGTACAAAATGATCATAACGGATCAGCCTTTACAGCAGTGCTGCTCAAACTTTCAATATTTGCGACTCAATATTCAATCATAACTTTCATCACCCCCCTTCCATAAAATAACAATGCATTGAATTCAATAATACTGTACTTTGACGCTAAAGCTATAATACGACTTAAGCCTCTTAAGTGTCACCGGCGTACATAAGCGTCGCGCTCAGCCAAAGCGTTAAACGCCCCGGAAGTAAATATACGCCTTTCCAAAGTACGAACTTTTCTGTGCACTGCTCTTCATAAAATTATTTCGAAGGTTATGGAATGCAATAAAATGACCTTGACAGTGTGTTTCCGAGGAATTTACTTATTTCAGAGGATTTGCTTATATTTTCCTTTTCCCCCCTCCCTTTACCAATACACCACATACGCACGCCTACGTGGAAAACGGTGGCAGTGGAGAGGAAGGGAAATCACGTATCCTTTAGAGAGTTAAGGAATTTATTATGAACCGTACAAATTATCAAGATAAGTGTTAATTTTTGTATATGATATTATATATGACAGGCGCATGGGTTCAATGGTAATTATTAAAATTGCTCTTAACTCAGTATTGCTAATTTAATTATTAAATACATTGTGCAGTACTGATACATTTATAAGTGTATCATATCAATGTAAATGCGTATTTATTTTTTATTATGTCAAAATGTATTTTGTTCGTTTACTTCACAAATTAATAATTTTTTAAATAATCTTTTTTTCTCGATTTTTCAATATGCTCGTACCATATCCCGTTCCCCATCGGGGGCGCACCCCACAGTTTGAGCAAAGCTGCTTTACAGACAAATGCAGGATCAAAATTCTCCTGGATACAGATCTAGTGATAAGGTAGAACAATCTGAAAAGAATAATAGCTGATGATTTTGTTGCAAGAGAAATGGCTGCGTAATATGCCATTTGAGTAATTGATCATGTACAAGAAGTCTCATCCAGAATGAACGCATTTATTTCAAGTCCATGGCTTCGTCCTGGGTAATTTTCTAACAATAAAGGGTTTTAGTACATCATTTTGTTACTGATAACGATAAACACAATATAATGATTGACTCTACAACTTAAGGTTATGATTCAAACAATCATTATTGCAGACTTATGATTTAGCACCGGACATTTGTCTTGTTTGTATTCCTGCTAAAGCAATCAATTAAAAAAATTACCATGTTTTCTGAAGAAAACATTAGTTGTTTTACTGTTAATTCAGTTTATGACGAACAATTTGGAAAATCTGTAAGTATCTATATATTTTTTTAGATTTGTTGGAATTTTTAATAGTAATTTCATCGATGTTTTAGATGTTTCGAGAAAATCATCAATAACTTAACGATATTTTAGCCATAAAGTGGGTTTGTGTGTTAAAGAAAAGTTTTAATGAACTTCAAATGAGAAATAAAATAAAAATTATTGTATTTCTTATAAACAACACAATTCAGTTTTAAAAATAATAGATAATAACTTTTTATTGTTTACTTTTAATTATTTGCCTTTATGCCATATGAATATATTAAGGATAACAAAATCAGTATAATAAGTAAAAATTCAAAATAAATTGCTTCCAGCTATTATACGAGTGGCAGCTCGAAGGTTATTTAAATCACTCCTCCGCCGCAAAGGCACTTACAAAAAACATCCATACTTTCTCCTTGATTCGAACCCAGGCCATACGGCACAACAGTCAGCGTCATTAACCACTATAACGAATGAACGGCTGATTTATGATACCTGTTTTGCTGAAAATGGAAATTCAGTAATTACAGATGTTAACATTATATCTATTCTATCTACAAAACAAATTAGAACTTTTCTTTATAAACTACCAGTATAACAGTATTTCAAATTAAAATTTGTTAAATATGCACTACTTGCATAATGTTAGTCGCATAGAATTTACCGAAAAATCTTAATTGAATACTTAAAGAATGGTTTGAAATTCTCACAAAGTTACGAATATTTAATCTACGCTTAGGGTTTGATACCCCAATCTCTTCCACTTTTGTGTTTTCAATGTCTTTTTTTCCTGCATTATTTATCTTCCAGAATTATTGCAAAATATGCTAATAACTAAAATTTCATCATTATTTTCAATATTCCGATAAACGTAATAATAACAGTAATGTTATTTAACTGAAAATGTTAAAGTAAATAGAGTTCCTCAATTAAACGCAATTTTATAAAGAAAGGATCATGATGTTTCAGGAAGAAGTAATTACAAGGAAGACAGAAGCAGATTTGTAAGAAGTTTACATAATTCGCAAGCCCTCTGACTCTCAGAACTTATGCAAATTGGTAAGACGAAACATTCAGTACTAATAAATTTTTCAACATTAATTCTTCTTATTTTTGTCATATTTTCACACATTGTTCAAGTAGAAAAAAGTTTCTCTATAAATAACCAGTTCCATACAAAAATGTACTCCGAATCAGTTTTCTCGTGACAAGAGAAATCACTTTCTGGATGTTCCATGATTCATAGGCCTAAATCCATGATAACTTGACTTTGAGACAGTATTAAACGTTTGCTCTATCATGACACAATTAGCATAAGTGCCATATATTGCAGATGTCCTCACATACTACTTGCATATTATATTAACAATATAAACAGCATTCAAAGACTCCAAATGCTACTTTTAAGATAATAAATTTTAAGCATTTTAGATAATAAATTTAAACACATTTCGCTTTAATTACACAAACGAATGGCACAGACTTCAATGTTTCACTCAAATATAATATACATTATAACATAAAATTCATTCGCCTTTATATTATAAAAAATAATTGAAAGTATATAAAATTCAGATTCTAATTTTTATCGCCTTAACTTATTTCTGTATTATTCTTTAAAATTCCTGGAAACTTTTGCTAATAACTCATGAATGTGTTTGTTATAGATAAGACGGAATAGGTGTCTTTTTATTCCTAACAAGTGGTGCTATTTATTGTAGCCATATATATAAGTACATCTTTGTAAAGTTATTATTATAATAGAATAGTAAATTATTTTACATTATAATAATTAAATAATAAAGGCAAAAACTGTTTACAGAATGCGAATAACATAAACTAATAAATACAGGTATAAATATAAATAAATTTATTAATGTAGCAACAATTTGAATTTAAGTTATATATTTACCAATATCCAAAATGTTTAAATGTATTTATTAGAAATAAAAATCATAATCACACACACAAATAGATTTATCTTATTTTTTCTAAAAATAATACTGGTTTTTATAGAAGATGAGGGACTTCCTGTGACAAAAATAGTTGATAATATATTTTTTCGACGCGTTTTAACATTATACGAAATTAAAGTAAAAACAATCTCATTATTGTGTAGTCAAATATCTGTTATATTTTTAATTATTTTCAAATAAGAAAATTTATAGTCTCCGTATACTATTCGGCATCCAATTTGTGAATTTAATATAAGTAATGATGAGTCAAAAAATACCTCATTTTAATTAAAATATTTTTTGATTAATATCCTAAGAAAATATTTCTTGTACGTCTAATACTCTCACTATTCCATAAATAATTTCAACTGATTAGTATTACAAAATGATCGTAAATCTCTCGTCTAAATTTTCTATGTTGGGAAAGATAAAATTTTATTTTTAATTTATCATTCTCTTTCTAATTTCATTGGCTTTTCTCCGAAAATGATTTCCTGCACTAATTAAAATAAATTCTTAGTAAATAATCAAGAAACTAAGCATTGGCTATTTATAAAGTATATTTTGTTGAATCAAAAGATTGTTATTTGGTCCGAATTATTCAGAAATGAGTAATGAGTTTTTGTTACCATTGCTATGATTGCTTTAAATTGTTTGCTGACAGAAAATTCATTTAAGGAAAATATAAAACTGGTTTTTAAATACGAGTTTAATTAAAACATGTATAAGAATCATTGATTGAAATTTAGATAACACTTAAAAGATTCTAGTTTTCATTGGAAGAGATTTTCATCTTTATTAGTAATTAATGTTGAGATTTAAATTTATCATCAGATATTAAAACTGATTTCCACGCTAGCACAGTTTTATAATATAGTAGCAAATAATCATTTTTAAGGGTGAATACCATCTTATTATTCCTTAATTATAATTATCTGAAATAATAATAAAAAAACTTGTAATTTCTTATGATATATTTCTTAGGAGCTAATAAATTTCTCATTTTGCTGTTATTTTACAAAATTATTAAGAAAATGCTAATTCTCAAATTTGTGAAAGCATGAAATTATTATTAAATAACAGTACACTATAGTATATTTAGAACAAATTAGGCTTTTTCTTCCAAACTTTTTAATAATACTTTCAGAATAAAATTTGATTGCACTACTAATATCAATTAGCTCAAAGTTCGACGTGAATTACAAAAATTAGTTTTCCATAAGAAATTATTTATTTATTTTATTTTTGAAATAATTGAATTGTGTTTTAATGCTAGGGATGAAATTGGTGTACGTAATTTTAAACGCATTGGTGCATACACAAGTTTGTAATCAAATGTGATGTGTATATGCCCATGTATACTAGAAATTTTATATATATAATGCCATTTTATTTTTTTAAGAGAATCCATTTCCGTAAAAAAACATTTTTAGGGGATCAATACTTTACAAAAGAATCATGTTTACCAAATAAAAAAAAAAACTTCACTCTGTAATTTAATAATTCAAGCTACTTAACAAAAACAATTTACTCTATTTCTGCAGGATTAATACTTAAAAAACGGAATTTTTTTATCTATGATACTCATGCTGCGCTCCCGTTAACTACTCTAAAGTTCATTTAAGAAAACTATCATAATACCCAGATTCGCTTATCAAACTTCTAGTCCGCATTACAAGTGAGTTAATCTAGTCTAATTAAATTCAAAGATAAAGCTACACAATTAATCAATCTCCATTTAAAATTGAAATAATTTAGTTTATTAGTTACAAGTTTAAACGATTACATTCCAAATTTAAGCATTAAATTAAACATGAATAAGAATTAAGAAACATTGTGTGTTGTGTGAATAATAATTAAGAAAACAATTTCACTTATCTGAAACGGAGGTGTAGGGATGGAAGGCGGCCCCGTATTTATTACTGCATGTTCTTTCACGGCATATCTGGAAGAAAATAAAAGAGGGGTCTGTCGAAACTATCGCGCAGCGCCTTTAAAGGAGAACATATCACCCCAATTATCCATCCGCGCACTCCTTTACAACACCCCCTATTGGTCAACCCCAAGGCGCAAAGTTACAATTTTAATTAAATTTATGAGGCTATTCCCCCTTGAGTGCCTTGACTGCACCCCAGTCTAAAGAATTTCAACAACATCCTGTAAACAAGGGAAACACAAAAGATTACGAAAAGATGGGGACCATCCCAATAACAGCCTCCCATCAATACCCACTTAACCTCTCTCAACATCTTTGAAACTGTTTTAGTGTAAAACCCATACTTAGTGGATTTCTACTCAACAAAAGAAAAATGTTCACCAGACTTCATGTCTGTAGATATGATTATTCCAAAACTGGAAATTTTATCTATAACGTCCCCTTGACTTCCCTCCAGAGTCGAATCTCGCAAAACCAGTTTATAGCGGATCTTTGCTCATCAAAAGAAACATGGTTACTAAATTTCAAATTTGTAGGTGTAATAATTCTAGAGATCTCGTGATGAATGAGGGAGTGAATGTGAGTGTGACTCGCTTTTATCCTTCAAATATAAATAATTCTGGCCATTTAAATTGCAACACTAGGGAAAAAATGACAAGACGAACTTCAAAACCACAGAAAACGAGGAAGAAGTTGATATGCAACTGATTAGAAGATTCGATAGAGGTAGAATCATTGCCCATCGAAAGTGTAGATCACCATTCTGTGATGTCACCCTTCGCACCGATCAAAAATCAATAATTGCTGAGCGAGTAGAGAACCAATGGGTTGCTAAGGCTCATACTAAACGGTCTGTACAATCTTTATGCCCTCTCATAATTAATGACCAAGAGGTCAAACATATTGTGAGGTCGATCCTGAAGAACCACAAAAACACATCGTAGACCTTAAGTCAGGAAATGGGCATGTTTGCAACACCAGTACGTTTCGAAGACGTTTGAAGCAGCATGGACTGTCAGCATGGAGACCATTACTTTGGCTTCCCTTGACATTCCCTTAAATCGATCGATTCAACTGTCTTTCCCATTATCCCATGAAAACTATGTATGAGTGTTTTATATATTCCAGCTTCAGCCGTATAGGTCAGTTAGTTTTGTCTCCTGATTAGCTTATTAGGATTATGGATAAAAAATATCAATTTTTTAATGCTTATTTGCAAGGATAAATACCTTTTTGTTGTTGTTGCTGCTGCTAATGCCACCTTTCTGAGGTAGTCAGATCAAGGCCCACGAAATTCATCATGGCATCGGGCTATATTGTATGCCTGTCGTTAGTCGTAGCTTTGAGCACCATGCAGGGGTCAGTACAATTTGGCTCGGTTCCACCAAAATTTTGAGAGAGAACACCCTGGGAGTGGTCAGGGGCTTCCCACCTCTCTTCCCCTTCCACCAACCTCACGAGAGGACATGCGACTTGACGGCTATTTAGAGTACCCCCATGCCGTGAAGGCACTATACATTTACGAACATCCATGCCTTCTCCGGGATTCGAACCCAGTCCCAACGGCACTGCAGTCAGCGTCGCAAACCACTCATAGAAAATTTCCTAAAAATTAATGTAATAAAATATATTTAAATAAATGATTAATTTACCTGTACATTTGGCTTTCTGTATGGCAGAAATACTTAGACTTTGGAGCACGGTATTGCACGTAACTATGCAATGTGCACAGTAGAATCTTGTTTCACTTCTTACCTTCTTCCTTATACTGTATAATTTTGAGCAGCAAATAATACGCTTCGTTTTGTATTAATTTTCTTCTCTATTGGGGGAATGTAGTCAACAAAGTGCCTTTCAGATAAACGAGAAAGATAGAAGGGAAAGCTTAGCAGAAGGGCGTCCTCTTTTAGCAGAAAATTCCACTGAGTAGTAATTTTTATTTATTCGAAACCGTAAAAAAGTTTATGTGAAATAATTCTGGAAATACCAATTGCACAGTGTAAATTTTTTCAGTGCCCGAGCTACACTCGGGATGATCCAGGATGATACGCTTCGTCTGCTCGAGTTCAGCTACGGAAAACCCATTAAGGGGTTATGTAAGAGGTTGGGAAGCTTTTGAGAGAGAAGAGGCGATTATAAAATAAAACGAGGTAAATAAGGTATCATAGAGCATTTGTATTCCACATGTGCAGGAGAGGGGAGGAGCTGATAGCGGTCGTGATCAAGACAGTGGTGCTCCAATTTAAACTTTTTGTAATATTTATATAAAATTGTACACAAAGTGAAACATTTCTCATTCCTTAAGAAATAAGAACTATTAAAACTATTTTTTTTTATTTATATTATTTAATACTAGGGTCCTCGTTTTCAAAATAATAATAATAATAATATCGAGAGTTAAAAAATTTTCTTAAAAATAACAATTCCGTAAATGCTTTACAATAAAATTTCATATGTTTGCCCTAATAACTAAAAATGATTATGGCTGTTCTTGCATATAAAAGTTGTTTTACTTAATCCTGTAGCATGTCCTAAAATATGAAATGCATTCCTGTCATTTCTTTTGGAATTTTATGGGTTCTTGCTCATATTCATGAGTACTACCAAAGAAGTAACCAAGTAAATTTTTTTTAAAAGTGTCTTTCCGTGATGAAATTTTTCTAATAAATTGAAATTTTAAATTACTTTAAAACTAATCTTAAAATTTTAACTGATTCCAAATAAACTCTGTAAAGGGAAAACAATTTAATACAAAAGAACTGTCTTCAGCAATCAAGTGTTTAAATATATAAGCAGATACGGGTAAATATGTCTATCAGATAAATATAGTAAAAAGTAGAAACAAAAAAAAATATTTGTTAGTAGACATGATTATTGTTACAAAAATAAATAGCGGCCTATTTGCAGCAGAAGTCTAAAGAACCACATGTGGCTCATAAGCCATATATTACCGACCTCTACACTAGAAGACGAGTGAATAATATTTTCAATGGCTCTTCGGTGGGTGTAAATACACTGCTGGCCACCGTAAATGCAACACCCTGAAGGAAGCACGCAAATAACATGAAATTTACTGCATGCATTAGCAGAGGTGAGATATGCAAATGATTAGAATTTCAGCGCAGACACACATCACGCACGCCTGTGGCACCACCTGAAAGCGCTATTTAAGGCTTGGAGATTTCACGATTTCAAGTTCGGCAATTGTGTTTTTCTTGTGGTTTTACGAGTTATGTCTCGTAGAAAACAGCGATCTGCTTTTGATCAAGTATCCGAGTTCTACAGAGGAAGGATAGTGGCCAACCGAGATTGTGGATTAACTTTCAGGGAAATCGGTAGTCGTGTTGGACGAAACGAAACAACTGTAATGCGGATATGGGACCGTTGAACGCAGGAGGGTACGACAGACCGACGTGGTCGATCGCATCCACCTCAGTGCACCACTTCACACGAGGACAGGTAAATTGTGCTCATGACAGTGACGGATCGCTCAGTCACATCACGAACCATAGCACAGCACATTGAGTCTGTAACGCATCATTCAGTGCCTGCGCGTACCATTCGATGCCGTTTACAGTAGAGGGGTCTGTCCGCAAGACGTCCATTGCTTGATCTACCCTTGACGCAGAACCACAGACGTCTCCTCCCCAAATGGTGCAATGAAAGAAGGATGTGGGCGGCAGAATGGAATGAAGTTGTCTTTACTGACGAGTCACGAATCTATCTGAAACACCACGATGTTCGGATTCGAGTCTGGAGACACCGTGAAGAGAGGATGCCGAACAGCTGCGTTATGCACCGCCACACTGGTCCTACACCGGGTATTATGGTATGGGGCGGTATTGGATATCACTCTCGCACTCCTCTAGCACGCATTGCCGGTACTTCAAGCAGTCAGCGCTACATGTCCGAGGTGTTGGAGCCAGTTGTCCTTCCTTACTTTCAGAGCATGGCCACAGCCATATTTCAACAGGATAATGCACGACCACACGTGGCACGCATTGTCCAAAGGTTCGTCGTCAATCACCAGATTGAATTGCTTCCCTGGCCGGCTCGATCTCCTGATCTTTCACCGATAGAAAACATGTGGTCCATGCGTGCTCAACGATTGACCCCAGCTGAAACACCAGATCAACTTTGGTAATGTGTGGAAGCTGCTTTTTCTGCTCTGTACTCCAAGAACACATCCAAAGTCTCTTTGAATCAATGCCGAGGCGTGTGGCAGAGGTGATCTCCAACAATGGTGGCTACTGATTCAGACAGGAACCACCCTTCACAGAAGTCTATAAATTTAATCATTTGATACTAGGTCAACATGATATCTACAAAATAAATTTTGTTGTGCTATCTCTTGTCTTTCTTGGTGTTGTATTTACGGGGGCCAGCAGTGTATATATTCAAATTTGAAGATAAAGAAGCACCAAAATTCACAATGACTTCTACTGCAAATATTAATATAATAGTCTTCTAAAATTTTCAATATGTACGACCGAATATTTAATCATAATTTTTATCATCTCCTCCATACAATAACTATGTGTTAAATGTAATAACAAAGTACTTTGACGTTAAAGCTACTATACGCACTTAATTATAAGTCGTACAAATTATCAAAGTTTTATGTGTTTCTTTTAACTAATAGAGGCAAATTACCTTTAAGTAATAGGATAAGTATTATGTTACTTTTCCATTGTACGTTCAAATTGGAATAAATTGCAAAATAATTTTTAATTAAATTGAGTATTTTTATTTCCTCAGTCAACCGTATCATTTAGTATAAATGTCAATAGAAAAATAGTTTAGTTTATCTTGCTCTCTCTTTTTTTTTATTCATCACAACTGACGTTCTCGCGGACTTCTGTGCAGCCATCTTCTGAACAAATTTTGCTCTGCAAGACTAGCCAATAATAGTCTAGTAATTATTAAAATTGTTCTTAATTTAGTATTGATAAATACATTATTACATGCATTGTGAAGTACTGATACATTTATAAGTATATAAGTTGGGGAAACTTGTATTTTATTCATGTAAGGTTATTTATGTTTTTTTTTTGCTTCCTTTCAGTAAATTAATAATTTTTTAATGCCTTTTATTTTAGACTTTTCGATATGCTCGCACCCTCCATTTAAGGATATCAAGCACCCCTAAGGGGCGCTCCCACAGTTTGAGAAACGCTGGTATAATGTTTACTTTTTGTTCAGTTGTACCCAATTTATGCAGCTAATCAACTTTCCCCCTTCTGTTTATAGTACTCAATGAAAGGCAAATCTATATTATGCATATATCTTTAGAATCCACAGTTAAATATGAGAGAGAAATATAGGTGCATACTTAAATTGCATTTAAAAATGTGTTAAACCTCAGTATGAATCAACGAGCAACTATCAGATTTAAACCAGATTTTTAATGATCTATAAGCAATATCAAAGATATATAGAAGAAAAATATCTCATTATAATGTTTTTTTTCTTTCCAGCATGTACCATTATTAATAATAAAATAAAATTCACCAAAATACAATTAGCTTATACTATAAATAAGTTTTTATTAAGAAATTTTAACAAAAGCTTAACTCAGTGGCGCAACGGTTCATGAGGTACAAGGCCTACTTTGCCCATCCCAGCTGTAGTGACCTTGGGCGCTGAGGTGTATGCGCAGATGTTTTGGTAAGATGGTCAGTTTGATGCTGTTACGAAATATATTTATACACGTAAAAGAAACGATCATGTAAAGAAAGCTCCAAAACAATTGCATTATTTAATTTCTCTGAATTAGAAAGTATCAGTATAAGAGTTTAAAGAAATTAATTATTTGTGAATGAAAAACAAAACATTTAGAAAGGAATGTGAAACTATTTTGTTCTGTAAAGTAGCGGGCTGAATATAAAAATACATTATTTTAAAAATTTTATAAGTATTCACTTTAGAAAGATATACTTTTTATAAATTTAAGCTGGTATTTTTGTACTAATCACTTCCTATGTAAAATATACTTTTTTAAGAAATTTTATCTGATTGCATAAAAATACTTTGAAAAGTAGATGTTAGAATTGATGCAATTTGAGAGATAGGGTAGATTAGTGGAATCTGCATTTCCGTATTCCAATAAATGGAAAATGTATAGTGCCTCTGCAGTTGTATTGTCTTCCAATGTGCTCTTTAAATTGTTGCCTCTATTGTGGTATTCTCTTAGTTTTATGAATTTTACAATCATTGCATTAAATTTCTTAAATAGTATTTTGCTTAATTGCTTGTAAAACATCTCTGCCCTAGAGTATTACATTTAGTTCGTAATGATTGCTAGCAAAGTTGCTATTAATTCCCCCACTGTAAATGTGTTTGTATTCTAAACAATTTTAATAGTGGTACGCTATACATTTCTAAGCAATTTAAATTAAAATGTCGTATTTTTATTTTGCTTGAGTTTTGCCTGCATTGTCTTTTTTAATGTAATATTTACATAATTCTAAAAGTAATTTTTTCTCCACAAATTTCTGATAGTATATATAATGTGTATTATTACTGTCATATTACATGCCCAAACAGTTTTACATCCGAACAGTCCAAAACTTCCCACGTTTACCTTTGTATTAATGTATTTATTCTGTTACAATAATTATACAAAAGAGCAGAAAGTAAAAAATTCACTTACATAGGATTAATAATAATAGCTAGCAAGAACAAAGTGACGGAAAAATAGTTATTTCTACCGTATTTACTGATAAATCATTGACGATTATGCTTATACTAGTATAATGTACCATTAAGCATAGACAAGCTAAAAAGCAAACATGTCTGTCAATTACTATAATCGTATTAAGAATAAAAAACCTAAGCAAAATAACAAAATTCAGACATATATCAAATGAATCGTAGCATCTCTGCATAACTATTCATGAAAGTTTCATGAAAAATAACATAATTAGTTTAATATACACCCATGTCCATAAATTAAGGATAATTCAGAATCACCGAGAAATTGAACTCTAAAATAAAAATTTCACCTGTAGAATTATCACACACATCTTGAAGAAGAATATGCAATTTACAGAAAACCACCAGATGGCGCAGACAGTACGTCACAATGACGGAGTGTATGAGAGGGGTATATAAGGAATGGTGGTAAAGAAGTAAAATTGTTCACAAGCGCTTTAAAAGCCTTTCAGTGCAATAACCGCATAGTTATGGCACAAAGGAAGCATTTGGATGATTTTTTTAGAATTATCAGACGACTGGAATGTGGACGTACCCAGCTCGAAGTATCCGAGGAACTTGGAATCGCCCAGAGTGTCATCTCCAGGCTTTGGCAACGATACCAAGAGGATGGTAATGTGAGTAGATGTTACAGCACAGGTAGCCCCCCGAGTTACAACGCCGAATGAGGACCAGTATTTGGCAGTTACTGCCAAAAGAAACAGACTGAGCACAGCATCAGCCAGCTCTCTTCAGCTACCGGTACGACAGTTTCAAGGCAGACCGTGTACAGACGCTTAGGGCGCATTGGTCTACATGCTCGTAGGCCTGTCAGATGTGTTCCCCTTACCGTAACTCACTGTCGCCTGCGATTAACCTGGAGTAGAGAGCATGCATTGTGAACGCCGCTACAGTGGTCTTGTGTGATGTTTTCCGACGAGTCCAGGTTTAGTTTGCAGTCTGATTCTCGCCGGACTTTCATATGGAGAGTGCCAGGTGAGTTACCGCCAAGAGAACACCATTAAACGACACCGTTACGGTGGTGCAGGATGGCTCGTTTGGTTAGGAATTATTCTTGATTCCAGAACTAACCTGCATGTTCAGAGTGTAACGATGATAGGCCACATCTATCGGGATGTCATTCTGAAACAACATGTACGTTTGTTTCGGGGCACCATGGGTGCTGAATTTCTGTTTATGGATGACAACGCCCGTCCTCACCGTACAAACATTGTAGACGAATGCCTTCAATCGGAGGATATTACCCGTATGGATTGGCCAGCATACTCACCGGACTTGAATCCAATAGAGCATGTGTGGGATATGCTTGGCCGACGAATTGCAGCCCGTCAACCCCCTCCCACCTGTCTACCGGAACTTCGGAGGGCATTGCTTGATGAGTGGTGTAATATTCCCCAAGATCAGATTGATAATTTGATACTCAGCATGCATAGGCGTTGTAAGGCCTGTATTGCATTGTCCGGGAGACATACTCCGTATTAACCATCATACTAACCATGTTATACTGTTTTTTGTAAATAGGTTCTTTTTTAAAATTTGCTCCAGGGAGTAAAAATCGCAATTTTTATTAATTATGTCAACCATATAACATCTTTTTGCTCTTTACCTTTTGTTTAATATATAGACTTTACAAATAAGTCAAATTTGTTTTGCTTTTCTGTCTCTTCATTATCCTTAATTTATGGACATGAGTGTAATAGAGAGATAAAAGGAATAGTCTCGTCATATTAAATTAAATTCTTGTCATAACTGTAACTGACTGTCACAAGCAGCAGAAGTATATTCTATGAAAAACGATCCATGCTCTTTGTCGAAATTTTTTGTTAATTATATGTGTTGTCTTTGTGTAACGTAACCTAAATAAATTTAAGTAATTGTTACATTAAAGCAGTGCTTCTCAAACTTTTAATATTGGCGACCCAATTTTCAGTCATAATTTTCATCACACCCCCTTCTATAATAATGCAACAAAAATGTACTTTGACGCTAAAGAAAACAATACGACTTTAATTACAAACCATACAAATTATCAAGATAAGTTTCAAATTTTGTATATGATAGGCCCATTAAAGGCACAATTATTTATTATGCTTGTTTTTAATGTATTGATAAATTAATTATCAAAAACATTTTGCAGTACTCATAGATTTATAAATATATTATATCAGTGTAAATGTGTATTTAATTTTTATTGTGTCGGAATGTGTTTTAATTTGCTTTCTTTCAGTAAATCAATACTTATTTTCAAACTTTTCCGACTTTTCAATATGCTTGCCCCCCCCCATACAGGCTTATCACTCCACCTAGGGGAACGAGTCTCACAGTTTGAAAACATTAAAAAATACTTCATTGAGCCCAGCATTTAATTTGCCACCTTAGTTTATTTAAATAAAGATAATACCAGAGTAACTTGTGTGTATTTGAGAATTGAAAAAGTAAGCTAATCTTCAGTACAAAATCAATTCAAAAATATAACAAAAAAAGGGGGGGGGAAGAAATATTACTATACTTGCATATTAAGGAGAATTTAGAATAATCGTTAAAGAAAAAAATAAACAAAATGCGAAAATTAAAAATTTTAAAAAGAAAACAATTGGATTCTTTTAAGATATCAAAACTAACTAATGCATACAATACAGTATAATATAATTTTAATATAATATAATATAATACATAAAAGAGAGAGGGAGAGAAGAAAAGAAGAAAATTTTCTCGAGATTTAACTTTTTACTTCTCAGTTGGAAATACCTATTTGGTTGAGCAAATTTAATAATGCAAATTTCTAGTTTATCTTCAAAATGGTTTACTGACTGAAAACGTAATATAATTTAAATTTACAAGATCTCTATTTGGATTCTCTCAACAAAATGAAAAATTAATTGAAGAAAATTCTTTTGCTCTTTATTCAAGAAAAGGAAAAGAATTCATTACGTTAAGAGAGCGGGAGCCTTACACTTTTCATGCATTATCTATTTCAAGAGATTTTTTCATGCTTTTAGCTTAAGTACATGTTTATAAATACAAACTCAGTGAATGGTGCAGTCAAACATAATTATGGAATTCATTTTTAAGGAATGCGTTCTTAAAAATAGAATTCTTCTAAAAAAAGAATGCTTTTCTGCAAAAAGCAGGAGTTTCTAGAGGCTGACGCTCATCTCTATAGAATATCATCATTCCAGCAACCTACTTTCATTCTTCTTAAAATGTTTCATGTTCGGTGGATGAAAATGAATGATTCCTCTTTGAGAAGAAGCTTTTACGTGAAAATAGATATAAAAGTATACACGTCTGTTGGGAATTTTACGTGAGAAGTGGTGTAATATACGCTGAAAGTTTACTTCCACATAAATGAAATGGTTTTTATTTTTTTAAAGATAAATTTTAAGCAAGTACATTGTCTTTTCAAGGATATATTTAGAGAATTATATAATTGCAAAAATAAACATTTTAAGCAAATGTTATGGTTGTGTTTAAATGAGCATTTTGAAATGCATGGATTTTCCCCCTCATCTTTTCCATATATCAAAGCATTTTTTTAATCACCACTGGAGTGTATTTTTATCTATTTGTTTATCAAAACAAATAATGATGTATTTATTTTCATTTGCATCTTAAAATAACTACACTAAAATAAAAAAAAAAATTTTTTTAATTCTTTAACATACAGCTACTAAAACAATTTGTTCTACTTTTTTCAAAATAAAATGCATGCTGCAATTAAAATTTCACACATGGGGTTTTATTTACTCTTCAAGGTTTAATTTACTCTATTGTTTAAAACGTTTAAATTTAAATGATTTGTATTTATTTTCATTATTTTTCATATTTTATTGTTTGTATTTGCAATTATTTGCGCATTCACTCATCAAATCCTTTTATTCGTAAGTATTCCTATTTTCATTAGAGGCAATTTTATGAAATCAAGCGAATAATTAGGATTTTTTTTTGATTCCTCACTACAGTTTCATATAATGTGTTTTCAATTTCATTAGAAACCATTATTCAAGGCCATATACAGCAAATTTTAAAAATAAATAAAAAAAACTGGATGATACTGTGATCCTAAAGCTGTTTTCTCTATATTGAGGATTACTTAAATCTACGAATTCGTTATCTATTTTTACGTATAGCTCTTTACTTTTTTTAAAAAAATTATTCTTTCCTAAAATCAAATAAATTAAAGATAATAGCTAAATTTTACAATATTATGTTAATATTACTTAATTAATACACATAATAAATTTTTTCGAGATATCTCAGAGAGGAAAAATGCACATTATACGATGCTCATTTGCAAATATGAGAGAGAATTCTTAAAAAGGTTAAAAACCTTATATACAGGGTGTCTCATAAATAACTCCCAAACTGCACTGCCAGATTCCTTGTTGAGAGAACATAAAAAATTCTCGAAGAACTCTACCTGAGGGATCCATAATTTACGAGAAAAATACAGTAAATGGTGATGACCGAATAATGTACATGATGGATTTTGCATGTTCCTGCAGTGATTGGCTAGACATGACACACTTCGGCTGCAAAATAGGACATGTGCGTCAATTTCTATGTCCACCAAGATCCCCAGATTTCACACTGTGGGATTTTATTTCCTTTGGATCCCTCTGAAGAAATTGGTGTGTTGACATGCTGTACAAATGGATTTGAATTGTTCGTCATCATGCTGTCTGTACTTCGGTGGACACGCAGAAACGCTGCTGCAACGTGAACTTTCATCCATTCCACGGCTCTCTCAAGCCTACTTCAATATGCTAGGAGGACACTTTGAACATCTGTCTTGTTAAATATTTGCAAATAATTCTGTTGATATGTTCAATACGGTGTTTTTCCCTGCACCAGCTGTGATGTCATATTTTTTATTTCGTATTTTTCTCGTAAAATATGAAATGCACCGGTACAGTTCTTCAGACATTTCTTATGTACTCCCAACGGGGAATCTTGGATTGTGGAGTTTGGGCGCTATTTTGGGATATCCTGTACAGCAGAGATTTTAAACTTATATCCGTCTGGGCACATCTAACAAGTAGGAAATTGATGGCTGGCGCAGTTTAAAATAATACAACGACTCTTAATATCTCCTTATTTAGTTGCAATCACAAGCATTATAAACAATATTCTATACTAAAAAGGAAAAATAATTCCAAACAATTACATTTATTAATGCGATTTTTGGAATTGCACATTATCCACTAATGCATAGAATCCGCCGCGAGTTGGCCACGGTTGATATTGTGCATAGTGGATTGTCACGGAAGCACTAAAATATCTTAGCGGGTACATTGGCACAGTGGGTGGAGAGATCCTAAGCAGCGGGTTTGGATCCCTCCTGTATAGGATATATTTAACTCATATAACGACTGAGCAAGGTATTGGTATTCGGTATTATTTTTTTATTACTATGTAAATCATCTGGCTTATTTAATTGACTTTTAAAAATATTCATTTTGTTTTCTGATTATTTTATGCACTACAGTCACAGGCGTTTAGCATGAGCTATGATTCTTACGAAGTAGAACTCATTAATGTGTTTCTTTTATTTTCTAATTCTTTGGCAGCGGAAATTTTATATACCTTTAATGAAACAAGAAAGTCAAAATTTTTTCAACACATTGAGCTATCAAATGAGTGCAACGTGTATATTAGTTTTTTGATATCGTAAAAATATTATGAAATTGGTTAACTAAATTAACATTTTCTTTCTAAATATCAATGGATTTGGGTGGACGTACTTTAATTATTAGTATTAACAAGTAAAGAAACTAACTAGTTTAGAAGATGTAGGAGCTCTGCTGATGTTACAATTAAAAAATTATTTTGTCATATACTAAATTCATCACAATTAATATATAACTTTAAAAAGTTACATTCTGTCCATTACATTGCCATTTTACATGAAAAGTTACATCTTCATTTCAAATATTCTAAGCTATTATATTCATCAAAAACATTATTTAATAGTTTAGACCAAGGAATTTAGTGGAAGTAATATTTACCTTACATATTAATCTAGTGATAATTGATTTGTTAACACTTTCTGCATTGCCATTAGTTTCAGAAAATGAAATGAAGTTAGTATATGTTTAATATTATTGTTTTTAAGAAATAATTTGTAAGTCATTAATTTAAAACACTATCAATCTAATACTATTCAGAAATACTATCAATCAACAGTTTTTGAGGATTTTTTATTTATAAAACTTATTACGATCAATATATATTTTTGAAAAGTTTAAATTTTTGAGACAGAAGCCCAAAAATCTTCTAGCATGATCAATTATCATATAAATAAACTTTTTGTGAACCATTAATTTAACTACCAACTCTACTCATCGAAAAAACATTCAAATAATTTGGGGTGCTACTTGAACAATGCAGCTCTTTTAGTTCTTTTATTCTAATAATGTTTGGCAATTTCAATGCTTTACGAAACATAACTGAATGAACGTAATATAATTAAATATATAGTGAGTTTGCAGTCGAGTTGCAAGTCCTCTCGTGAGGTTGGTGGAAGGGGAAGAGAGGTGAGAGTTTCTCCACAACCGCAAGGTGTTTTCCTTCAAAATTGGGGTGAAACCGAAATAAATCGTACTATCACTTGTATGGTGCTCAAGACTACGGCTAGTAACAGGCGTTCATCTAGTCCCTTGTCACGATGAATTTCGTGAGCCTCGATCTGATAACTTCAATCAGGGAGTAATAGCAGCAACAACAACGGAAACATCCAGAGAAAAAACCAGGCCACTAATATACAGGAGAAATTAAGTTAACAATTTTCTTTTGATGAGGTGATCTAAACGTAGAAAATATAAAAAGTTGATGGTAGTAACAAATGTACAGGAGTTTCAAAGAATTTAAATGTATACCATATGTTCGTACAGAAATTCCTACTCGTAACAGTTTTGCATATTTATGTGGGGGAGGAGATTTAAGTATTTTTATTAAGTGCTTATCAAACCATGCTTAAAGATGCATCATTTTTATTTTTTCTAAGGATTTGGTATCCTTTAATATTTTTTTCGAAATAAGTTGGCAATTTATAGTAAGATGATTGAACCCTTTCTTACTAATTCAAGCATCCGTCATTTTACTTTACTACCACCACTGATTTAGTTTTATTTTGTCTGTGGTAACTCAAATGCATAATTTATGTCAATTTTATTTCTTTTTTTCAATCGATTATTTCGCATTGGTTTTTTAAGTAATAAAGCACATATCTCTATTTTTGCAATAGAAAGGTAATTATTAAATAATTCTCAGCGAAGTGTTAAAACGCCCTGTTTTTAAAAAATAAATTTTGATTTTTTTTACTCTTGATTAATATGTCATGCGAAAGTTGAAACAAATAAATTACAGTTTAAAAGAACTAAAAAACACGCTTTTATACTGAATCGAACTAAAAAGTAAAAAAATAATTCTTAATATAAGAAAAAAATGGCTAACGAGAAAATTAATGTCATTGGGGTAAAAGCGTGGGGTGTTTTATAAATATATCAATTGTTATAGTTTCTAACTTTTTTCAATTCCGAAATTGCACCCCACGCTTTTACCCCAATGACATTAATTTTCTCGTTCATCATTTTATTCTTATATTAAGAATTATTTTTTTACTTTTTAGTTCGATTCAGTATAAAAGCGTGTTCTTTAGTTTTTTTTAAATTATAATTTATTTTTCATTTTTTAGTTCGATTTACAATAAAAGCGTGTTTTTTAGTTTTTTAAACTGTCATTTATTCATTGTTGAATTTATCCTTGAGTTTGATATTTGGAGCCAGAATTACGTGGCTTCTGGAATAAGTCTTGCTCTTCAATGGATTTTAATTAAAGGGTCTGAAGTGTATTTATTCTCTCCGTTTACGGGGCCTCGGATGAGTCCCGTATCGTTATATTAGATTAAGTCTCAAAAGAACAGGTCAAACAAATAAAATGTGTGGTAAGAAGAAAAAAAGTTCGAATTAAAAAAAATTAAGTTACCCTGTTTTTATAACGGACTAAAAAGTATAAAAAAAATTCCTCCTTTTCGTTTTTTTCCTTCTTTTTTCACATTTTCATGCATTGTCATCCACTTCTGAGATATGGTCCAAATTTCAAGTCTCTAGCTCATCGGAAAGTCACACAGTTTAAAATCAAATATTCTCACCTTTTAAACGTATTGCTATAATTTTAATTAGTATCATTACTTCTAAACGTATTCTATATAAATAAATAAAATTGAAGTGTCTGTTTGTAATTTCAAATTAGCAGCTTTTTACTAAATGCATTTAAAGGTATGTAAGGTACTTATATCAAAAAATCAATTTTTAAAATTTTTTGTCTGTCTGTTTGTTCCTTCTAATCTCGGAAACGGCTGGTGCGATTTTAAACATTCTTTCACCAATGGAAAGCTACATTATCAGCGGGTAACATAAGGTATATTTTATCTCCGTATTCCTACGGGAACGGGAACTATGCGGGTAAAACCGTGGGATGTTGTTTACTCCCCGCCAAGTTGGCGCAAAATTATGCATTTGGTCAATAATGGAAATTTTAATAAAAATTTTCTCACATTTGTAACAAATAACTGAAACAAAGTGTAATTTGGCATCTTTACAAAAAGCAATTTTTTAAATGGTTTTTTTATTAAATGTCTAACATTTATTACGTTACGTTTATCAAATGTCAAACTCAAACTTTGAGAAATATCGCCAAGTTGGCTAAGAAGTTCTCTATTCCGACAATCCCAGATATTTTAATGCAAATGTTCTCCCACTTTTTAAAGAGGGAAACGAAATAAAGTTTTAACAAATTGCGTGCGCGTGATATTGAAAATTCTATAGTAATATTAATTGACAGTTTCATAAAAAGTTTTGATTTATTGTCCATAAAATCAACATTGAAAATTTAAACGAGGTGCGGAGAGGGAGAGAAATGTATTATAAAAAAAAAAGTAATAGGAAGAAAAGTAGAACAAATGGAAGATGAATTATATATCAAACGTAGATACTTTCGATTTTTAAAAATATTAATAGTTAAAGTTATTGCATTTTTGTTGTTAATTATTATAATAAATAACGTTTTCAGTTTTTTTAAACTAAGCTCAATTTTAGAATTTTTAAATTTTATTGGTTAGAGTCAAGCAATAAAAAATTACCATATTATAATATTTACTTTCTAATGATAATGATTGCGACTTTGACAGTTATTTAAAGACATCAACGCGAGCGGAGCCGCGGGTAAAAGCTAGTGCTTTATAAAAATAAAAAATATTTAGCAGTTAAAACATAAATTATTTTTTTCACATCACGAGCCTTTTTTTTTTCTTTTTCATTTTCAGAAAAATGTCTATATTATAGTAAGAAATTTTGATAGCACACACCCACCCTCCACTTTCTCACGTACAGAACACATTTTTTGTTTGTTTTATTTCTATAAACCGCAAGTGTATTAATTAAAAACACTCCCTGTAGGGTTACACCTTTTTGTTTTAGTCGGTAAATCTGGAATTAGTCGCCAAATCTGAAAATTGTATGTGCAATAAGTTGCCAAATCTGGATGTGGTATATGGAATTGTCGCCAAATCTGATTATCGTGATTCCTGACGATCCTGATGAGGACAATGGAACAAAATTATGAAATTATTCTATTGTCATCGGTCCTTGACAAGTGTGCAAAATTTCGAATGAATCCGATCTTTTTAAGTGAGTAAAAATCGAGTTCTAAGATTCCGTTACATGCAAGTGAAACATATAAAAGCGTGTTAAAAATGACTGTGATGAGAACTTCTCGCCTAAGTAGGCTTTGAGAAATTATTTTAACCAATTCTTTGAATTGTAATTTCAAATCTTCCTCCGTTTCTTAATGCAGAGGAAACCTTCTTAAACCCTTTATCTACTAACACGGTACGTATAAGTACCTCACTTACAAATTACATAGAATAACCATTTTATTGAATATTCTGACGATATTTAGCATGGATAATCTTTTATTTCCATTCTTCTAGGATACATGGCAGCACAGGTTCGATGACGAGTATTTTGGCGGAGAAGGTGAATATTAGTCTTAAAGCAGAAGTTGCGTTTTCTGACATTTTGATAGAGTTGCGAAAAACGACATTTTTGCTCCTAAAAAGTATTTAATGTCAAAAAGTAAGTGCCTTATTTTTTTGTATGTTAGTTAAGTTCTTAAAAACGATTTCACTTTTCATTTTAAGTAAACAGTGTATATGCTTCGCAACACAGCTTCAACCCTCCTTGACATGGATGCCACAAGTCCTTGGTAGATGGCCGGAGATAGTCTATACCAGATGTTCAAGCAACGGTCACGCAAATCTGAGATATTGCGAATTGGTGGTCTTTGAACTCTGAGCTGCCGTACCATGACATCCCAAATGTGTTCTATCGGATTGAGATCCGGTGAGTTAGGCGGCCAAGACATTAAATGGAATTCAGCATCATGTTCTTGGAACCACTCCAACACAACTATAGCCTTTTGACATGGGCATTGTCCTGTTGGAACACACCATTTCCAGCTGGAAAAACAGAGGCCATGTAAGCGTGCAACTGGTCCGCAATGATGTTCAGATACCCTGTAGCATTCATGATCTGCTCTACCACAACCACGGATCCCAGAGACGCCCAAGAGAACGTCCTCCAAAGCATAATACTCCCTTCACCGGCCTGTGTATGACCTACTGTACATTGAGGGAGCAACTGTTTGCCTGGAAGATGGCGTATCCTGACACGGCCATTGGCGTGATGAATGACAAACCGTGATTCATCTGACCAGACAACTCTCTCCCACTAATCTATGAACCAGTCGCGATGTTCCCGGGACCAGCGCAGGTGCAGTTGGCGTTGAGGCTTGGTCAGCAAAGGCACACGAATGGAACGTTTGCTGCGTAGCCCCATATCCAACAGTGTCCTCTAAACAGTGTGCTCCGATACTATTCTACTTGGCGCTGCATTGTATTGGGCTGTCAGCTGAACCACTGTCTGGCTCCAGTTTTGCTTCACCATGCGAGACTGTCTCCAACGACCTTTTTCTTTGATAGCGGGTGGACATTCAACATCATGTCGTCTACTGCTGGTTTCACCATCATTCACCCACTTTGCATAAGTACTAACAACTGTAGATCGTGAACAACCCACGAGTCGTGCAGTTTCGTAAACACTTGTTCCGAACCTTCGAGCCATTACAATCTGCCCTCTATCAAAGTCATTTAGATCCGCAACCTTTCCCATCACACACAGAAGTAAGTGAAAGAATGACTCTTCAGACTCTCCAGCAGCAGTTAAATACCACTTCCACCTGATCACGTGCCTTCCACGTCATCCAGACGAGTCCATTGCAAAATGTAGATGTGGTCATAATGTTTTGGCTCTTGAGTGTATTTTAGACCCTAGTGTACTGACGGTACTTTAAAGTATCAATTTAACTGACTATCACTAACAGATTAAATTTACCGAAGTTGAGGTTTTTATTTATGCATATCCCTTAATTTTCAATTTAGTGATTCAAAAAGAAATATTTTGTGAAAAAAATTGCCGTAAATCATAATCCAGTAGATAAAGGGCTAAAGATCTAGAAAAAATTATTCTCATCAAACTCACACTACTTCAATGAAAAAGTCATTTTCTCTTAAAAAAGAAGATAATTAATAGCAACATTAAAAATTGAAGGGAGGCTAAGACATATAACTACAACAAATTAGCCATAACTTCTAACAGTTAAGTGAAAGTTTGATTTCGAATCTGAGTTTGAAGACTCGGCATTTATTTGATCATTTGTATCGTTACTGAAGACCATGTGAATTGGAAACATGTCTATGATAAAGAATTAACAATTTTGTAGTGAAATAAAGGATAATTACGGTCCGAATGCTTATGAAAATACTCTGGACACAAGTTTTGTCCGTATTGGATTTTTTTTTAAAATTAATTTCCTTCTTTATGTTTTAACTTAAAATATAGATCGATGATGTTACAAATGTATAATATTATTTCTTTGTTTACTATAATGTTTGTTACGCATTACCTGGAATTTAACACTTTCGGAATTAAATGTTCGAACTCAACATTTTCCAACACTAGTTGGAAAAATATGATGTTGAATTAAATTGTCTTTGTCATTATACTCATACAGTTAGATAAAATGACAAAAAAAAATTTTAAATTTTTTTTTACTTTAATCTTGAGATGCAACGCTTAAAAAAATACTCTAAAAAAAGAATTACAAGAATCTGACCTCTATTTAACGTAGTCACCAAATTCCGGAAAAAAAATTGCTATGTTAAAATTTTGTTACATAAGATTCATCTTTAAAAAAAATTTATAAATCAATTTTCGAACTTCTTTTGTACATTAATGTATATTTATTTTATACATCTAACCTATCAGAAAAGAAATTTGCAAGGAAATCAAGAAAAATCAACATTGTACACTGTAGTTTCTACTTAAAAAGATAGCATTATATTAGAATGGATGAATATTTCAATGATATTTTCTAATTATAAGCCTACAAATATAAGTTCAAACATACATTATTTTGTAATCAGTAATAATCAGTCATTTTAAGCATATCCTACCACACACATCTATACATTTATCGTAATTACTGATAAAATCTGATAATTTTATTTGAATTTTTTATTTCCTAAATTACGTCAATTTTATTGTTTTGAGTGATTACGGCACCTGGTAAAACCAGTTCAAAGTTATTGATCAGCGAAAAATGTGTTAAAAAGGAAAATAATTTGAAACGTCCAAAGATATTTTAAAAATAGGGAGACAAAAAATTAATCATAAGAGAAAAACTTCGTTAAATAAAACAAGCTCTCCGTTGTTTGGAGGTTAATTTACTAAGTAAATAGTAAAATGTTCTTGGTTCCAGGTAAAAGTTTGCAAAATAGAGGTTCGTAAAATTGAGGTCCGACTGCATATTTTTTTGGAATGTTTGTCACGCCAGTTTACGATTAACATTGTTATATTAATATATGAATAATAAGAACATACTATCTTCATGTTCATGTAAAAATAAAATAAAAACTATGGGATTTTATAAAATCAGACATTTAACTATGAACTTATTTTTTTTTTAAAATTCAATTTAAGATAAATAATAATTATACTATACATTATTATTTTTTTTTTAAAAAAGGGATCGTCCTTTTTTTGTTTCTATTATAAGAAACATATTAAGTACATTTATTTTTTAAAATATAAAAACATAGTCAGAATATCATTTTTTACTTCAAAATTCTAATAAATTTTTATTATTAAATTTATCATGATTTCATTTTAAAAATACATGATGATTATATTGATTCAAATTTACATTCACATGTATATTCATTGATATATTGTTGTATTGAAAGCAATTTTTTTTAAAAATATAGAATTCATCCGAAACCAAATTTCAAAAGTTATTATTCATTTTAATTTGTTCATTGTATTAACTTTTTGATGACGTTCATATGTCAATGAAAATTTAAATTATTTAGAACTGAAAACGTTTATCACGACAAAAGTTAAATTATCTCAATGTTTTAAAAACATCTCTAAGAATTATATTATGCTTCATCTTCATGTGTGTGTGTATAATGTATAGTTAATTAAATTAATTCTGATCTCTCATTGACTTATTCACAAAATGTCATAAAGTTATCTTCCATTATTGTATAAATTTGTAAGTAGAGCATGGAATAAAATATTAAATAATAATCTACATTACTTCGCTACACAATTAATTTTTAATGACTAGGAATATTTATATATATATTCTCATGCTCATTGTTCTGTATTTTTTCATAGAACCAAATCAGAAAGACTTAAGAAGAGACACTATTTTAATAATGAATTTTGAAATTCATTGCGTTCTTCAAAGGCATACATATTTTAAAGTACTGTTGTGCGTCATAATAATATTATTAAAATATATTATTAAAATGCAAGATTTATATTTTCTATCAATATCAATTTTTAAAGTACAAGACATGTATTTCCTTACGAAGAAACAAACATTTTAAATTTCTTATAGTGAGGTTTTTATTACTTCTTAGAAATATAATGTGAGCTTCATGTGAAAGATGAAAAGAGTAAAATGACGATCAGGATGATGAATTATAAAACAATCTCTAGCTCATAAAATTGTACAGTATTTTTTTCAATGTTTTCTGGGATTTTTTTAAAAAATATATACGCATTATCAAATTTCTTTTTGAGTCAATATTTTATGACAATGTAATAACTGATTACGATCAGTAATTGTATTTTACAAACACATGCCTGAATGAAGCTTGAATATATTTTGAAATAAGTTTCATTCGTTTATGGAATTTAAAAAAAAGAATTTAATAGTACACATTACTTTCAGGTTTTATAAACCTGGTTTTTATCTATAGCGGATTAACACATTATACGCAATACTATGAAACAATGAGATGTATTATTGATTTACAAAATCTGATTTCTTTAAGTTAAACATGCTCAAATTAATTTCATTTCTGTAAATTTATGCTTTTGAATAATTTCAAACTCAAAATAAACCAATGAAATTGAAAAACTTGAACTTGAATCTTCTAAGCGATTTAAAAGCTGAAAAGCAAATCTGAATATTATAATATCTTAAGTAAATTATTTTGCTAAGTTCGAATAAATAACTTTTGTATCGGAATTTTAAAATGCATTTAATAACATTTAACTACTTTTCATTTTATAGTTTATTTTAAAAAATCTGAAGTCAAAAATTTAAATTTTTATTATTTTTAGGAATCATAAAATTTAGAAGTATGGCTTAATGTACTTAGTGGTAATTATTGTTGATATTTTATTCTATTCACATACATTTTTTCGTAAGTGTCTATACGTTGCATTAAATGGATTAATTATTTCATCTTTCATTTATTTTCTAATAATTAGAAACATAGTTATTTTTTCTGTTTCCGAAATAGGAATATTCTATAACAATTTTTATGAGATCAGCACAAAATTTGCTCTTAGATTAAAACGAACACGCACACGCACGCACACGCATATATATGTATGTATATATTAATTAACTTAAATTCTCTCTCAGAGATTGTAATTCATAGAGGTCTTGAGTCCTCCATTTCTTTGAGTGATAATAATTTTTATTTTACCCGCCTATCGGGAATTATCTATTACTTTGTCTTTTAAAAAAAAAAAAACTGAACGCTTAGTGTTTTTAAATCAGGAAGATGAAATCTTCAATCACCCGCGTACTCGTATGTAGAACAACCAGAAAATCCTTTACTGAAAACCATATTTTTAACACGCTTTTATAAGTTTCAATTGTATGTAGCGGAATCTTTGAACTCGATTTTTACCAACTTTAAAAGGTCGGATTAATTCGAAAATTTCCACACTTGTCAAGGACCGATGACAATACAATAATTTCTTTATTTTATTCCGTTGTCCTTATCAGGATCGTCAGCAATAGTGATAATCAGATTTGGTGGCAATTCCATATACCACTTCCAGATCTGGCGACTTATTTCATATACCCTTTTCAAATTTGGCGAATAATTCCATAAACAATTTTTAGATTTGGCGACTAATTCCATGTACCAATTCCAGATTTGGCGATTAATTCCAGATTTAGTGACTAATAGAATAAAATGTAACCCTGAGAGTGAGTGTTTTTATTTAAAGCTAATTATATGCAAGTGCAAAATACACTTGCGGTGAATACAAATAAAACAACAACAAAAAGTGTCCTTTATGTGAGAAAGGGAGGATGTGTGTGTTTTAGCAATTTCCTAAAATAATGTAAGCATTTTTCTGAAAATAAAATTTTAAAAAAAAGGCTTCTGCAAGTGAAAAAAATAACTTATGTTCTAACTGCTAAATATTTTTTTATTTTTATAAAGCAATACGTTTAGAAGTGATGATGCTAATTAACATCATAGCAATGCGTTTAAAAGGTGAAAATATGATTGATACTTAATATTACCATGTTTTTATTAACTTGCTTTCTTGAAAGTCTGTCCAGGTGGAATTTTGTAATTGATTTTAAACTGACTTTTCGATAAGCTAGAGACTTGAAATTTGAGCCATAGCTCAGAAGTGGATGACAATGTATGGAAATGTGAAAAAAGAAAGAGGGGAAAAAACGAAAAGAAGGAATTTTATACTTTTTAGTCCGTTATAAAAACATAGTATGTTAATTTTTTTTTATTCGAACTTTTTCTTCTTAACACACACTTATTTGTTTGACCTGTATCTATAGAGACGGAATCTAATATAACGATACGGGACTCATCCGAGGCCCCGTAAACGGAGAGAATAAATACCCCAGACCCCTTAATTAATATCCATTGAAGAGCAAGACTAAATCCAGCAGTCACGTAATTCTGGCTCCAAATATCAAACTGAAGGTTAAATTCAACAATGAGTAAGTGTTAGTAAAAAAAAAACCTAAAAAACACACTTTTATTCTAGATTGAACTAAAAAATGAAAAATAAATTATAGTTTTAAAAAAAAAAAACTAAGAAACACGCTTTATATTGAATCGAACGAAAAAGTATAAAAAAATAATTCTTAATATAAGAATAAAATGATGAACGAGAAAATAATATCATTGGGGTAAAAGCGTGGGGTGCTTTGTAATACATTTTTACACTCTCAGGATTTCAGAATAGAAGTTAGATATTTTAACAATTGATATATTTATAGAACATCCCACGCTTTTACTGCAATGACTTTAATTTTCTCGTTCATCATTTTATTCTTATATTAAGAAATATTTTTTTTACTTTTTAGTTCGATTCAGTATAAAAGCGTGTCTTTTTTTAAACTATAATTTATTTTAATAGCTTCCGGTTGTCCGGGATTATAAATAGACAATATCTCCTGAGAGAAAAAGAAGGCTTCTTGTCCTTTATATTGCTTACGTACTTTGTAACAATCACGTAGAGGTTGTTAGTGTTTGGGAGCTCGAGTAAAGATCACCCATACTGGTTCAAATTCCAAATTTATTATTTCACTAATTTAAATCAAACAACTCAGGGTAGGAAATGCACAACATTACTAATTATAAGAGCAATCAAACGGCTAAAATGATACTTAATACACTCATGGACAAAAAAATAAGCGCACCGAGAAATAATTGCAGGATCATAACGAAACTTGGCAAGAAGGTACATGTCGGGGAGATAGGCAAATGATTAGAAATGCAGCGTGATTGCGCATTACGTATAACCGGTAGAAGGCGTTTAATGTCGTTCTCCGTGGAGTATAAAAACGCCAACCAAAGCTTGTTGGAGTGTGCTGAATCATTTACAAAGGAAGCGCTGATATATACATGCCTCTACGTCATTTTCTAAGACAATATGAGCAGCTGTCGCAGTTTGAAGGGGAGAATCATCGGCATGATGGAAGCTGGGTGGTTAGCTAGACAAGTAGCTTGTCAATTTGGCTGATCTGATTGTGTTTGGAGGAGGTGCTGGGCCAGAGAATCCGAGAGATGTCAGTTACACGAAGACCAGGCTCAGGACTCCCTCGACAGACCAGTCGTCGAGAAGATCCCTACATCATAAGAAATGCACACGTACAGCCATCTACTTCATCGGTCGCCATCCAGGCACAGGTAGCACCTTCACTAGGGGCCCCTGTGTCTTCTCAAACCATACGAAGGTGCCTGACTAAAGGGTATTTGTGATCGCGACGCCCATTAAGTGTGCTGCCCTTGCCCACTCATCGAAGCATCCATTTGAAGTGGTGCCATGCACGAGGAAACTGGATTGCAGCGGAATGAAACCAGGTTGTATTTAGTGACGAATCCAGATTCAATCTCAGCAGTAATGACAATCGTGTTCGTGTGTGGAGACCCCGTGGTAAACGCCTCAATCCTGCCTTTGCTTTACAGCAAGACACCACTCCCACAGCTGGTGTGATGGTATAGGGTGCAATTGCTACAATACACTGTCACCTCTAGTATTGATCCGTAGCACCATGACAGCCCAGCGATATTTCCATGACATCCTGCAACCGCATGTGTTGTTACTCATGCAACGGCTCCCATGAGCCATTTTTCAACAAGACAATATTCGGTCTCACACGGCAAGGGTATCGCAAGACTGTTTTCTCACGGTTATTACCCTTCCTTGGCTTGCCAGATCCCCAGATGTGTCTCCAATCGAGAATATCTGGGATTATTTGGGACGACGTGTTGCACATCCCACGAGTTTGAATGAACTAGAGGCAAGGTTATAGCAAATATGGAATGAAATGTCTCAAGACACCATACAGAACTTGTATGCCTCAATGCCCTATCGTATCGCATCGTGCATTTGCGCTAGAGAGGGTTCAGCAGGGTATTATATAATCCGTTCTTTTGCCTTTTTCTCTGAAATAAATTATCCTTTTTCTTTGATTTCCTAATCATTTGCTTATATCAAAGTTGTCATTTTTTATGTAAAATTTCGTTTTATTTTGACGAATCCTTCTTGGTGCGTTAATTTTTTTTGTCTATGAGTGTATATGAGTATAATCTACTTCACGTACTCTTGGAACACTTTAGACCTCCACGGTATTATTCGCCGTAATTCTCTTATTTGTTGTACGATCTCCGGTTGTTATGAATCTCAATCTTATAACTTATTTACCTGTTAGCAATAATTGATCCTTCAGAAACCACTTGTCACTAACTTCGCCTACCTAAATGTCCACGATTAAATATAACCACTTATTTGGATAATTGGAGTCTTCTTCGGGAGAAAGTTTTCAATAGAACTTTCTGTTAAATAGAAATAAATTTATCCCAAGATTAGTTAAAAGCTCGCGGATAGACCCATTACAACGTTTTTGATGCTTGTATCGTCATTTTCTATTTGTGATAGTTTATAAATATGATTTTGAAATAGGAACATGTTTCTTGTTTCTCTATCAATCAATTAAAGAACAACATCAATGAAACTAATTTATTCTAACCCAAAATGTCATATTACTAGTTAAAAATGTTTTTAAGTCGCAATATAGAGATTTGACTGTAATTATATATATATATATATATGTATAGTATTTGTACAGTCAAATCTCTGTATTGTGACTTTTTTATGTAGCGAACTTTTTCCAGAAACCAAGAACATTTCATGATTTTCTTCGTAAAGTAAATCCCAATAGCGAAGTGCATTTTCTAAGTAACGAACTTTTTCTCTTTTGTGATTCAATTTTTTTCTCCCTATTTTTAAAGTACTTCTGGACATTTCAAGTTGCTCTCTCTTTTAACGCATTTCATGGTGGTCACAAACCTTGAACTAGTTTTATTAGGTACCTAACTCCCCAAGAGCTATAGAATTCTGGTCGTTTCATCCAAGAAGTGCATCCTTTAGCCCACATTGTCCTACTCACTGGAAACATCTTCGATATCGCCTTTCACCTTCAGTAGATTTGTCTCAAGTCCCCGTGCCCTTGAACTAGTCTCCATTCATTTGTAGTGTTTATCAGTCGTACTGGTAGCTTCGTTTCTTGTATCTCGAACATTTCACAACGTAAGTGCTTGAGCATCAAAGAAAAAAAAAACAATTTTTGTAGAAGTGGATAAAGGCGTCAAGTGAGTGAGTGAGTGAGTGAATATTAACGTCCCACTGTTCAGCTACACGAGGGCTTTTGGGGAGGTCCGCGTAATTTTAAACCATAGTCAAGTGACGCGGACGACACCTGAGCTGGCACCCCTCTCCTAACTACCACACCACACCGAGAGGACGTTTGAGCTCTTGACAGATTTAACGTGCATCGTACCCCTACATGTGGGGTCTTCAGGGGTACCGGGATAGAACTCATGACATTCTAGCCACGATCTGATGCCTAGACCACTTGGCTATCGCAGCCACAAAAAAAGGCGTCAAGAAACTTCCCTTGCAGTTTTTCTTTCTTTTTTTGATTGATAGGAAAGATATATGAAATAAATATATATTAATTTATAAAAAGGTGTGACTAATTACTTTTTTTAATGTATAGTATTTATGAATTTAATTATTGTTTTATTGGGGTTTATAAAAAAATTGAAAGATAAACCTCTATATAAAGAATTTTCCATATAAATAACTTTTTTCAGGATTTAGCGTTTTCGTTATATAGAGGTCTGACCGTATATATATATATATATATAAATATATATATATATATATATATATATATATATATATATATATATATATATATACTGCTGGCCACCGTACATGCAACACAAAGAAAGACAAGAGATAGCACAACAAAAATTATTTTGTCCATAGCATGTTAACCAAGTATCAAATGATTAAATTTATAGACTTCTGTGAAGTGTAGTTCCTGCCAGAATCAGTAGCCAGAGTAACCACCATTGTTGGAGATCACCGCTACCACACGCCTCGGCATTGATTCAAAGAGACTTTGGATGAAGTGTTCTTGGGGTACAGCAGACCAAGCAGCTTCCACACAATACCAAAGTTGATCTGGTGTGGCAGCTGGGGGTGTAAACTGGGTCAATCGTTGAGCAACCATGAACCACATGTTTTCTATCGGTGAAAGATCCGGAGAGCGAGTCGGCCAGGGAAGCAATTCAATCTGGTCATTGACGAAGAACCTTTGGACAATGCGCACCATTTGTGGTCGCCCATTATCCTGTTGAAATATGGTTGTGGCCAAGCCCTGAAGGTAAGGAAGAACAACTGGCTCCAACACCTCGGAGACGTAGCGCTTGCTGTTTAAAGTACCGGCAATGCGTACTAGAGGAGTGCGAGAGTGACATCCAATACCGCTCGTACCATAATACCCGATGCAGGACCAGTGTGGCGGTGCATAACGTAGCTGTCCAGCATCCTCTCTCCACGGTGTCTCCAGACTCGAATCCGACAATCGTGGTGTTGCAGACAGATGCGTGACTCGTCAGTAAAAGGCAACTTCATTCCATTCTGTCGATTACATCCTTCTTTCATCGCACCATTGGCGGTGGAGACGTCTGTGGTTCTGCGTCAAATGTAGACCTAGCAATGGACGTCTTGCGGACAGACCACTCTGCTGTAACGGCGTCGAATGGTACATGCAGACACTGAATGATGCGTTACAGATTCAATATGCTGTGCTATGGTTCGTGATGTGACTGAGCGATCCCTCACTGCCATGTGCACAATTTGCCTGTCCTCAAGTGAAGTGGTGCACTGAGAGGGATGCGATCGACCACGTCGGTTCGTCGTACCCTCCTGCATCCAACGGTCACATATCCGCATTACAGTTGTTTGGTTTCGTGCAACACGATCACCGATTTCCCTGAAATATAATCCACAATCTCGGTAGGCGACTATCATTCCTCTTTTGAACTCGGATACTTGATCAAAAGCTTATCGCTGTTTTCTACGAGACATAACTGATCGTTTTTTGAAAAAACCACAAGAAAAACACAATTGCCGATCTTGAAATCGTGAAATCTCCAAGCCTTAAATAGCACTATGAGTTTACGCCATAGGCGTGCGTGATGTGTGTCTACGCTGAAATTCTAATCATTTGCATATCTCACCTCCGCTAATGCATGTTGTAAATTTCATGTTATTTTCGTGCTTCCTTCAGGGTGTTGCATTTACGGTGGCCAGCAGTGTATATATATATATTGTTTTACTTCTAAAATGTTTGGTCACTACCATAATATTAGAGGTCCTTTCCGTTTTAGTTTTAATTTCCTTAGTTGTTTGTATGAATATTTTAATAACAAACTGAATTGTTGTTTTTGTTTTAAAAAGTAAAGCAATTACAGTCGGGCCGCGATTTAAAGAATTTATCGGGACTGAACATTTTGTTCATTCAATCGGAGTTAATCGTTTAATCGGGGTCCAAACAAAATAAATATTTTTTGCTAATATCTTTTAGAAATTCTCTATTACGCAACTACACACACAAAAAAAAAATCCATAGTTAGTAATTACTCATATTTTATTCAACAACTAAAAATACTTTTAGTGAAAATTATTACACATCAGTTAATTAGAAATTTTAAAATACCGACTAATATAAATGTTTGATAATCTCTTTGATTTCTGGTTCGAAATAGTTTTTTTTCCGACTTTATGTAAAGAAGAAAATACTGCGATTTTTACATCTTTCTTTATGAGGTATATGTTTTCAGTTTCCAAACAATCTAAAACATTAAAAATGCAACAGCTATAAGAAAATATTCATTATCAATTTCTGCATCAGAATCGCTATTCATCAACAATTTCCTCAACTTCAATTACAAAGATAGGCAGTCCGTCATCAAATGCAACGTAATCGGTAAAATCCTAAAATATCCCTTGCGTTGTGGAGAAGGCTGATACACACACACACACACACACACACACACACACACACACACACACACACACACACACACACACACACACACACACACACACACACACTTTCTTATCCAATTCAAAACTCCCACGACAGACTACACTCATGACACATCTGCACCTGAGAAGTCTAATAATTCTAATCGCACACTTTTCCGTCGAAATTTACTGTGAACAAGAAAAGTATTTTTCTGTTCCGGACAAAAAGGACATTTCATTTGAAAAAAAAAAATGCTTTTTCAAATAATAACTAATAAAAAAAAGTATTCCAGCTGTTGAAATAACACATTAATTAGGGGTTTATTATTCGTTAAATATGGCTTTTTACCTTCTTTTTACTCGGAGACAGAGAAAAATTCGTTTAATAACGAAATTCGTTAAATAGGGGTTTGTTAAATCTAGGTCCGAATGTATGTGAATCTAAGAAAAAAAAAGGGAAATAAAAATGACACATATCACGTAATTTTCAATATAAATATATATTTATTGAAACAAAAAAATTAATTAATTAACACCACTACTTATATACTGCCTTGTAGAAATCTATCGGCAATGACTTAAATCATTAGTTCTCAAAATGGGCAGCACAAAGGCAGGGAGGCTATTCTCAAATGAGATTAGGTGTTGCAGCGCACGGAAATTATTTTACCCAACCCCATTCTCCAGAAGTGACTTGACTGTTGGGCAGAGCTCTCGTCTATTCGAAACGCTTAGGCATAAACTGTCTCGCACTCAGTTGAAGGATGCTGTATTAATGCTCAGTAAGAGGGGAACTCTCACTTTAATGCTCGACAGGGTGGAGTAATCACTTTTCATTAGCGATTGACTTCTGGTTAGGGAGTTGAACACGTGTTATTGTTGCTGCGAGTGCTTACTCTAAGTTAATTAGGATTACTAGAGATAAATGAATATAGGATTAAGTATCGTTTTTGCTTTTTTGAGTAGGCTTTTACTGGAATTGGCAGAATTGTGGTTAGCGTGTAATTGTAATTGGCAGGGTACAAGATGGATTCTTTTCTGTGAGTTTTCAAAAGTTTTCTATTAGTTTAAACTGGAAAAGAGATGTAGAGTCGATTTAATGGGAGAAGTTCTGATTGGAATGTTACGTACGCAAATACTGACAAAGATATAAATTGTATTGCCAGTTATTATTTTTCGAAGACTTTGATTAGAAAGGAAATATGCTTTATATCTCCTGATGTTAATCTATTTTGAAGTTCTGGGGAAGTTAAATATTCTGAAGCATTATAAAACATCAAGCCTTTGAGTGAAACATTGCATTGATGATAATTGTTGTGCGTAAAATTATTTAAGTTTATTTAATGTAAACATTCGAAACCTTTTAGGAACAAAGAAAAAATAAAGCTTATTTATACGAAAAATAAAATGAATGGAGGGTATTGGAACAAATTAGAAACGTAATAAACTTTATTTTGCAGTTTTAGTAACATATAGGTTAAATATCTTTCTAAAATCACAAAATCCTTCAACTGAAAATTTCAAATGTATTATTACTTGAATAATAAAGTAACAAATCTGTAATAAACTTAAAAATTTATAAAAATTGAGCTAAAATTCTTTTAAATACTTATATTTTATAATATATGTCTAAAATATTACTATATTTAATTTTCAATTGCAAGTTTAGGGAAATATTGAAGTATTACATTTCTTTCTAATTAGTGAATTTTCTAACAATTCATTGCTAAGAGTCAATGGTAACCTTCTTTATGTTTTATATATGGCAAACTGCATAATTTGTAATTACATTCACTTTTTAAAATCATTTTTTATTAAAACATTCTTCAAATATGATCAAAATTATACTTGAAGTAATGCGTAAATAAAACCCTCGTTTCGGAAGGGAAAACATTAAATAAAAAGTTGGAAATAAATAAGTTCTAAATATAAATTTTAAGTAATAATTAAGATCTATCATAAAATAATTTTAAAAAATTTAAAAATGTTTCTTTTGCAATAATTTTTTGTATGAGAACAATCCCAAGATACTTATAGGAATATAATACCACATTAATGTGTTATGAAGAGTTGGATCTCTCTCCCACTTCACTGAAAAAAATATTGACTGCTTTCATAGAATATTTTTACATACATATTTCAAAGAGTGAAAATTTAAATTCCTTTATTTCCAAAGGGAAATAAAATTTATTCATTGAATGATGGCCTATTATTTAGTTGTCATAATGTCCAAGATTAATTTGTTAAACTCTTCAAGAACAAACTTAGAATTAAGTAATTGTTATTCATTTGAATAACCAATCCTAAAATTTCTTACATTCAGACGTCCAGCAAAAGCAAGCTAATCTTTACTTGGGGATGTAAGTAATCACTAAAGTGTACGAGCCCATGTTTGGAGCCAAGATTTTGAAAATGCGAGTAAATGAATAATTATGAGAAACATATAAAATGGTTATTAGAATAGAACTAAAATAAAAATTACTTATCACTATATTTGGGGGGGGGGAATGAAGGAATAAGGACATATTTTCAAAAATTCTCTTTTTATGGAAAATACTTATGTAAAAATAAAAATTTATTATAAGTTGATAATATTTCACTACAGAGCCTGAACTAGATTTTTTGAAAAATTCTCATTTTCAGAGTTTATGATCAATTAAAGTAATAACCATGATTTTTTTTTCTTAAAATATCCCTATTTTCATGTATTTAAATATGAATTAATACACTTCTAAATTATATGTTCTAAAAATCCTAGTTCATGTTCTCTATAAATGTTTTAGCTATATATAACAAAGTATTATTATTATGGAAACATTTTCCGTAAACGGAAATGTTTTGAAAGTATATCATTTCTTCTTCATTTTTTGCCTAAAAATTGCATTGAAAAGTTTTTACTTGTAATAATATTACTTAACAATTTTGTATGTCTATTCTAATTCAAGTGATACTAAATATCAAAATAAATATTATTCATGTATACTCTTTTTTAAAACGAAGTTCCGAACGGGGTTGAATACCTTAATGGAAATGAGCAAATTTTTTCATACATTCCTACACAGTTTGTGTGTAAGCAGTTTTGGGGGAACTAATAGGAATGAGGAATTTGATCTCTGATGAAACAGAAAAATCGATAAAACAGAAACAATTGTTTTGTATCACATCTTCAAAAGTCAAATTTGGATATTATAAACTAAAAGAAAACAAACATTTAAGTATTTCCTTCATTTTGTTTATTGTTTGATTTTTTGTTTTGTTTTTGTAGCCAAAATATAAGACTGACACACATTCATCAAAGGACTGCGTGGGAGTAAATTTTTGTAAATATAAATTTCACTTTTTAGATGCTATTTTGATGGAAACATAACTACTAGCTTACGAATTTGTTCATCGAAATAGAGTAAATAAAACAAATAAAAAATAGTGTTTTAATTATTATGCCTTCTTTATACTTTAATACCTTTAGCAATCTCAATCTAATACAAATAATTCGTATTTATAAATTACACCATATATTAAATACTACCAACTCACAAAGTAGCATTAATTAAAAAATGCTATTTCGGAATTAACTTAACTAAAAATAATATTTTTGAAAATCGTTAAGCTTTTTCACTTTCTGGTATTAATAGTATTTAAGAAGGGACTGTCTATGATGGGAAATATAAAAGCAAATTAAATTAAATTAAAAAGAAAAAAAACATCTTTTCACAGGTGATAAAGTGTTTACTTATCCTTTTTTTAAATATATATATATACTATCAAACTTTTCAAATTTAAGTAAGATAATAATTAATGAAAATTTTTTTAAATATATATATTTAGGATAACTATGTATTTTTTATTTATTTTAATAAGATGACAATCTTAGGATATTTTATAGACAATTACAAAAGTGTTTAAAAATTGCTAAGCGCATAAATTCTTAAACTTTATTTTAACGCAATTTTTATTTCTGCGCTTTGCAGATGTACTTATGACTACCTATAAGAATATTTATAATACAACTTGTTAAAATATATGACATACGTATTTCAATATTTAAAACACATCTTTTTCTGAGAAAACTGGAGTAAAATAAGTCTTATCTCAAATTAAAATGATGAATTTAGCTGTCATATTCCTTTTATATGTAAGCACATAGAGTATAGAATAATATGTTCTTTATGCAAAATACTGTGGTCGGCGTATATTTTTCTATCTAACATCACCTTTATAAATAAAAGTATATTGGAAAGTAAAATAAAGATAGAAAGTATAAGCACACAGACTACGACATAACTATACGAAGAACATAGTAATAATAATAAAATAGATTTATTATAATACCTGAACTAAATTCGTAAATTTTCATTTATATTTTATTCAACTAGCATAAATAATAGGACACAGAAAACACATGGAGGTTGAGACATAACTATATGAAGTATGACGACATATTTAAAATGTACAGCACCCATATACCTTTTTTTTAAAAAAAATTCTCAAATTCTGTATGGTAAGTCTTTTGAAATTCTTACTATGCCACCGTAGTCATTTTTTAAAGTTACTCACAAAGAATAGTCATTTCTGAAGGCTTAAGAGAACTGGTAGATTTAAATGTGCAGACATCGATTCTACATCATAATAAGTATCTTAAAAAACACAAGAGTAGAAATATCCGATCATTTACGAAGGCGACTCACGTCAGATCCAATATAGGATGGGCAAAGATAACGGGAACCAAATGCTAGCGCAAACCGCTCTCAGTTTTAACCGAAAAAAAGAATATAGTAGACATTCTTATCACGTTTCGATGTTAGGCTGATGGAATGTTTTCGATGGAATAGGTAGTACATGTGTGATACAGACCATTAGAGAGTGTTCTATTTGTTTGTTGGCATTCTCGTTTCAATGAATGAAGGATCAAGTGCATTGTTTTGATTTAGATTGCACAAAAGGGAGAAGAAAAAAATTCTCCGCCCGCTGAACTACTGCGAGATGTTCGAATTTATGCTTTTTTTCCGCGTAGATGATATTGTTAAGAGATTTCTCGATTACGAACAAGAATTTGAAACGTAATGCCATGTAAACAAAAGGAAGTTATTCAGAGTCGTATAAAATGTGATTAGGGACTACTAATTAAAAAAAATGCATTCAGTTAAAATTTTATATATTTTGCATTCAAAGCAAATAATTAAAGCAAAATATGTTATTTATATCCTCTTCCTCACGTTATTTCGTTTGAAGTAAAATCTCAATATAAGATTCTTTTTTTTTTCAAAAAAATAAAGATGTTCTACATAAAATAAAGATAATATACAATCAAAATAAAATTTATCAATTTCGAAAAAATTTATTTTTTTAAAATATCTTTAAAATATACATTTTAATAAGAATGAATTGTCTTAATGAGCATGATATTGAATTCACTCATAAAAGTGAGTTTTAACATAGTGCAGAGAATATAGGCACATGAACTGGGATAAGTGGAAAACCGTCCTATTTGCTGATGAGGACAGATTCAGTATAACCATTGGTTATTGACGTTTAAGGCATTGTAACAGGTACTTCAGCATGCGAAAAAGATACTAGCTTGGTAGCAGTGTTTTGAAAGGTATCTTGATGGATGGGTGCACAGACCTTCATGTCTTTATCAGAGATTTTGTGACTACTGTGAGTTATACGCTGAAAATCGGACCCTTCTGTGCATCTTTTCAGCAGGCTCTGATTTAATTTTTCAGGATGACTGAAAAAAAATACTATACCATATACATACATATTCCATATACATACACATTCATATACCACATACTTATACATACACTGGCACACTTCTTTTTTAACATTTGAAGAGTAACTATTCGAAAATATTAACAAAACCATATTTAAACAATGCACTATCAGGTAAAAACTAAGTTCTAGATTATTTTTTTGTAAGAATTTTTGCTTACTATACAAAATCTTAGGAAATGACTATATGCTTGAAAAATAACAAGACGATTAAAAAAAGGTAAGTTATTAAAAAGCTATGCGTGCAAATATATATATATATATATTATTCTCTTGCAAGAGTATTAAAAATATTCCACTTGAAACATTTCATTATTTTATTTAAAATGTATTAATTTCGAGTGGTTTTTTTTACTTTTTGTTTACTTTCTGCTTCCTTAATAATGGCTTTTTTACTTTATTTGACTGTCTCGTTGCAAGTGTAGTTTTTATATTAAACATTATTGAAACAAATGGAATCAGTTTTACGAGTTATTAAATCAAATTTAATCTTATTTACTCACAATTTCTTTTATTTATTTATTACACGTTTTTTCTCCGTAAGCAAAGGTAAAATATTTCTTTATATTTTCTGATAATTTTAAAAAGTATTGAAATGCGTAATAATGGTATTATTTATACTTTTAAAAATGCTACATACATTTTGTTTATAATAATAACTTTTTTTGTGCTTTGATTCTAAATGTAAGCGTAATTCGCACAAAAGTAGCATGTAATTCAAATTTCTTTCAAGGTTACACAAAAGCATCCGCATTTTTATGAAATAAATAACGAATAAAGTTATGAAATAAATAAGTAAAACAATTATGAAATAACTAATAAAAATTAAGATAGAAATCACCTGTTAAATTTTATTACATTTCATAACTCATGCTACTTTTCGTTTGTTATCAATGTATAATATTTTAAGTAAGCAGTAACATTTTTTCTTCTGCCCCACTATAATGTCACTAACATTCATGAACCCTTATTAACATTTGAAAACAGATTGTTTAATTTTTCATAAAATGATAGATATGAAAGGTGTAATAAATCTGAATTACTATTTTTTTTAATTTCATTATAACTAAAAGCATAGGTTCTCAACGTCGGCAATAACACCTCCTTGTGGGCGTTTGAGGCTTTCTAGGGGGGTAGTAAAGGACCTAAAGAAAATTAGGGGGCATTGAGATGGACGGAGGGGCGGGGGCAGATCAACTAAGTATAGTCTAAAAAAAGACTACAAAAACACGCTGATTATGTACTAACAAAAGTAAACTTTGATACTGTTTACCTTATTTTGAGTGTATACATTTACATAATTTCTGTTATGTGTGCGAAAATTCATATATTTCGGTAGTTTGGGAAGTGGATGAAAATCTTAAGGACTCATTAAATTGAATTATATAGAAAATTTTAAATTTTCCTACATTAAATTGAATGATATAAATCTGAAATTTTAGATATTAAATTAAAACTTTTCACATCCGTCCAACGTCACATGAAATATCTAATAAATATATCATGCATGTAAAGTTAGCAAAAGTTTGTTAGAAAGAAATAACAAAAATTGCTTGTAGCAATTCCATCATAATAAGTTTTTGATAAATAACGTGATTTTTGCAACCCTGCAAGGAAATTGTCAGTATTATCTGTCCTTGTTCTAACCTCAATCTACTGACGTATCTCCCCCCCCCCCACACACACGAACTGGATCTTGCAAACTAGTCACTGCGTGTTTATTTTATTCCTGTCGATGCGTGTTATATCTCGGACCTATATAAAGGCAGTGATTGCTCATTTTGTTTATAATCGCAATATAGCGTGCAATTGGTGATAGGATTTTAAAGTTGATTTTTTCACTGTTGAGAGATACCTCTCTATTATATGTGACTCCCTTAACTTGGATGACGTGCATGTAAAGAAAACCCTAAGTCAGAAGTAAAAAAGAAGAGAAGGCAGTAAAGTGTGGATTATATACAATACGGATTTATCGAAAACTCCACAAATCCATCATCGCCAATGTGCCTTATTTGTCAAAAAACATTTTCAAATGAGACGATGAAATCTTTTAGGCTTCAAGACCATCTTCATAAAATGAATCCGGATAAGAAAGATAAGAATATGTCCTATTTCCTAGACATGAAAAAGAAGTTTGAATATCAGCCAGCTATATCAAAATGTTTTTCATCAGCTTCTAAGCAAGACGATGACTGACTTCGAGCTTCGTACAATATCTCATTGTTGATAACTAAAACAGGCAAACCACATACAATTCAGGAAGATTTAATTTTACCAGCAGTTAAAGAATTAATAACTATCGTGCTTCATAAAATAAGCTGCAGATTTTTTCCGAAAAATTCCTTTGAGTAATAGTTCTGTGCAAAGACGAATTGATGAGATGGCTGCAAATATTGAAGAATCTTTGTGAAATCACATCTGCTGACTTATCAATTTTCAATTCAGCTGGATGAATCCTCTTAACCAATTAATGAAGCATTGTTATAGTCATACGTCAGTTTTATCAAAGATGAACAAATATGTCGAAGCATTTTGTTTGCCGCCAATTTGGAAACATTTACAAAAAAAGAAACCATATTTAATATTCTGGAAAAGCATTTTGAAGAGAATAAAATCCCTTTTAATAATATTTTTTCAGTTGCTACGGATGGCGCACCGGCTATGGCAAAAAGTCACAAAGGCTTCGTAGCGTGCTTAAAAAATAAAGTTCCTGACGTGCTTGCTGTGCATTGCGTAATTCATCGCCTGCATTTGGTAGCGAAACATTTAAACAAACGCCCCCATACATCACTGCAATATGTTATAAGAGCAGATAATAAAATCAGAAGTAACTCATTGAATGACAGATTATTTAGTCAGCTTAGTATTGCCAATGATGAAGATTTTAAGCGATTGCTGCTTCACACAGACGTGCGCTGGCTGCCAAAAAGTACTTGTTTGACTGGATTTCATAATTTGTATGGATCTGTGATAGAGATCCTAGAAAACAAAGACACGGAATTTGCACGACAACCTCATTTCATCAAAGAATGATAATTCGTACCTAGAATACCTGTATAGAATGTTTAATGATGTCAATCTTCAAATTCAAGGCGATGACTTAGACTTAAGGCTAAAAACAGTGTTGCTGCTTTCGTGTCCAAACTGTTATTATATAAAAGAATATCGGCAGATGCGGGAATTCAATAACTTCCCATATTTGTCAGTAGTATCATTTAAGCTCGGCGACTTGATTGTTTAATGTCAACACTTGTAAAATCTCCGCAGTGACTTCAAGGAACGATTCCAGGACATTTTAAACATGGACATACCAGACTCGGTTTTGGATCCTTTTTCAAAGGTCAACACAGCAGGGGTTCATCCCAGTTAGAAGAAGAACTACTAGAACTGACGTGAGGAGTTAAAATTAAATTCAAGAATGGCGACCTAGAGAATTTTGGCTGCAGAAGTCAATTTCGCAATCTACCCAAGATTATGGTCGATTGTTCAGCGATTTTCGATAGCGTTCCCATTTTCATATTTAGCAGAATGTGGACTTAGTAACAACACTGGTAGCCAAAAAGAGAAAACGGCTCCATGTTACTGAACGCTTTGACTTACGATTGTTTTTACTTAAAATCGAGCATGATATCAACAAACTCATTAAAATGCATCAAATTCAACTTTCTCATTAGTTAAGTTAGAAACATCTTTAAATTATAATAAAAATACTTTTCAATGTAATTTAGTATGCGTTTTGATTGTTCTCATAGAAATAGTCTTCTTTAAACAAAGAAATAGGGTAGGGTCATATTTGTTGCCAATATAATGCGAGGTACTATAACAATTTTCTCATTTGAACATTTAATTATGTACATGTATTTCCCTTCCAATACTTGTAGATTCGAAGAGCCATAAACTAAAACTGACTGGTGCCAATTTGCATACTCAGCATTTTTTTCCCTCGCTTCGATGTATATAGCTATTTATGATTTCTGTAGTGTACGTGTTGTCCTTATCTGTGTGCTGTAATAAAAAAAAATGTTTCGTCCACTGCATTTCAATTCGTATTTTATCGAAGAAATATAATTAGATATGTTAACCATAAATTAATGTGTGATTCTTTGAAGGCTGAAACCGACAATTTATTTATTTAGGAAGCAATAGTTAATTATGGATTAATTACTTCGTATCATCAAAACTCCTGCCTGTCTTTATAACAGGTAAACTAAAACTTTTATTTCTCTCTTTTAAATAAAGAAAAATTCAGTAGCGTTTCAATTCCTACAATATCATATCTACGATTAAAATATATAATGTTACACATTTAAATATATTCGTGTCAATAGCTATTTCAGATTCTCAAGTAAAAAAAAGTATTGGGGGCTTTAAATAGAAAAAAGTTAAATTAAAAAAAATTATTCCATTAATAATAGAATGTTGTTTTAAAATTTAATTCTTGTTTTCACTATGCATTATGTAAGCTCTTATTTCACTGGATTGGGAGGGGGTTGATATCGATATATTTACTAGAAAAGGGGGCACCAGTTCAAAAAAGGTTAGGAACCTGTGACTTAGAGGGTAGAAAAAAATGTATTGTTTGATACCATCTCGCAAAAAGTACCTCAAGATTTCTCACACACATTGGAATGGGAAGGATTGAGATTCTTCTCCATATCTTGCAGAGAATTACGAAATTCTCTGCAAATAATACTCCATACAAACAATGCCATCACAGAATGTAAGAAAATGGAATCTTTGAGTTTTGTTCTTTTCTTTTTTTTTTATTTATTTATTTTGGGGAAAAAAATAAAGATATATTTTAAAATTCTGAAAATATTTTTCGGAAAACAAGTGTTACTTACAAATATTGTTTGCCAATATTTAGTGTTAAATGAAAATCTTGATTATTACTCTGCTTCAGGAATATTTAAGAAGAAAAAAATATTTCGCGTATTTTAGATATAAAGGATTTCTTCTTCACTATTTCAAAAACACAAGCGTACTTATAAATCGAAAATATTCCGACATTTTTCTTTAAATTATCTAAAACACTAGTAAATACATTTAAAAATATTGTAATTACCTTTTTTAAATTCTTAAAATTTATTTTTGTAAGCATTATTAAGTTTAATTAAATGCATGAATGAATAATCATACTTTAATCACATAGATGCATTGGGATGGATCTTGGCTGTATGAAAAAAAAAACAATTATTTTTATTCGTAACATACTATGCAGGAAAAATGTTCTATAATATGGAGGTTATGCAGGGTATATTTTGAAAATGTAATTATTTCAAAACTTAATATTGATACAAAGTGGCTGAATTTTCGAAAGAATCGGAAAACATAATTTTCGTTAGATGAATTTAGACTCACATAATAACTGATTATTTTTATACAACATAAATTAACTCAAAACTGATTACTGATAAGTGAATAAGTACTAAGTAGTGAGTAGTACAATGTACATTTAAACATTTCAAAATCCAGTTCTCTCTCCCCGCACCATCAAATCAATCTTATCCAAGTTTTTTTCCATACTCTGGCTTATCGCGTACTGTAATCTTTATAGTAGTTTTTGATAAAAATTTAATATTAAAGAAGCTGTTCTATGTTCCTCGTGTTTTTTTTCGTGTATTTTTTAGTGGGTGTCCTCTCATCACAAATAATAAAAAAGTACTAAGATACATGTTTCACTTTTACAAAAATTTTTGTGACTCTTTACCATTAAAATAGCTCAAATACCTTAACTCCTTCCCCTAGAGGTAGTACTTAACATAGTTTTTTTTTTTGCTTTTTCATTTATCTGTATACTAGAGAACATCTCTTCCACAAAGGTTGGTTTTAAATTTTCAAAGAAATTTTTTGATCCACCCTGTTACTTGATATCCTGATTAACAGCTGAAGATTAGTAATACTTATATATTATTATGTGTTTTGTACACGTGATGTACACGCAGAACATTTAAAATTCAGTTAACTTTCAATTTCAGTTCGAGACAAAAAAAAAGGCGGAAATGCTTGGTGTTTAACCTTTTTATAGTTATGTAAAATTAAAGCAAACATAAGGTCTACTTAATAGGTTTTTCTTACAAAAATGCACCCTTATCTATGCTATAATTTTTTTTCGCAGCTATACTAAAAATAATTTAACAGAAACGTTATGCAAATTAAATGGAGCAAGATTTTAAAACAAAATTCACAGTAAAATAACCTTTTACAAAAAATAAAATAAGCTCTATTAAAAAAAACTATTTTCTTGCTAGTATAATCTGCTTTTAATCTATTTTGCTGAAACTTCCTTGAATTATTCACAGTTATTTGTTTGAAAAAATAGCTCGATTAATTGCTTAAATAACTTTGGTAATATATAAAATTTTTAATTTTTTGGTAAAATAATTTAAGAGTGAGAGAAAAATAAAAAATAAAATCAGTTTTTTTTTATTTATTTTTATTTATATCAGAATATTTTTCAGAATTTTCGGGAAAATATGTAAAATAAAAATGTTAATAATTATGCTCAGTTTTATATACTCGAAGTATATTATGTATATAAATATATCACATTTTAAGATTACTGGAAAAGGTTTATAATTTCGAAGATTTTTTGAATAAAGGTAAATGAAAAGTTAATTATATTGAAAGGAATCAAAACATGAAAAAAAAATATATTATTGAATATTATTAAAAAAGAGAAGGAAAAAAAAATACATTTCATAACATGTAAAAGAAGTTTGTGAAAAGAGTTGAAGCATGCCTTTGGAAATTATTTAACCTTTTTTTTAAATGTTTATCTATTGTTGAAATTTCTATAATATTTACAAAGTTTCTACAGAAAATAAATTGCTCAAAATTTAAATACAGAATTACGCTTAAAATAAATATTATTAAAATTATTTGATGCAAGAAAGTGAGTAGTAAATTTAACTAGTTGTTTTATTTTTTTTACATTACTGATAGACAAATTATGCTTTAAGATACTTTAATAATAAAAAGAGCATGCATTTCACGTTATCGAAAAAAAGACTCAGCAGCTTTCTTTAATTTAAGAAACCGAGTCGAAAATATGATGAAAATGAACTATATATTTCTATAGATATGTGTTTTTGCACATATATACAAATTTTTTGTGTTTTACATTAAAAAAATGTTACATTTAAAGTGTAAAAGCACTTAGAACTAACATGCAAATCATAACAAATTTAATTCTAGTGAAATCATGCATGTTTTATTTCTTTGGAAAATTTAAAAAAACAAATATGCTACATATTGCATTAAAGAATGATAAGAAAATTAGTAGAAAATAGATTTACTTATTTTTTATTTCTTGTTGATAATACGCTCATTTAGAAATGGCGAAAGGAATCAAAATCGCAGGATCTGAAACACATAAATTATGCTTGAAGCAAATTGACATTTTTCACCTACAATGGCATTTTGTGAACTACTTTCCAAAATAGTTTGTGATTGTTTATTGTTAAATCTATTTCTGTGTATTCCAATATTCATTTTTTTCTACTATACTTTTTTGCCAGTTCTTTATTTTTTTTCAATTTTTCACACAAAAATGAAAATATTTTCAGATATCGTTGAAATTTCTGGGCGTATTTTCGGTTTGAATCAATTTCTAAGATATAATATCTCTGACTTGTATCAAGCCAAAGACACTCAGAATTTAACGTAATAGTTAATTGGATCAATTTTGATCTTCATCTTTTTGCTTAACAACTACCAATCCTAAATCATGTTAGAATAAATCAACCGTGTAAGAAAATGACGATTGATCTTTCCTTGTCTGTTTTATTTCAAAACTGTGTGAAAGGTAGTTGGGATAAGTAGAACAATTGGGAAAAACAGCTAATATCTAAATATCGCTACATTATTCACAAAAGTTCAATAAAAACAAAATAAATCAATGTAAACCAGCTCATTTTATATGAAAATACTTGAGAACATAATTGTTAGTATTAAAAAGTTTGTAGATTTAGTAATATTTTAAAGAAAAACAGATATATTAATGTGAATAACTTACATAAATTAATTTTCTATGATTATAAATATTAATTAAAAGTGAATTTCATTATCGTTTGAGTTAATACTTAATTTAAATGAACGAGATACGCTTGGTAAACGGCGCAATAAGAAGAAAAAAACGATACAATGTGTTCGCGAATCTTGGTATTTTTTTTTCTCGCAATCCTTCATATCAAAGAAGCATTCATTCTCTTGACAAAAATGAGGCGGCTACCGGCGTAATGTAATTTCTCGCCTCCGCGCGCCACGTGCTCACGCCTGCGCAGTAACTTCGATTCCAACGGACATGCGTCGAAAGCGCGCGCCAGAAGCATGAATGCCGCTAAGCGCTAGTTTATAATATCATTTCTCGCTCCGAATCTTCCTTTGGCCGGTGCCTCTCTTGTATTGCTGCAAACATACAATTACCAATAGGACAACACAAGGCCTTATTCAAATCTGTATAATATCGTTAAGTACACGTTATCTTCGGGAACCAAAGTTCTTTTGAAAAAAATTTTAGTTTATTTCTTCTGAAAAAAATATGTATTGTAAGAAAATTAAAATATAAAAGATAAAAAGTTCGAACAAATAGAAAGACTTTTGTCTAATATTCTTGAAAAAGAAAAGTAAAGATTCAGGAAAACTCAAAATATGAACTGTAATCTGCTTGGATATCGACTCCTGTTTCTTTACGCTCTAGGTAAGTTTGATTTCTTCAGTCATACATGGAAAAAAAAATTACAACAAATGGAGTAATTGATTAATTAGAAGTTTAATTGGGGAAATATGGTCCACTTAATTTAAGGTGACATTATTTAATACATATATATGCTTACAAATAAAATTTAATTTATAAACTGTTCAAAGATTTGCCCTTTGAAAGAATACAATATACAAATTTTAAAAAAATCTTGATTTGAGGGATTGTATTCCTTTTAGGCACAAAATCATATTTTATACAACATGAATTGATGTCAATTAATATTTTTATGAGTAACATTTATAAATATCATTATATTTATAGAAAATATCAAAACATTTTAAAGAAAAATTGCAATTTAAACTCTAAAAAAACCCCATAAACTTTAAAATTTTTCTTCTGTACTGAGTGAGTAAGAAGATAAAATTTATAACACGCATGGTAAGTATAATAACATTCAATTATATTCATATAAATAAAAGTATTTCATTTCAAAAAACAAAGTCAGCATAACTGAAAGATAGTATTAGACAGGAACTTCCAAGAGTAGGCGTTTGAAAGTATACTTACAATCAATGAATGTAGAATGATTTACTCTTATATTCAAATTCATTGGATGCAAGTACGAATTAAATTCATAATTCGTAATTAAGTACGAATTAAAATTTTCATGTAAAGCTAATAATACGTTTTTAATTTTAAAAAAACTTAAATATTTTTATTTAATTTAAATTACTAAATTTGACAGAACGTAAAAGAAAATTTCTGTTCAAACTTTTAAAATTAAGAAGTTGAAAATCAGTTACCTAATACGGAAATGGTCTAATTATAATTTTTTGTAAGAAGAATTTAACCAGAGCTCAACAAAATTCCTTTAAAATATTTTTGTACAAGCCTAAGAAAATAAAATTATAAAATTTTAACAAAACCAAAACATTTTTCGTTTTTTTATAAAAATCAAAGAAAATGAAGAAGAAAAAAAAATAATTTAAAAATGATAAAACTAAAAGTTTAAATCATTATAATTTGTCTATTTACGGCGAAGAATATTCTTTAAATTTGTACTTAATGATGAAACCTGATTCATTGAAATATATTTCTTAATCATTCATACATAGAATGAACTATAAATACCTTTTCCTGATTTTTTTACTATATATCAGTATAAAAACATTCTTCATTGAAAGACGGTTTCAATCGCCTAAAGTGTTATTAAGCTATTAAGGCTATAAAAGCGTTGGTTATATTCTATCAAATAATTTTAATTTTTACTTTTCATTCATAAAAGATCAAAAGTCAGTGATGGCATAAGGTCAAGCGTCTGGCTTTACCATATATATATTTCTTTCTCATAGATAAAGTAAAACTTTTACATAATAGACTATTACAAATGCTGAGTTTTTATGAAAAAATAAACTGACTCTTTCAATGTATTTGTGAAATGTATTGACAGAAATACATTCTTTTTACAATAATGTTTATTGATAATATTTTAAGTAATTGCTTATGCAAAAAATAAAACATAATTTGTTTACTTCTGAAATATTAAAAAAATATCATGTAAATAAACATAGTACCATTAAGACTATTATCATGAGCTTTCTTAAAAATATATGCTTAAAAAATACTTTCTTAGATATAAAATTTAGAGCATTTAGAACAAATAGGGATTTTTTTACCTAATAAGAAAATGAATTATTATGAGCTGAATAAGACATTTATATTTACAGCTTGTAATGAGTTATATATGTAAAAATAATGTAATTGTAATAGTGACAAATGATAGGCATCTAGTGTTAAAGAAAGACCATTAAGAATTTGAAATTTTCATTACGTGTGCATTTAAAACGTTTTGTTTTGTAAGTGCGTTTAAATTAGTCAAATAAAAGACTAAATATATTAGCAATTTGAGAATTGAGATATTTTAAAACATTACCGATTTTCTTTATTAAATATCAAGTAAAATTAAACATAATTGATATTATTGCTACAAAAAAAAATTTCATCCAATGTTAGTGAATTCGTTAAAATAAAGTTTGTATATGTAATATTCTAGCACAGAATTTTTCAAAAACTCCAGTTTAGTTGTAAATGGTTCCCATTTATTCGATTAATTTATTTTATTTTCACATCTTACTCATAGTAGTAATAAATATAATTTTTTTTGTTTTTAAATTTGTTAAAAAATGCTATTAATCTTTACAAAGAGAGCTTTATTGTAACTATACTATAAAAGCATTTTTAGTAATAATATTTGCCTTACTGTTTTCAGACAAAAGTATTAATAGCAGAATGGTTGATTTGAAATTTAAAAAAAATGGAAAATTACGCAAAACATCGCAATAAAGTTTTAAAAAGAATGACTTTATTACTTGAAAAAAATCGCTATGGATTATATTGAAATTGACCTCTATCAGAAGAATTGTGGAATTATGTTTGTCAGTTTTAGAGAAATTATCTAAGATAAATCTTTTCTCTTGCACTGTATAACGTGTTTTTTTAAGTGAGAAAATAATGATTAATATGTAAAGAGGTTTAACATTACGATACATTTCTACTAGTGAAAATTGAATTGTACATTCTATGTGCATTTTATTTTATTACTTACACATTTGAATTTTATAGGCGAAGTTGGAGACATTTATCTTTGCTTTTCTGAATACCACCAATACAATTACCTTTATGTATTAAAAAAAATATATTTTTAGGATATTTTTTTTTAAAAAATACAAATTCTGACGAAGTAACTATGTATTTCTAAATAAATAAAATTATGATGTGTGTCATTACAAGATTTAGAGCTTAAGAAGAAAAAAAAACAATAGTGTAAATTTGAAAAGAGTTTTTCTACATGATAAGTAAAATAATTAATAACTCATTAAAATTAATACAAAGATTAAGAAAGGAAAATGTATTTTTAAAAAGAAATTTGAAATGAAATAGTTACACATTTGTAGAATATTTAGTGTTAAACATTTTGATTCATGGTATATATGGCAACAAAAACGTTTTCACATTTTAACTTGGAGTCAAAATTTTATCAAGAAAACTTTAAATGACTAAAAACAGCTAAATAAATTAAACATTAACCTTTAAAATGCTTGCTTTTTCTTATTTTTTTAAAAAAGTTTTTTTTTAATATATTTAAATACAGTTTCATCCTCTTCATAGAATAATACAAATATTTTGAATCCCTTTCAAAGCCAATGCATTATTTAATATCAAATGCATCTAAAATTGTTGCTGATACTATAATTAAGTATAAATGATCCGGAAATATGAATTATGAATCGGATTCTAATTTTTTTTGTTACGAAAAGATAGTATGTGTTCTGCAAGCTTAAAGCAAGATCGCACATGAACTTTCATCATCTCATGAATTAATAATACCGAACAAATATGCAAACCAATTTCAAAAATTTAATTAATTCAGTTCTTTAAATACTATCAAGGCAGCCCGAAAAATGAATTATAAATTTGCATGCTTAGAAAACAAATTTAAAAAAGAGAAACAGAGGAAATGATTCATATACTCTATATTGTTTTGTAAGGTATGCTGTCTAAAATAGGTTAAAGTAGTCCTGGATTGGAACTAATTTTTGCAGATACTCCATTCCAGCAACCCTAGGGATTTTTCCAGTAATTGTACTTTCTTTTTATCCATTTATCTTGCCTTACTCTTAGTACTGAATTAATAATAACTTTTGTACCATATGGGGGGGATTGTTAGAACTTCAAAGATTGTTTGCACTGAAGATTATGTTATGTTCCCTGCTGATCTTTTCTTGTATGATATTTATTCATGATGAAGTACCTTATTTTTATATTCTGAAGTCATTAGATATTGGTAGGTAGAAATACCATATTATAGAAGCTTTGAAAAGTGAAAAGGTAGTATTTAAAAACCAGAAATGGGTCAAACGAAGTGATTAAAATTCAATCACCTGCGTCAAAATTGAAGGTGTATACTTATTTTTAAAAGAAAATTTTTATTAAAAGAAAAAAGTACTAACAGTAGAATCTATTAAAAATTGTATTGTAAAACAAAATATGTTTATACATAAATTTTTATATCTCTCAAAACAATTTCTGACACATACATTCAGTAATTTCTATTACTGTTATTCATATTACAGTAATTCTTTCAGGAAATTTTACAAAATAAAAATGACATTGCGAATCATCTAATTGAAAACTTTAAGTACTTTTTGGTACCTAATAGTAAAGTATATGATTTAGTTGCACACTTAAATTTACTATATACATTTTCTATTCATTATATGCAATCTTGTTTAAATAAGTCCAGTTATTTAAGAAAAATTCAAGTTTATTTCCGGTAATATTTGTTTCACGAATCTTTGTTCTTCTGAATGAGATTTTTTTAGTTTTAGTTTAATTTTAAATACTTTTAATGTAATTTAAAGTTTTAGTATTCAACTAACCACAATTAACAAAGTAATTCAGAAGCTTTATTTATTTTCAAAAAAAAATAGCATATATTGTAAAACTATTCGATTCATATTAAAATGTATTTGCTTTTGTAGTCACTAAAAGAAAATAGCATGAACATAAAAAACACAAGAAATATAATTTCGAAATTTTAGATGATTTTTTTTTGTATAGAAGACACGATTCAGTTTAAGCCATAAAACATTTTTGTTCATAAATAGTTTTTTGGAAATAAATCAAATTTGAGTTTGGTATAAGGTAGATAAATAAGTCATAAATTATGTTTTATCTCAAATATTACTGAATCTTAAATTTTTAAAAAAAGAATATATATATATATATGTAGCTTCAGAAATAATTTGTTTTGAGTTTCATATGAGGACAAAAAAAAAAAAGATATCTTGCACACAAAATAAAACAGAGTTTTACAATTGATTTGAGCTAGAACCAATTCAGAGCTTTTTGTTTAGTATATATACATGTAAAATTAAGTATTAACTTTTAAATATAAGGTTAGAAGAAAATTAAAATTTATAAAGGGTGTGGTCAGAAATTTTTTTGGGTCTGGTATGTAGAAAAAAATTTTGCAAACAATACTAAATATTAAATTTTGATTGCTTTATAAGCACTTAGTACACAACCATATTATTTTTTTATCAAATATTGTGCTAGTTATTGAAGAATGCGATAAATATATAAAGTGATTGCTGTGTATTTATAAAAGAGTCATAACGCGCATTTATTCGAAGCAATTATCTGTAAATAAACATGAAAGAAAAAGGAAACATTTCTTTTTTAATTGATTGAAACTGAAAGAAATATTTGTGATTTCTTGTTACTAAAATTAATTACTTTCTCTTCACTTTTCTATATGTAAAACCCACTTATACGCAATATATTATATTTAACTTATACAGCTTTTAAATAAAACTCGCTTTGAGATTTTCTAAAATTTTGCAACAAAGGATAATTTATATTTTACTGTTAATACTAGAAAGCATTTTACACAATATATTTTATTTATAAAGCTATATATAATGATCAATGTTATTTAAAAGTTATAATAATCAAAATTTTAAGCGTAATTTAGATTAATATTTATGAGTTCAGTTTTCTACAGCTCATTTTAGAAGCGAATGTATATAATTATAACAAAGTAAAAGTATTTTTTTAATAATACAGAAAAAATATATTTGAAATTAAATAAAAATATGAGATTGCTTTAATTAGATATAATGTGGTCAAATCAGACACACGGAGATATATGTTAATTAAATAGCTTGCATATTAAAAGCAAAAAAAAAAAAAAAATGCAGCAGACTAATTTGTGACACCATTAAAGTATATGTGTAAACTATTTTATTTTAATCCATTATACTTTTTCATTTCATATACACTGGGTAACTTCCATAAAGATAAATTTGTAGAGACTAGAAAACACTTCTATTTAAATATATAATGATGTATAGTATAAAATAATTATTTATATTCTTCTTTTTCATGTTATGCGATACTTTTTTACAGAAAAAAAAGCTTTAAAGTTTATTTGTAAACCAATATATTCAGAATTAAAGCTTATACTTTTAAAAACAGAGAACTAAGTTCAACGATCAAAAATAAAACCACATTTCTTTCAGAAATTAGCATTGATAGGGAAATATATCCATTCATAGTATGAGTTAATATTTTAAAAATAGAATTTTCTAACATAAAAAAAAACTTTATTTTAACATTATGTTAAAAAAAAATTTAAATCATGCAATTAACAATTCCTATTTTGTAGCTTGCGCTAACATTTTAAATTGTAATACAGTAAAGGACTTTTTAAAAATATCTATCATACTTAGTAAATTCATTGAATCTCCAAATGTATGTTATGTATGTATGTATAGCGTTCTAATAAAACTTTTTTAACGATAGTTTAAACGTCAATTTACGTATCATAGCACTAATCAAAATTAATCTTTAAAAAATAACTACTTTTCTTCAGTTTAGTTTTAACTAATACATTATTACCGTCTCATTTTGAAGAAACTGCAAATTGGCAGTTGATTAGCATTTGTGTTTCTCGCTTAATGTTCTACACTTCCCTATGGAAAAAGTGTGATAACTTTTGTCTGTGTGATTGTTTTTGTTTGTATGGTGTTGGTTTCGAACCGATAACAAGTAAAAACGAAAATATTTCTATCCAATGTCTAATATAATCAACATTTATGGAGAAAAATATTGAAAAAAGACTAAATTTTAAATTATGACTAATATAAAAGCACAATAATTTAGTCCAATAATTTCCTTTTATCTTGTTTTTCATACTAATATTTTACTTCTCCTTACATTTATATCCTCACTTCTTTATTCCTTTATGTATTATTATATGCTAAGATCACAGTTAAACAAAAATATCAGCACTTGAGATGAATAGTTTTTATAATTGACTAATGAATTTGAAAACGCTTAAAATGTACTACTAAAATTCAGATGAAATTGCTTATGTAGAATATAATTTTACAGCTATTGTTTTTATTAGGAAACTTTTCGATGAATTGGAATAGAGAATACATTGATAACTTCATAATTGTTTCAATATATAAAAAAGTAAGACAAATGTGTTTAAGAAAGTTCCAATAAATAAAAACAACCTCCATAGAATAGCTATTTTTTTACGATGAAAAGAATTAGCTAATACAGAAACTACATCATTTCAACAACAAATTTTTTTGAATGTAATAGAGAGAAAAATCTAAATTTTGACATTAGATGAACTTAGTTAACTTAAGAAAAGATTAGTAATTCTAAAACTGATGCAGAAATAAATTTGAAAAGAAAATCTCAAAATGAAAAAATAATAGACTATGGAATTTTATCTAAATGGACTCTGTGATTACTTTCTAAGATAAAATTCCAAATTTGCATTTAAAATACTAAAAATAACTATTTCTAGTTTCTCACAGATAAACGCATACTTTAAAATTAAGTTACAGTAAGCAAACAAATAAATTCTAAAATAACTTTCCATCTCTCTTTAATAAAATACTTTATTTAATTTAAATTATACTTATTACTTTAATTATTCCATTGACGGCTTCAAGAAAACATTGATGAATTTTCTAAGTGGCTATTAATTATCTTAAAAATAATTAATAGCTTTAAATTTCCAATTTATTTTGATATATATCTGCTAAAAATATTACGATTAAACAATTTAAAATATGTATAAATGTTTTTTTATAAGAGCATTCAAAGTTTTCCAAACAAGATGCTTCCTGACCTTATTATTCCAAAACTGCACATATCATAATACATAAAAATACTCGACATGTTACTGAAAGTAATTTATCCCTTATAAATTAAAAGCAAGTTTATTTTCAGTTAAAATATGGCTATTTTAAATGAGTCGTGATTTTTAAACGTTAATTTTTCCTACTCAATGTTTTATGATGATCTTTTAGAAATCGCGATAAAAAATTTTAGTTTAAATATAATGATAAACCTAATTATAATTTTACAAATCAACAGTTAGTCTCATTTTTTTTAAAAAAATGTCAAATGAAATACAAATTATTAAAATAAAATATTACGAAAAAGCTTTACTTAAAATCAATAATTTGTCAATGACATTAATAAAATTAAACGTTAGCATTTAAGGAATAATTTATATCTGTGTGTGTGTTCAGTATGATTACAATGCAGTTTCATCTACGTAATAATATTATGTTCTATAAATATATCAAACAATAGGCATCAATATATTAATAAATAAAATATATTATAGCTGAAAGCAACTGAAATATCACAGTATGGTTGCATTGTTGATTAACTCATTTAAAAACAACGTATATCAATTGCGATATAATAATGTGTAAATCATATATAAATATTTCTACAATTATAATTTATTTCACTATAAAACAAAATGAATAAAAATTATTTAATTCATGGTTAGTTTAAACAAAAGATAACATATTGTTTTTATTTTTGGAATGCAGAATAAATTAGTCAATAACAAAATTATCTATTGAGAAATGCAAATGGTATATTAAATGCGTAGTTTTTGTATTTATCTTAAAAGTATGGCTGAAAAATTATATATTATACAATATAATCTAATAAAGTTAACTAAATGAAATCGATAGCTGCACAGTTTCAAATCTTATTTTTTTTATTTGAGTATATGAAGTATATGGGTCAAAAGACCTTTGGCATATTTGAATTTGCGGAAACAAAATTAAAGTTGGTGAAGTCATCACGATTTCAAAAAAATTCATTCATGAATGGATAAGACGAAAACACCTTTTTGGGGATTGTTTTATATTTTAGTTTAAAATATAAATAAAAAACAGGACTTACTTATGCCGTGATTTTTTTTAATCGTTATTAATATATTTTGCGACAGATTAACTTTCAAAGCGAATACATACATAAAAATTCCGTCATTGTGGCTCCAATTAATTATGCTAAATTAATCCCACTCGCAAAAGCTCATTCATAATTAATATTAATAACCCTTTTTTTGTGATAAATATGCCTTGTTTACCACATTTACTAAAAGAAGTGATGATTATATTAACAATCGCTGGTTATTGTTAGTAATAATTGTGTTTATTACTCTATAAACCGTAACGCCTATATATATATATATATATATATATATATATATTCCAAATTTTAAAATATATATATATTCACTGAATTTACTTTAAGAGTGAAAAAAAATTATTTAAAAGTAAATGCAAAAAGAGGGTCTTTTATTAAAATGAACCATTTCATAATGAAGCGATGAAATATAAGGTAATAAATAAGTTATTCATAATTTATTTATATGATAATAAGTTATATGTTTTATTTATATTCCATCTTCAACACAAATAAGTGCAAAAGTTTAATATTATTACCCATATATATATATATATATATATTGTTTAAAAATTCATGAATTAATTTTTCTCAAATAAATAAAATGAAAGTATTAGCAAAATTAACTGCTTTTATTTTTAAAAGGTAAAGAATGCTTTAAAACTCTATTGTAAAAAAAGTGATCCTTGGAATCTAATATTTTAATATATTTCGGAGATTTTATTATAAATATCTAATGATTTTTTAAAAAATATTGTGGTATGTAGCTTCCTAAAACTAATTAAATTACTTTTACCCTTTTAACGGTTGGTGAATTTTCAGTAAATTTAATTTTTTTAAACATTTTACTGCATCAATGTATGTAGAGTTTACATGGATAAAAATCATGTTATGAAAATATAAATGGGAATTTTAAGGAATGGGGTATAAAGTATTTCAAAGAAATTAAGTTTTAAAGAATGTGGATGTAATAGAGATATTTTTTAGAAACATTTATCTGGAAAAACGATGGAAAATTAAAAATGCTTGGATAGTGACTCTTTCAAAATTTGCCATGAATTAGTATCCAAATTTTCTGGTATTGCAAGAATGCATTGCCAAAAAAAAACTACATATTTGTAAACATCTGTTAAACATTTCGGATTGTAATTAAATTTCACTTTAGAAAATGGACTTCCTTGGTTTTTAACAAAGTATTTAAAATAATTTATTATAAATAAACATTGATTTCATTTCCAACTCACAAAATTTATTCTTACAAAATAATAATTTTTTTCTCTATTTTCAACCTATGTAACTGTTTAATAGAATTAATGTTATATATTTGTATGAGTTTTGAATAATTATAACAAATATTTATGATACGAAAAAATATTTTAAGGAATATTTCTTACAGACATTGTCAAAAGTTATAAGTTGGTTAAGTTTTAGAAACACGAATGAAGCTACATTCCGAGTTTAGTATTAAACACGGCCCCCTTTAGGAAAACTGCGGGCTTTAAGATGTTTAAATAAACATAAATATGTAATATTCCAAATTTAAGCACCACCCCTGTGTGACCGACTTCATCGTCGATCAGAAACACTTAACTACTCAAAGTGAGTTCAGTACTGGGTAGAAATGCAAACGCAATGTTTCAGGCTCTCCCTCCCCAATAGTTTAGAAATCCATTAAATTAATTAAAAGCCATCGTTCCCGGGATCTTAATAAATCAGTTAGTGTCCTGTAAAGCGATTTCGGGAAAAGGTTAGAGTATCTATTTAGGAATAAGTAAGCAGTTGCTGAAGGGCAATTACAATTCCTCGTTTAGGTAAACAGGATTACTTCCCGTAGTTGGGGTGTCGTGAACACTTGGTGGCTACTTGTTGTTTTCACTGAGGAAATTTTATATTTTGATACAGTATGCTTGTTCTACAAGAAGATGCATCGCGGGCGAGCTTCATAATTAAATGCAAAAGCTGTCTGAGGAAATTTAAATATGTCAAATACCATATTTTCTCGAATGAAAAATGTGATTTAAGGTTGCTTGTACCGCTGCTTGCGAGAAAGTATTTAATTAATAAAGAATTAGCTGTTTTAGCGGTTAGCATAATATTTATTCAAGTTTAAATTTCTTTCAAAGGAGTTTCGATATGAGTGGATTCGTATTTTTAATTTATTGTATAATGCTTAGAGTTTCTGATTTTTAGAAAGTACGTAATTTTAATATTGTTAACTTTAATTTATAAAACATTGATGAGAATTCTTGAAGGAAGAAATAAATATTGTTTAAATATATATATATATAAAATTAGGATTATTATAGGTTGTATCTTTTTCACATTAGTTTATGAGGGGAGAATTAAAAAATAATGTACAAGAGTAATTTATATTTAACTTAAAAGAATAAATAATTCTATAAAATTTTCATTATAAATTTCAGAATTTTAATATTCTGGTTGTAAACGTATTTAATTAAGCATGTTAGCGCCGTATTTATCAAATTATGGAACTTTTATTTCGAAAATTGGGTATATATCTTTAAAAGTAGCTGATAACTCATAAATGTTTTAAAGCGTCTCCCTAAGGATTAAAAATAACTGCATAATTGAAAGGAAATTAAATTGAAGAATAATAATAAAATGGTTTAATTTTAAGCAATTTGTTAGCATTTTCAGCAGTACTTTTATTAAATTAAGCTCTTACATTTTTGTGCGTGTTTCAATTTCTAGATTATTTCAGAATGACAGTTTTGCATTATATAAACCATATGAAAAATATAATGAAGAAAAACAGTATTTTTATATACACTTAGCAATTCTATGTATTTAATAACCGGTAAAAAATGTTTCTGTTTTGTAATTAAAAATGTGTCCGTGTATTATAAATGTATTCATTTCACACATCTTCATGAATAAAATAGTCCCATGCTGTGCAGCTTTGAGAAATATTTTAAATGTTCAATTATCATAGAGATAGAAATTTTGTATCAAGAAAAATGTATGAAAGTAATTGTTTTTATGCACTTGAATTTACATAGACAGAACTTTAAAACATAAATAAAAAAACATTGTTCAAAAATTTAAATAAATATTATCTATTTTATGATACGAAAAAGGTACAGAAATTAATATTGAAATTATTATTTGTATTTAATGACCACAAATTATGAAATATTCTTGAAAGCGCCATCACTATAAAGAAAAAAATTATTATATGCTATATAACTATCTTATCAAAATACTTGTGAATACTCGGTTAAAATATTCCACGACCTTCCTAAACCAAGCATTGGGTTTACTCAAGAGCTATTAGCAGATAATAAGGCCTTTTTTTCCTGAACCTTTTTTTCCATATGTGAGTGCTAAACCTAGTTACCTCAGACAAAAGCTATTAATGTCGTTCACGAAGAAAATTCTGCGGCTGTAATGTTATATAGTCTTAGCTACGTCGTGAAGTGTGCAACTGTTCTCGTAAAGTTGGCGGTGGAATATTTAAGTGTGCAAACACATAATTCTTCTTTGCACCCTAAAAACGATAATCTCTGCATCCTGTGCTTCGGAAAGTGATGGCAAAAGGGTTCTCCCATATTAATGTAGTCATGAATATACATACCTGCGTCTGCAGACGGTTGATTTAATGCATTCACCGTTCCTTCACTAATCTTGTAACGAAGTCGTAAAAAATCAAACTTGGATAGATATGTTGAATAAAAAGATTCGCAAACTAAGTAATACGGGTATCTACTTCATTATTAGAATTTCTGTGATCAAATTTTCAAAATATTAAAAAAAATTATGAAAGATAATGTTTCTAAAAACAGCAAAAATTGTACATGAAAAAAGACTGCTTCATTGTTAAGTATTTAATGTACACATATTTATTCATATCTGTAAACTATATTCACTGAATATTGACGCAAAATTTCCTTCATATTTCAGTTTTATTGTTTGAAATCATATATTTTACATTTTATCTCAAATTTTCTTATGTTTCTAGCACGTTTAATTCTTTTTATTGAAAAGAAAGCATGCAAAGTTAATTTAGTCAATTTGGGTGTTTAGACAGTAAATTTTTTATTTTATATTTTTGACAACGTTCGTTGTGTGTTTTATTTAAACTAAAATGAAATGTTTTTATAGCTTAATTATTAAAATAAAATGTTAAAATGATATTTTGATGAATCTTATTCCAATTATTTGAAACACTTAACCTGCAGTTAAATGCTTCCCCTCCAAAAGATGTAATTTATTTAAAAGTTAAATACATAGCATATATTAATTACTCTTAAAGCGTATAGATTTATATTATAAACTGTTCTTGATGAAATACTTTATTGTAAAATATACTGTAATTTACCAATAATCCACTGTTACTAAAAATATTGTTACTATTTAAAATTCAATTTCTTTTTTAATTAACAGTTGAAAGCATTCTTCATTACTTTTAAAATAGTAAGATGAAATGAAAAGAATTACAAGATTCTTTTATAATATTTAACAAAATGTTTTACATTTCTGTACTTTTGTAGTGAATGTTAGTTTCCTTTTTCTTCTAAGCTGATGTAATTGGGTTCAAGATCATATTTTAAATATTAATATAAATTCTTCTATAATAGTAGATTTTATTATTTACAACAGATCAAAAACTCTTTGCCTTTGTTTTTTTTGAGGGGGAAAAACACAGTGGATTATATGTTAAAAAATATAAAAAATAGAACACAAACGTTAAAAAATGGTTATTAAAGATTCATTTAAAAAGTGTCGCGTGTGCTTCTTACTTGAACTTCCTTCAGCTTGATGGAGAAATAATGACAATCATTTTACCATTATGTTAAATGTGCTTAAACCACATATATTCTCATTCATGATTCTTTGCTACATATTTGATCAAAAAAATAAAATGCTGAAAAATAATAAACGAAGAAATATTAATAAATAGTCTAAAAATTTACCTATAAGGATCAATTTTTAATGATCATTTTTTTTTCATGCTCCACCAATTTGAAGCCACTATATTCCGTGCCAAAAATTAGATTTTTACATGCGTCTGCTTTTAAAAATTACGAAAAAACGTGTTGAAACATTAAGTAAAAATTGCACTAAATTTCCTTCCTATCTGTTTCTGTTGCTTAAATGAGAAATTTAAATGTAAATTGTTAAAACAAGTATTATCCGTTTAACTAGTATTTGAAAGTAGACTTTTTCTTTTATACCAAATTTATTTTAAAGGTATACTTAAATGTTAAATTATAATTTTAAAGTTTTAATTTAGTTTTCCATTGACTTTGTAATGAATAGTAATACTAAATAAGTAGATTTTGATCTTATCAAATGATCAATCTTATCTCAGGACATTCATATCCTATGATGTTTATATGTTGTGGATCAGTGTCATTTATAAAAAGGTTTTTATAGCATACTCAACCTGCGGCTCGTCGTCCTTTTCTGAGTTGCCCGGGCATCGCCCATTACACTAAGAATTTCAATTATTTAAGAAAAATTTACTAACAATTAGTGGGAAATATTATCAATCGAGGAATTAATTTTTTCAATTTTACTGTCAATGTGCTTGTTTTAGTAGTAGAATGAGAACAAGATACTTGGTCGTGGTTGAAAGGAAAAATTGAAACTACCCCATAACTAAGTATAAAAAATGCATAAATGTAATTATTTGTGATGGTGTTTGATAAAAAGTTCAATATATAATGTAAAAAAGTCAAAAAAGAACTTTAATATTTTAATCATTTTTGTTTTGGTCTAATACGTTTTTCTCCTAATTATACTCATGTTACGACTAGTGTAAAATACCTTTCCCTAATATGTGGGCCGGTGGTAGAAAATGCTGAGTACCCTAGTCTAAAATCACCAAATTAGACGATTTTTACTTGAAATTGGTCATCTGTAATATGAAATGACCTTCCAAATAACATTTTGCTGGCACAATATACACCGGTTTATTTTGAGAAGCGAATATTGTATTCGTTTAATATTTCAATAAGAGGTTTTGATATTTAAATACTTGATTAATTATCTTATTCGTAAATATTGAATATGATAAACGAAAAATGTGTAGCTTCTCCGACCTCTACCATAAACATTTATACTTTAAAACATCTTCTTCAAAAATAAAATAATAATAATGTGTTTAAAAAGTAACATGCGTAAGTATTCTTTGATTGAGATACATTCAACATAGCAATAATAAAACTTAATCCTTTATGAATACAAAAATAACAATTATCAGAATAAGCTCTTAAGGTAAAGAATTTCATGGTGTATAACATAATTTTTTTTATATTTTTAATTGCCTAATATATTTAAATTTACATTCATAATAGTTTCTATTACATTATAATATAACATTCAGTTGTTATTGCGATTCTTAGTAGTTCTTTTTTTTAAACAAAGAAATATATTTTTTAATTTGTAATATTATTAAATAAGACTTATTTCGTGTAGATTTATTTTTTCATCCTAAACTATGTTTTAATATATCTCGTGCATTTTTAAAACACATCGGCTACAGAGAGAATGAGGAATTATGCTATTAATTAAAGTATGCATTCAGAATTAAAAATCAATACTAACGCAAACAAAATATTTTTAAAACCACTCTCTCTCTGTTTTGTAATATATACATATTAAGAGCAATTATTTCAATAAAATTAGATAAGAACTACAAAAATAAATTTATATTAATTTCAAAGTTCCAAATAAAATAATAATATTAAATATTAATAATGTTGAATTTATATTATGATGTTGTAATTTTTTATTAATGCAGTTATTTTAATTGGAGATACGTTTGTTGTGAAACTAAACTGACAAAAAAAAACTATTCAAGCTATAGCTAAAGTAAAAGCTATATAGCTACAAGTATATTTAAATGAAGTAAAATGAAAGATATCTGCAAAAATTTACAATTCTAAGATTATACAAGAAACAATCAGGGATAGTCCAATATTTTGAATTTTATAATTATTTAATTAAGGACAGATCAGATTACTAAAAAATAATACAATTATTAAATCTATCTTATAATAAAAGAGAGGATTAGATGATATTCTGGCCGAATATTCTAATGCAAAATATTTTGGTTTGCATGTGTGTGTGTAAAAATAACTCTAATCAATACTACACATAAATTTACATTTAAAAAGAACATTAAAAAAATTCTACTTTTTTCTCTTGCTGCTTGCTCGGAGAATATATTTCTGAAAATTTATCCCGCCATTATAATCTAATTTTAAATTTACATGTCGTAGATATCCCAGTCGAAGGAACGGGAATCGAGGCACAGCATATTTGGAATTCATGCTTACTGTCTAACATTACGGCAGACGGATATAATAAAACACAGGAATAAATTGGGCCGCCAACTTTTTCATTGATTTTAACCTCCCCTGAAATCCCTAAGCCATTTCCATAAGAAAATATTCTTCTTCCTAAAATAAAAAAAGTTATAAAAGAAACCTTGCGCCTCAAAATTAATGCGCGTGCTTGCTTTCACATATAGCCTTCTTGAAGTACGCAGTTACTCGCAGGTGCCTTAAATACGTTCTATTGAACTCTATTCGGAAACTACTGGGAAGCATAAAATGGAATGTCATGTACATGGCTTTACGGCTTTATTTTTACGTTCAATAATTATTATGTCTTCGTTACATAGCATTGCACTGGCTACGATAAGGAGATCAGCAAATAGATGTTCCTAACGTGTTTCCTATTTATAGAATATGAAAATTGAGTTGTGAAGGCTTGCTTTTTCAAACGCTCGGAGTTTCTGACTTGAAGTGTAAATAAAACGGAACCAATTGCTTTGACAAGATAATAATTTTGAGTTTAGAAGTTTTGTAAATACATCTGTCTCATTTAAGATTTAAATTGAGGTTTTAAAACTGTATTTCAAAAACTGCATGTTTATAGTGAGTATTATTGAATGTGACATACAATAAAAACAAAAATAATAAAGTTAAATAAAAGGGAGAACAGAAAAAACTAATTAATTTAATTTGTGATTATGTGCACACACAAAAAAAAAACTTTTTAAAAGTTTACATTTAATATTCATTTAAGACACGTTTTTTGCTTTCCTGTTTATTTTAAAAAGTTATGAAAATTGCTGATTGATGCAACATTTTATTTAATTTCTCGTATATATTTATCTTCGATAAATTAATAATATTTATTTGTGTATACAATAAAATCATTTCATTTGTGCATTATGAACACTAAAAAAAGCATAAGAAAATAAAACATGCAACAAAGCAACTAATTAACAAGCAAAAAAATTTTCAAATTGAGCAACTTGTTTTTCTTTCTATAAAATATTGTATTATATTCAACATTACAAACACTTAAAAAAAGTATAAGAATGTATGAAATTCGTTTAATTTCCTGACGAGAAATATAAATATCACATAATGATATTTTATTCGAAAAGTTAAACCCTGAGAATCGCATGTTAATGAAATAAACATCCCAACTAAGAAAACATTGTTTTTTATATTATTATTTTATTATCTATGAAAAATAAGAACTTGAATTTTAAAAATTTGATCAAAATTTTTACTAAAACTTATTATACTTTACAGAGGTTAGATTGCTTCGAGTTTTTAAATAATAAGATAAGATTTTTTAAAACCAAAGCATAACCAATTGTATTTGAAAAGCAATTATACATATTTTTCCATACATTGAGGATGTCGAGAAAAATACGCAATTTGAACCTGTTTATGATTTATTATCCAATCTTTTTATGATCTTGGATGAGTATGATTTTCTACATACATTATTTGTCTTTTTAATTCTCTATTCAAGGATTCAAAACAGGATTTGCGATTTAGTATTTTGAATTTTTTTCATTATTTTAATTGAATATAAATGCCGTTATTGTTATTTGCGTGGCTTTATATAGTTCAAGTATTTAAAGGAAATATTAGTGACATTTACAACTTATCATGCAAATACATAGTGTCGTCGTTACGTGTGTTTACTGGTATATTAAACAATATATGCTTGAAAAAATAAGGTATATTACACGTGACACATAATTAAAAGTAAATATTTCAAAGGTTCATGTGCTGCAAAAGAACATTTATTTCATCCTAAAAATTTTTTTTTTATATATAATAGAAATTTTAAGGAATTTAGAAAATGTATTTCGACAAATTTTCAATAATAAACAGATTTAGTTTTCCATATCTAAAAAGATAATTTTGATCACAGTTTTAAATTATTTTTAAGATATTTATTTTATGTATTTTACTTAAATAGGGATTTTTTTATAAAGTATTAGTTAAAAATGCTTTAATTTTAGATAGTTCAAACTAATTAATAAATGGTAACGTGTATTTTATGCCTAGTTGATTTATTTTGTCAAGAGAAAAAATTAAGATATCTTATCGATGACATTTGAAAAAATAAATAAATTTAAATGTCTAATACAGCGTTTCTCAAACTGTGGGATGCACCTCTTGGGGAGGGTCGTGATAACCCAGCGTGGGGGGATATGAGCATATCGAAAATAAAAGATTATTTATAAGAAAACCTAATTTTCTAAAAGGAAGCAAAACAAAATATATTTTACAATATTAAAAAAATACACAGTTAATGTGATATATAATACTTATAAATCAATACCGCATAATGCATACGATAATTAATTTATTAATACTAAGTTAAGACCGAATTAAGTAATTACAAGTAATTTTCAAGAACTTATATACACAAAATTTAATATTTATCTTGATAATTTGTACAGTTTATACGTCAAAGTAGTATATATTATTACTACATTCAGTACATTGTTATTTTATGGCGGGGGTAGGCGGCGATGAAAATTCTGATTGAAATTTGGGTCGCCAATATTAAAATTTGAAAAGCATTGATCTAATGGGAATAAATATATTACTATTTAATAAATCTTAATAATACAGAATTTCAAAAAGAACCAATTCAAATCAAGTGAGTGTTTTTTGGGGATATTCTATTTTTTTAATTTAAAAAATCAAATTTTTCAAACTCATACAAAAATATTATTAACTCTATTCATTTTTAATGAATACATATAGAAGGGTTATTTAACATACGAAGGAAGGAATAGATAGAAGGAGGGTATTTTAGAAGGATTATTTAACGTAAGATATCAAACACTTTCAAGATATTTAAGATTTTTTAGTGAGAATCAGTGACACAATAACATTTTTATCAGGACATTTCTCTTCAAAAACCCCAGAACAAAAACATCTTTACAGCTGCAAAAATTTTTAAAAAGTTAGAGTAGTCCAGTTACACTAACATATTTTATAACATGAGATTTATCGCATTATACAATATTTAAACTGATTTGAGAAGGTTTCTTTCTTAATAAAAAAAAATGTTTGATGCATTCATATCTCATACAAACCCTTGAGCAGTAACATACTCAAAACAACAACTTTATTGATATATTTATCATTGATTCTGTGAACTCTCATAAATACTTGAACTAATTCATTCTATCTATAATATATATAAGTAAAGATTGATGTTTTAATAAAACTTTACACCGAACACGACACAGAATGAGAATACTTTAGACAAAATCTGATTCGAAATATTAAAGTTAATAGTTTGAAGCATGAAAATGAAAATGAAATGTTTGTACCGGAAGAAAATTTAATTATCTCTAGCTATATCCGAAAACATAAATTTCATTCCGGAGGTCATTATGCTACTATTTATTTTGAATGCTCCCCTAAATGTGCATTGATGGTCTTTGGCAGTCATCCAGTATCGATTAATCGTTTTGATAAATCAGATGACCTTAGCGTTTAAATACACGATAATTAAAATGCACCAATTACGTTGCTCAATCTGCGACTACGTTTAATCAATGTTCTGTTAATTGAGACATATAACTGACAATCTATGTGAGGGCATTTAGAGAAAATTCACAACTTAGTTTTATTTAAAATAGGAGTATTTCAAATCTAAATTTCCAACTTGAAATGTTCAATTTTAGTTTTATATGCATATTTGAAAATTGAATGTAGTTTTGTCTCGCTGGAAGGAATATTAAAAACTAACAACAGAGAAGAAACCCTGTACTGTCAAGAGCTGACTTTAACCTGCCAACTTCAATTGGTGTATCAATCACAGAACTTCCCCATATTAACTTTCCTATATAATTAAATTCATACATAAGCACATCTTATTTGAATATTGAGTATTAATAAACGAAAATCTAAGCAGCTTGAGGGCAATAGGAGGCAGACCTCTCATTTTTTAACTTCAGTCATGTGACGAGGACAACACCTTTCACACCACGCCACGTCCTTCTGTATTATAATTTTCCTAACTTTACATATAATTAAGAAGCTTAGTGAGAATATCATACTTTATAAAAATATTCTATATTATTAAGCATTTGCAATTCTTTTTCATAGCAGTATTTGTATAATACAAGCTCTAAATTCGAAGATTCTACTGAAAAAATTTGGTTTTAATTCTAACAGTTTTGCGAATCTTTTTGTTTGCCCTTTATAATTTCTAACGTGTTTGATTTTAGGATCCAATCATGTTCTTCGAAACTAAAAGATTTTTAATTTATTTTATGTGTACACAGCTTACATTAATTAATTATACAATTAAAGATTTATGAAGTTTAAATGTAACGTCTTATATATATTCATTCTATTTAATCAACTCTGTAAGTTTAAATGAGAAAAAATATTAAAACAATTATTGATGATGTATGCATTAAAGATTAATTATTCAAATTTTGACTGAAATTTGAAGCTATTTAAAAGAATTCATAGCTGCTCTTTGGATTGAAATTTTTATAATTATTTTTCTCATGAAATTTACCAGATAAAATTTCAAGAAGTCAAAGATATGCATTTGTTATTTTGAAGAACAAATGCTAGATTTGATCAACAGTAATGGCATTGAGATATCTATCGAAGAAAATTTTATTTCTTTTCAACAGAAATTATGTTATTGAAACAATTTGTCAGTCGTATTATAAAGTACTATATATATGTATATATATTTGAAAAAAAATTAGCTTTTGTTGGAACTCGTATTTTCAAAAAATTTAATCGTTTGCTAATGTGGGATAGCTTTTAAATGTACTAGGTAAATGAAACTATATACATTGTCATGAACAATGCTAGCAAATGTAAATAATCATTTTTGAAGTTAATTATTTGTAATATATATATATATAATAAAACTAAAAACAACTTACTTATCTTTATCTACAGATCTGAATATTAGATTACAGCTTAAATTTGACAGGATTTTCCTTTTAATGAGTAGAACTTTTTTTGAAAATCGACTCCCAAGGGGGCTGCAGTAGCGTTATAGACAAAATTCCCCGATTTTAAACTGTTAGACTTACGAACTTGAAACTTGGTACATAGGTACTACTTCTATTAGTCAAAGATTCAGTAAGAGCTGTTTTTGTGAAAATCTACACTATAAAGGGGTTTCAGTGCGTTATAGACAGAAAAAAGAATTCTTGTTTTTGAACTTTTAAGCTTACAGGCTTTAAATTTGGCAAACATATTTTTTGTTGTTGTTGAGTGAAGATTCATAAAAAACGAGTTTTGCGAAAATACATTCCCAGGGTAGTTTGCGGGGAGTTATGATATGTTATAGTTTTATAAAATAATTCCCGTTTTTGAATAATTCTAGGGACTTGGAATTTGGCAAGCATGAATCTTTTAAAGAGCAGAAATCCGCTAAATGTGATGTTTGTTTAAGTGAACTACGAGGGGTGCTACAAGGATTTAAATGATAAATATTTTTCTGTTTCAGAAATTCAAATCCTATTTTTTTTTCAATCAAGAGGCGAGGTCTCTAAAACTATTTTTACTTACTAACGATGTCTGAAATCTAGGACTTAGATAATAAGGACCTAAGAAGAATGTTCAGTCTTACAATATTATGAAATTCCCAGTGATGTGTGTGGTTAACGGCTATTATAATTTATAAGATTAAAACTTTTTTTTCACATAATTCTGCAAAAAGACATATTTAAAAGTGTTATCAATAAATATTCTATACTGTCTATCATACGACATCACTCATTTTGTGGGAAATAGTTATAATTATCCACGGAAATATTTTCCACATTACATTAATTATTAATTAAAACGAAAACATAAAAACGAATCTATTATTGCTTTAATAACAAGGGCAATATTGAATTAATTTTAAATGCACGGGCCGATGAAAGGGAAAGAAAATTTATGTTGCATGAGCAACATTTATTAATTTTAATTTATTAATAAAATTGTTTTGCTTATCCTATTTCAATTAGTTTTTAAAAACATGCTGATATTAAATGTACTTTAAGTTAATTATGCTTTAGAAGTTACATTCATGTTTTCTAGGAAAAATTAATTTAGTTGATCTTTTAACAAGAAAAGGTCAAGCAAAAAACATTTTGTCCGTTTTCTTGAATTAGGGATTCGGGTAATTTAAGTTTCTCAATATACACAGTTCTTAACATCAAACAAACTTTAAATGAATAATTATGAGTGTGTATTCAAAAAAGTAAGTAGTATAAATGTTTAGGATTATTGAGTATACTTTTTTTATGATGTATTACGTTTTATTGCATTTTTTTCACTTTCATTTCAATTTTCCTCAGATAATCTTGAAATATTATTCAGTTTCAAGAATTAAATATCCTAGGTTCAAATTTAGCCACAGATTGGAAATTTATCTTTTGAATTAAAACTTTAGCAAAATAAATTATTATATCATTTTTAAATTTGAATAGTTATCTGCATATATATAGATTGGGAAAAAATTAATTTAAAAAATGTACATTTCGGTTAGTACAAATTTTAAATACAAGAAGGATATAAACTTTCTTAAATAAGAATTGAAATAGAATATAAGAATACCTAAATTATCTACGTAGAATTTGATACTATTTATACACATGCTGTTCTTCTATGCAGTCAGTTAAAAATTTTCCTTAAAGTTTGGGTGTGTAAAAAGTGTATTCTTAAAGGGTTTTCTCTTTAAAAGTGTAAGCATTATCAAAGAATAATACATAATAGGTTTTCTAATGTATTTTCCTCAAAGTTACAATTTTGGAGCACTAACTTTCCTTTAATATCAAACTGTTATCTAGAATTGCTATTTGACAGAATATTTTAAAAAGTTTAAGGATTGCAAAAGTTAATTTACATTTAATATTACGATTAATGCTTTAGTTCAGTGAAAGTACTGGGAAACATCCTAATCTGTAAAGTAATAAATAATTGTTTTATTAACTAATAAATATTTCACTTACAAGTCTAAGTTCTTTCCTTTTTAAAAAATTAAAATGCTATCTAAGATATTTATGTACAGAAGTATAAGGAGATGCAGAACGTATAAAAGCGCAAAAGAATTCAAAATGCATGCTCTAAATTTAGAAATTTTACGTTCTTACATAAAAATTCTACCTCAAAAAAGTTCCTGAAATAGAATAATCCTACAGAAAAAATTATGTTTTCTCAACTGATTAATTTGATTAAAATTTTTAGATTTTTTTTTTTGGCATTATGACCTTTTTATTGGTTTTTAACTGCATACGTATTTATTTAAAAGAAAAATCCTGATAATTTCACAAAATTTCCAAGGTATATTCTATATATGTATCACATTGGTTTCAGGAAATTTGAGGTGTAAAAATAAAATAATAAGAATTTAAAAAGATATTTCTTTGGGGGGGGGGGGGTTGTGAAAATCTTAAATAGTAAACTTTACATTATGTTACTTTAAAAAATAAAAATATATAATTTTTTAGAATTTTTGCTGTAAGTAAATTTAAAAATTTGAACTTTTGAGAGTGTATTATAAAGGATATCTTTCAGAAGAAGGGGGGAAAATATGATTTACGAATTCAATCTTTCTATATCTGATTTTACAAGTCATTCATCAACTATTATCTGACCCTTGTTAATTCTTATAAATGGTATTTTTGAGAGTATACTTTTGTTGCAATGAGTAGATACAAAAAAATTCGGATTTGAGATACATAAATGAATAAATAATAAAAAATGTTTGAATCAATACCATGGAAAAATGATGAAAATGAATAAAAGATTGGTCCCCATTTAATGTTTTAAGAAATAAACATAAACTTTTTAAACACACAGAGATGCCATGAAAAATCTGTCAATTTTGTAATCATACCGACAAGAATCATTTGTAAGATTAAACAATTATAAAAGCAGCAGCAAGAGTCGAAAAACTGAAATTAAGTTCTTTTTCATCAGAATAAATAAGATTTACTACTATACGATCATAGATAAACTTTAATATAGACATAAACTGTAGCTACATCTAATGATTCTTATTACAAAACAGAAAAAAAATATTTTTCGATAAACTTTTACAGAAAAAAAATATTTTTCGTGGTTTTTTTATAAGTTGTACATTACAAAGTTCCTTCTCTCAATATATCAAAAATTTATGTATGCTACAATAGAATAACTAACAATAATGCGTTAAAAAAATAATTATTGCGTGTTCTCTACATTGCAAGAAATTATTTTTTAAATAAATAAGAAACATGTGACTTTTTTTAAAAACATTTGGCTTTTTAATTTGAAATTTTAAGTACTTAATCAGCCTTGTATAGCATACTTTTTATAGTTAACGGAAACATTGAATATTATATCGACTTAAAGAAACCGTAATAATTCATATTTTAATCATAAGATGTGTTTTTCTTTTAAAAGTATAAATATATGAAGTCATCAGATTATTGTTATTTTTTCTGGTTAAGTTATGGGGGTATTTTCAAATATAAGCTGAATATAACAATGGTTCTTAAATTCCTACACATAATTATTTATTATTTCTTTCAAACATGATTATCAGTTTTCATCGCCATTTAAAAAAAGAAAATACAGATCAATGCTCCTAAAAATGACGATGAAGCTATACTTATATGTTAAAAACCTTTTTATTTTTATTGAAATGTTTCCTTTTTGTAAAATTAATAGTTATTAAATTAGATTTATCTTTAACATTCTGCTCATAGCAAAGAGACAGTGAATGCATTTTAATCACTAATTTTTTTATTATTTTTTTTATTTTCTTCACATTTTAAAACAATTCTGAAGGACAATACTTTATTCCTTCTGCCTTTACCAAAAGAATTATTCCAGAGAAAAATATCTCACGAAATATGTTTATCTTAAAACTCATAAAAGTTGAATAGAATGGGACGGAAATTTAATTTTGAATTCATTAAATTGATTTCACGATAAAATCTAATCAAAACTCGCAAAATGCCATCTTTTGAAGCATATGTTTAAAAAAGAAAACAAATAAAGATTGACAAATTCAATTTAAAGCATTTGTTTTGCCTTACCGAAGGAAAAAAATCTTACTTTCTTTTTTTTCCTATTTTTTTTCAGTGCAATTGAAAGTTGTATTAATACCAACACGCTGAAACTTATTTAAATCCCAGCAGTTTTCTGATATTTCTGCCTGTCATTGAAAAGAATGGTTTGCATTCTTACTTTTCTACTTCAATAAAAACTTCTCTTTATCATTTTTATTTTTTTAAATTTCTTTATTTTTTTTGCAGAGCGCGCGTAATACAGGAAATGTAAACAACGACTGATGTTTCAACAGATGCGTAAGCAACAACAAAAAAGATGGCATATTTTTTATGTATTCTGTGTACCCTGATTTGCACAACCGTGACCTGTTCTTGACTCAATAAATAGATAGATTTTCGATGACATACTCGCAAATGTATATGAAGTACAGATTCTAGATTGGTAAAAGCATACAAGAGTAGTAGCATTTATTCAGCTAGTTTTTGCCCGCTCTTTCCTCAGCTGAATTTAAATGCAGAATATTTATCCACGACTTGCGGTTTCGGTGGAGGGAAAAAATTCGAAAAAGTACCTACATTTTGGTTGCATCCCTAAGGAATTAAGGGTACGAGTCTATTTTCAAACGCATTGAAAGAAATAACCATTTTCCCTGCCTAGATAAAAATTGCGTTTTGTACTTCTTTTGTTGCAGGATTAAGTAAAATTTACATAAAATGAAAAGGGAAAAAAAGGGGAAAGAAAAATATTTAAAAAAAGGAAAAAGAAAAATAACATTCGCTCTGATATTTGTTTTGTTACGGCTTAAGTTTTATTTTGGAATGAAGAACATTTTTCACATTAATCAGAGTTCAATAAATTGAATAGCTTTATGAAGAGAGTTAATACATGTTTTATGAATGAAATAAATAACTTAATTTGTATAATATTATATGTTTAGAAGATATTTAGATAATAAAATACAGTTTTCTTACAGTTGTGAAATCTGAAAAGTGTGCAAAAATTATTAATATAATAAAATATTATTTTTCTGAACTTCATAGTAAAGATTCGTGGATTGCTTTACTAACATATGGCGATTAAGTGAATGGTATTAGGTGAATATCTGTAATTATTAGTAAATTAATACATTTTTTCTTCCAAATCTTAGCTAATTACAATATTTACTCAAAAAATAATTTTTATTATGAAGATTGAGACAAACTTCAGACAATTTTTTTGATACCATTCATTGTTCATTAAGAATTTTTACTAAATTCAGAAAAGAAAAAAAATATCCTTAACTTTTCTAATGTCTTTTTTGTTGTGGAAAGCTAATGGCAAGATTTTATGAAATTGTGAATTGTATAAATCAAATATATTTTATGTACTGAAGCGATTTTGACTATTATAGAGGACACTGCGCGAAAAATTATTCACATTAATTATTTGATATTTATTGAGCATAAAAAAATCTTATAAAGCTAGATTCATATTTGTGTAAATAATAATGTAATAACTTTTAAAAGCATTACTTTTTTAATTAATTTAATTGTATTGTTATTAAATATTTTATAATGTTAACTCTTTATCTGCCCATTATAATTTACTACAATTTTTTTCCTGCATTGTATTTTTTGGAACCACTATATTGAAAATTAAGGGATATGCACAAATAACATGCTCAACTTTGGGAAATTTAATCAGTTAGAGAGATAATTAATTAAACTGCTTCTTTAACGTATTGTCAGTACACAAAAGGCTAAAATATTCTCATAATTAAGAATGGCTTTTTTTAACGGAATTTTAACTCTTAAAAATGCTAAATAATAAAAAACACTAGTATTTTACAGCAAAAAATATCTATTTTCTACAATTACAGAATTTTAAAAATTTATTTACTTTTTTTACACATAAAAGCAGGTTTAACACTTGAAATTAATTTGATGACATTCAAAGAAACAGTTTTTCTTTTCATTAATACACAAAAATTCGTTACACCTTGTGCATTTTGAGTGAGGTTTCGATTGAACGTTTTTTGAAGCAGTGCATCCTGGGGTAGTAAATATTGTATTTTTTGAGCTTGAACTACCTCACCTGAAGTCTCATTCAGTTTTTTGATCGCCATCTTAAGAATTTAACGAGAATTCCAGCTCATAATTTGTTGAGACGTCTTCATATGAAGAATCATCGGTCAGTCCATGATAAGTTTTGTCAAAATTCCAAAGCCTCTTGAAGATTAAGCTTTCTTTTTTCCAGGTATTCTAATATAAAGAAAATAATAATAGAAATAATAATAACACCTTGGAAACCTCATATTATTGTTAAATCTCAGTTACAAATAAAGAAATGAAAACGTTGCTAATTTTTGAATAAATCATAGATATTTCATTTAATGGTGTGTTAAAAAAACAACTCAGGTTCAAAGTTCACGATTTTTTTTTGAAAACGTTAAAATAAAGGAATAAAAAATGTAAAATAAATAAGTTAAGCAAAAAGAAATGCTAAAAAAGTCGTAACACTATTGTACTATAGTGACGATGCTACAAACACAACAACAACAACAACAACAAAACAATAAGCTACTCGGACCAAAAAAAAAACGTCTTTCTCTAACACCCAGTGTACTGGCCGTACTTTTAAGTATCACAAAATTATTCAACTGTAAAATTAATTACATTCATTTTTCACTTAAAATAAACAGTCAAATCATTTTCTAAGGTGTTAACTAACATACAAAAGATATAAGGCACTTACTTTTTGACATTCAATACTTTTTCGGAGCAAAAATGACTAACTTCGTAATCCGATCAAAATGTCACATGAAAACCCAACTTCTGTTTTCAAACTATATTCGCCTTCCCCGCCAAGATATTCAGCATATAACCTGTGCTGCCATGTATCCTAGAAGAATGGAATTAGAAGAGCGTTCCTGCTAAATATCGTCAAAATATTCGTTAAAATGATTATTCTATGTAATTTGAAATAAAGAGTTAAAAAGGAGAATTAGTAAAACGAACAGAAGTACAGTTACATTTCACATTACTGTATTTTATGTAAAACTAAATTTAACATAATTATGAAAAATCATGGAATGGTACAACTAGTGTATTTTCAAAACTCCGTTATGTATTGGGTGTGACTTAAAAATAATACACTGTGTAAATTATTCTGCAGAAAAGTAGAAAGAATATTTTAATTAAACCGTTTTATCCTTGCTCTTTTGTATAATGACTGTTTCTCTACTTCCCCCTTATGTAGTATAAAATGAATAAAAAATTTTGCAAATGAAATATAATTACAAATATATACTATATTTATTTTCCTATAAAAATTAAATATTTTTCATGTTATGGAAATAAAAATTATTTGCTAAAGAGTGTAAACTATTTATAGATATTGTTAAGAACTTTGCCAATTTTGGTGAGAATAACCAAAAAAAAAAAAAAATGTATACTTATTTAGCAGATAAAATGTAGTGGATGCACTCTCCTTTGATAATTTTTTAATAATCTCTCCTGAAAGTTATTTTTAAAAAGGAGTATTATTTTTTCAAGGAATTACTGGAGGTAATTTATATAAATACTGGTAAATAACTGGCTAAAATAAAAATCACAACAAAACATTCTGGAAATGCTAATATCTATTAATGTATTAGGAGCATTTTAAATACAATTAAAGTATAAATAATTAATCGGAATGTATTTTAGTAAAATTCAACAATTAAATTATTGACTCAATTTGTGCATCAATGTGCATTGAAACTAAATGGTACCCTGTGACAGTGTTCCGCAACCTCCATGGCGGGGACCGGTACCGGTCTATGGATGAATTGGAACCGGGACGCTCGAGAAACATCAAATTGTTTCCATTTTATTTACTGTTGTATATTTCTCTCGAAATTGTGCGATTTTCCATGGAAATCATTTTACATTAATTTTTGGTGTAAATACTGATTTTATTCTGAAGGCTTATTTAAATACAATTTAATTAAAACCATTTAATTTAAATAATTTAAAATATAAGCAAACAACGTCCCACCCTCTGTGAGTCATGGTAAAATTATCCAACTTTGACCAGTCGGTGACGATAAAAAGGTTGGGGAGTTCTGCCCTACAATAAATATTTTCAGATGTTTCCAAAGCGAGAGACAAAAACACCCATTCTCTTTCGTCATAGTTCAAGTTTCACCCCACACCCCCAAGGGTTACGACAAAGGTCAAAACCTCGGCGGGGAGAAATAAGAGTTCATTTACCCATTCCAAGCAGTCACTTTGAACAGGCGAAATGAACTAACCATCCCACCCAGCAGTGAAATATTTATAATCTTTCAATATAAAACATGTTAATATATAAAAATGCACTATAAAAATACAAACTATATCTAAAAATAAATTGGAAATGAAAGATACACAAATTATTACAATAATATGTAATTCAAATAAATAAAAATGAGCATTTTAAACAATTACAATAAACACTACATAAATAACAACAAAAACGCATTATGTAATTTAAATAACTCCAAATACGTGTTGTGTAATTCAAATGATTCCAAATATACAGGGTAATTAAAAATAGTTAAATATAAACACTGTGAAATTCAAATTAATGCAAATAAACCCAACGTAGTTCTGTGAATAGTTTAAACAATGAAAATTCAAAAAATTACAAACCCCCCTCCAAAAAAAAACCGTATGTGATTCAAAAAAATGTAATAAAGTATGTAATGTAAATACAGTACTAAATATAAATAAATTCTAAGTAGTAGTATATCGTGTTTTGGAATAAATATAATTCATTAGACTATAGAAGTACAGGAGCAGCTCGTCGAAACTCACTTCTAGATGTATGCACTTCTGTGTAAGTAATAAATTCATTATTACTATTAGCAACTACTCTCGGAAAAATTTTCATTCATATTTTGATGTATAGTCATCACTTAGTATAGTTTACAGTGGCAGTTTATGTGCAGTAAGTAAACAATGTCTATTTTGAAATTCACTTAAAATTTCCAACAAGCACTGTTTATTTTAAATCTTGATTTTTTGCTTTGATTACTCATTCTTTTAAAGCAGTGATTCCCAAAGTGGTCTATATGGACCCCCAGGGGTCTATGACGATCTGCAAAGGGTCCACGACAGCAAAAAAATAATTTGGGGGTACATGAGGTGTAAATGGGGGTCTACGATAGTGGCTCTCATCAAACCAGATTGTGACTAATATTAAAAGGAAATTAATCAAGTGGAAACTAGACTTACCTATTTAACAGATTTATTTACTAAATTTAATGAGGTTTAATTGCAGTTACAAGGCAACAGCATAAATTTTATTAAAACAAATTCCATTTCAGCAATTCTTGCCAGCATATGCTAAAGGAGCATAATTTTGGTCGTCGCTAACATTTAAATGCCCTTTTTTAGATTTAGAAACTAGGTTTGAGAATGTTTTGACTATCGTAGTACCACAGTAGACAATGAATTCATGTGGTCACTTTGGAAAAAAAAAATGTCAGATTATAAGAATTAAGCTCTAGGAATATGCACTAACGAAGATCAGAAACGATGTCAACAATTTTAGCTTTAAAAAGATATACCTGTTATTTATTCCATACTATGGGATATCTTGAGAAAATTTTTAATTGTTTTTCTGATTGAGAAGGAGTTTCAGTGCGCTTGCCAATCTCCAAAACAAAAAAGAAAGAAGAAAATACTGGACACTATTAACCGAGGAGATATATTTAGTGTTAAAACCTGGTAAGATTAATGCCAAATGTTAAAATTTATTATTGCATCCTCAGATTTCTCCCTCCCTCTAAAAGCTTTTGTTTGTTGCTCTCAGTTATTTTATGCATTAATTATATTTTAATTTAATTAACTAACGAATAAAATTAACCAACATGTGTTTTCTTAAGTTTTAAACTCTTCTATAATTCACTACAGTTAAAATTTTTAATTTTTTAAAGTAAATAGCCTAATACCAGCTGTCAAAAACACATTTAATTTGATAAATTTGCGCAAATTTTATATTAGGTAAGTAGGGGGTCTACCCTAAGCTGAAAAACCTGTCAAGGGGTCTACGAGGCTAAAAAGTTTGGGAACCTATGTTTTAAAGCAATCTTTGCAAGTAGATTCCATATTACTTATTGATAAAATATGGTTCAGGATATGTTTTTTTTTAATTTCACAAATAACTGTATATCAAGGGAAGAACATTGTCAAGGTAATCTAAAGAGGAAAACAAATGCTTGACAGGGTATTAGATAATGATCTTGGAAGATGCATGATTCTCGAAACTAAATAGCCAAAACTATTACCATTTAAATCAATTAACTTATTTTCAAAAAATCATGGTCATGTGTGTATTCAAAAACTGGGAAAATAATATCTCTCCTAGAATATCTAACATTCAGGAATATAAGACTCAGGCTCTGTCAGATTTATATCCTTTGGTGTATTATACATATTTTTTACGGCATGATATACATCATTTTAGAAATTATAAGTAAATCTATATTACATTTAAAATCACCATCATAATTTGAGTTGGATGGTCACTTGATATTCAATAGGGCAACAATTTTTTTCTTCTTTTTTTATCCCTAAAGCATTTGATCAGCTTATGGTAATAAAACTTGACTACACGGCATTGTTCAAAATACCTCGCATATTTTGCTTTTTTCCCATCAAGTGGCGAAGATAAGCAATTGAAATATTTAGGGAAACAAACTTGTCATTTCCACCTTTGAATAATGTTGAAAGAAAAGTAGACATAGAACCTTCAGTCCACACACAGCTGTGATCCCTAACCTTACAATGAGGCTTCCAACTGCGATTCTATTGTCCCTCACTACCAACCCTCTACGGAATGTTTACACAACAGATAATGGTGAGTTATCTTACCACATACCCCGAGCAACAATGTATTGAATGGCACTGAAAAATCACACAGGGAACATTTAAGCATTTTAAACTTAGCTTGCACTTTTTTTGTCATATTAAATCTTTCTGAAATAATTTTTTTTAAAATTTTGGGCATTGAAAACAGTATGGTAAATTTAAAAACTAAACAAGCTTCAGTATACCAACAAAGTTCATAAACTATTGAAACCGTTTCTTTGATTTGCTTTAGTTAAAAGGTTGATTTGTATTAAGAATTGATCTTCTCTTATTTATATAAATACTTCAACACACAAAATATTTATCTCTTCCAAAAACTTTAAAAAAGTTGAGAAGTGGGACATCATTTGTTTTAATGATTAATAACTTTTTTGAAACTGTTTCTCAAATGTCTTATGTGGTAATATCAGTGCTGGTTTAATCATTAGGTGCTTAGACCCGGGGCCCGGAGGGGCCTAAAAAGGCCCAGATAAGCTTGACTAACCACATTTTCTGGTTATAAATTTCGATCCTCCAGTGCCAAGGGGACCTGTAGATTTTCTGCGCCCAGGGCCCGAAATGAGCGTAAATTGGCGCTTCGTGATATAATTAAAGCATAAGAAATTGAATTTAAATAATTGAATTAATATAATATATTTTTAAAAAAATTCTTAATACATTGATTGAAATGTAGTATAAAATTAAATAAAAGCTTCAGTTGCAATGAAAATAAACTAAAACATTATTTTATACATACTTAAAATAAATTTCAAAAGCTATTACTCTATATTTCTTGTTTTACTTCTCACTATTTCACTTAAATTATAATTCTTTAAGCGAAACAGTGACTTAAAAACTTTGAAATAAAATTGTGCATATTTGGTTTCTCACAAATTATTTGAATATTTTACAAGTACATTTCGGGCTAATAAATAAAAAAAAAACATACAAAAACAATATCTCACTAAACAGATCCATATATTCAAAGCCTAAGTTAAATTTCAAGAATTAAATAAATCAAAAAGATTTCGTAACTTGCCCCACATTCTTAAATAAATGTATAAAATTCAGATGAGTTATTTAAATAGGTTTAAACGACAATTTAAAACATGGAAACACTTTAGAAACGAATACGTTTTCCTTAATGCAACTCGTCCGTTTCCGTAAAATGCAATTAACATTACCATGTAGTTTTACACAATTTCCTACTCAAAATCTGTAAGCTCATTTTAGCATTTCATTTTTTTCTTTACACCCAACCCACTTTATATCTCAGAAATGTGAGCCTGTTTCATTTTAATATGCTAATGAAGCCGTTTTTTTATGCTAAGCCCTATAACAGGGAAAAAACTCTCCTCTAAACTGATTAGAATTCTAGAGAACTTCATCTGGTTGTACATTGTGTTAAAACATTGTAATAAAGAACTGAAACAGTGGATTAAATGCAAAAATGCATGTAGAACATCTTGATTAAAGAAACGCTTGTCAATTGTTCCGTTATGTCTCATTTTTTTATTTTATTTAACCATGCATGAAAATAAAACTTTGGAATGTAATAATGAATATTTTAATGATATGAGAATATAAATTTAAATAGATTTTTTTTTTGACTCAGTAATTGCATTTTTACTGACAACAGCTTTTTATTGATCATTTTTGAACATATTTTTGCTTTTATGTTTTGAAATAAATGTCATAATCATGGACATTTTTCCACTTTTTTTTAAATTCTAGCTTAGTTTGTGCAGATAAATGAAGAGAAATATATTCAACTTTATCCCCCAATTTACTTCTTATAATTCATACATTTATTTTGAAGCAGTGTGAGATATTTTATTAAAAGTATAACAAAATTCACGGCTTTTAGGAGATCTAAGTTTTTCTTTTATAACATTCAATTTCAAGTAATACTTTCAAATTAAAAATAATAATACAATATAATTTTTATTACAAATACAAATAATTTGTGTTAAGGTTTCATACATGAAATCAAATACTTCAGAAAAATAGATTTTAGAACTTCGCGAACTTTATAAATTTTTTCTCGAAAGTAAAAAATATTCACTGAAATATTTTTTAACCGATTTAAACCACCTAAATTTATTAACACATTTTCAACTAACTCACAGTGTATGAAATGTTAGTTAGCTACTAATAACTACTAAATATTGCATGAAATATTATTATTTTTTATGTAATTATTCTTTTTGTTCTTTTCTCAAGTCAAAATACAAAAAATCATAAATCTTCAAACTACTTAAATAAGTAAAACTTCTGAATATGTATATATAACTAATAATTCTTCCATACACTTTGCTTTAGGAAGCATAAAAATTATTTACGTTTATATCATCACCATTGCTCCAGTTTAAATAATTTTCAAAATGTAATTTGAACCTCTTACTTTTTTTTTATTTCATGTGTCAGAAAAGAACATTCACTCTGAAACATAAAAAACCGACGCAAGAAAAGGGAGTTTTCCAAATGGAACGAAAGCAGTAAGTGCAATGTGCGTACATTGAAAACGAAATACTACCAATTTCATGTAAATTAAACGTCTTACAAGAGAAAAAAATGTAACAAGAATTACAAAAGATAAAAAATCTCCCATCTCTGGTCCTGATATACCTGTAAGCTATTATTCTGTCAGCTATTATTGAAGCATGTTCACCTGACGGATTGTTTTCCTTACATATTCTTATAGGTGCGTTAGATCAACCCGATCTAGAAATGGTCAGAGACGCCTGATCAGTAGAACTCACGTGCTCTATTAAGGACAAACCTGGTAATTATGTTGACTAGGAATAGCAGCAATTATCCGTCCCAAATATGAACGATACTTAGATTTGACCAATCTGTATCCTTTGATTCTATTATACATCTTCCTCTTTCTCAAATGGCGCATCTATCCATACTGATCGTGAACTAGTTTACGAGGCTTTGATACAATTCATATAGTTCGGAGGAGGTATGTTTGTATGGAAGTTATGTCTTAACATCGGAACGTCTTTTTTGTTACACACCTTTAGCTAGTCAGTCATTAACAGCCAAAAGTTAATCAATTGTATATGTTACTTGAACAAATTTATTACATTAAATTTAGGATAACTTTTTAGTGCGCCGCTTTTAATGATATAGAGTGAAGTTTAATATAATCAAAAACTGCACTATAAACATAAAATAATTAATACTTCTGAAGGTTTGCCACGTGAAGTATAAAAAAAAAATCATAGTTTATATATTATTAATGCATGTTAAATGGCCTCATGACATGTATAGACATGCAAGGTTTTTAAAAAACATGTTTAAAATATTTTCAAAAATACAATCCAGAGAATAATTTAGTTTTCCAGTAAATTAATTAAATTCCCGGGTATTTTTTGTTACATTGTAATAAGTATTGAAATTTATAATTGAGAAAATTACTGTATTTTTTATTCTATTTAGGCATTCCATATCATTTAAACTTATTAAGAAACTTTAAGTAAAGAGTTTTCATAGATAAAGCTGATAAAGTCTGATCATAACGTGGCAAGAAAATAAATATTATTTTTGAACATATTTTTGATGCCTTTTGTCATAAAACCTTATTAAAAGATTTACATTGAAAGTATACAAATATTAATTCTGATTTTCTTTAATTACCAAGTACAAAACATCAAAATAAGTCAGCAATCTCCGAATAAGATGATTTTATCAATCAATCCATGATTTTTTGTTAGTTTAAAAAAATTAACATTCTTACTTTATTGTTCACAAATACTAATTTAAATTCAGTTTAATTTCTGCTGATAAAAACTTACAAAAAGGTGAAAAATTCTTTTTAAAACATATTCCTTAAGAAGTTCTAAGAAAAAAAGAATACAGAATTTAAAGTTGTTAGCTGAAACTCAATTTTGTTGTGGCATATTGCCAGCGTCTAAGGTACCTAGAGACGGATGCACAAGATTATTCATTTAAAATAAAAAAAAAACATAAATTGAACCAAAATTGTTTTCGACTTCCTAGAAGCATTTGTAGAAGAACTAGCAGTGTTTCTATGACCTATCTTCCTCTTGTAAGAGTTACTCATTATGCAAGAAAAGAAAGTAAGCATTTGTCTTCGATAATAACTTTTCTTTATTTATATTTGTAATTTTAGAATGCGGAAAAAAAACTCAGGAACAAAATCTACTCATAAATCGTATTTCTTAATGTTTACTTTCATCGACCACAGCATAGCATTGAAAAGAGAAAAATTAATTGATGTGCATCGAGAACAAATCTTCAGCATACTACATACAGGGAAAATATTCAAAAATAATCAATCAAATTTTTTACGTAAATATATTTCATAGTTTATTTTAAGTGATATTAAAATGATTTAAAAAGTAAATAAAAAATATGTAAACTTCATAAATTAAATTTTGCTAAGGAAGACCATAATATATGAATGTCTATTGTTATACGATGTAAAAAAGTAAATTTGTTGAAATGTTAAAAATTTTGATGTGCTCCCGTCATTAAATATAATATTATTTGAAATTAACTGCAATATTATATATATATATATATATATATATATATATATATATATATTCATTTCAACAAATATAATCGAACCAACTTTTTAAATGCTTGTTTTGTTATGAATAATGCAAAAGATAATTCTTTAACTCAGATAGTTTGACTTATTACAACTTATTAAAATACGATTCACTAATAATTCAAACTTTTTCATTATATTTTATTTCAATAATATCTTATTATTGAATATTTAAATGATAATAATAATCAATAATTGTTATTTATTGAGACAGCAAAAACTGGCACATTATAATTACGAACATGGTTAAGGCCTAGTTTCATTTAAGATCTTTCATGCGGAGGAATTTCTACGATTAGATAATTAATGGAACTAGATCTCTCAAATTCCACTCAAGGTGCGATGAATTAATTAGAAAATTTGTACAACCTAAATGACTTCATTCATCATTTGACCTCCGTTTCCTGTTATATGTACCATTGCCAATGAATTCTATGCCGCTCAAGATCTATATTGATTTGGACCAAAATGTGAGTAAATGTAATTACAACCGAATTTCTTGATAAATTTTTCATTAATGTAATGAAAATTTACCTATCGTAAAATCGGTGCATAAAGCGCACTTTTAACACAAAAAATGAGAGCGAAATTTATAGGTGAGCGTTATGCTCCGGGTGTAAAAAATAATAACTTTTAAAATAAAAAAAAAGAGACGAGAATAAAAAAAAAAATTAGACATCTATATAGATCAAAATACTTTTTGTTTATAAGAAATAATATACCGAGAAGTATACTATTTTTTCAAACGCCTGGAGTAATACCTAGAATAATACCTAGACTTCAAAAAATAATAGCCTTGCTTATATATATATATATGTACATTTCAAGTTACTTCACAAAAAAGTAAGAAAAAGGAGGGCGGTGCGTCGTACGGCAAATATACCTTAAAGTTAAGAAATGCAGCTTGAAATTACAAGTGCCCGTTATATTACAGCAGGTGTGCGATTTTCACGGGATATTTTACGGTGTATCTCGTAAACTTCCAATTGTGTCAAATGACTATACACAATTATAAATGCGCATTTTATTTTAAGAAAAAAGATGTTTTTATAATTTATATTAGAAAAGAAAAGTGATTAAAATTTTAAAGAAAATATTCGTCATAAATTGCACACATATTTTTTGAAATAATTTAAGGTTATTTAAAATTTTTAAAAAAACAGCATACATTACACAAATGAATAATTTTTTCCAGTTTTAAACAATGTTGGATTTGGCTTAGAAAAAGTGAACTACTTTTTTACATATGCAATTTACCAGTTACCTTGTTCAACTAATGAGAATTCAAAATTCACAGCTTTACTCAGACCGCAAAGTAAATAAGTTAACTATTTAATGATTTGAATTAGATGCATTAAAATAGCAAAACATACTTTACTCAAGCACTTAGAATTGATTTGCTACTTTAGTCAGAATGGTTGCATTTATTACTTAGATTAATGAGGATCAAGGGATTTAATCAATTGATTAAGACAATAAATATCCAGCATCTAGGATAATCCCACCAAATCCAGCTTTAGTTCTTGGCTCGGAGAAAAGTAGTAGAAAGTGAATCAATTTAGCCGAGTTTGACTCAGCATTCGATGACTAATAGTTTCCCTGCGAACTTCATAAAGGAAGGGGTTCCGTTCTCTGGACCTCTCCTCTAATCCGGTCCACTCAGAGTCTTTATGTGGACGCGCCACGTTTATGGTCCATTAAACTAGGGTGTCAGCCATTTGTCCTCACGGTGTCGCAAGTAGTACCTGCTACTATCGGAAGCTACCTAATTGCTGCGTTACAGTCCTGGGTGGATTGAGGGAGCGACAACATATTGAACTGTTTCTTTGTTTGTTTATCAAATGTTCCCGTTTCCATGGGAGAGGGGAGGTTAGTTTATTTCTTTTGAAATTTTGAAATATCATATTAAATGTGAGATTGTGTCTCAAAATATTTAATTAAGGGGCATTATTTTGATTAACCAATGAAACCAAAAAAATTCTTCATATTTTAATTTTATCAAAACACTTTTCTTCATTACAAAGAAATAAAAAAAAAAATGCTTTCAAATTTACTAGTTTATAATTTAAACTTTTATTCTCTGTTTTTTTCTTCTCAATTTATTCTTTTCTAAATTTCATTTCATTAAAATATGCTCTTTTAGAATTCGAGTAATTCGGGGTTTTTTCCCCCTTTTTTCCACTTAAAATAACTTTACTCTTAAGAAAATTATTAAAATTTTGTGACGCATTCTACATGCGCTTAAACACTAGTTTAAACAGCATGTTCCTATATTAAAGGAACAGTGAGATTAACAAAATTGGAAATAAAAAATTTCAAAATATTACAGCGACTTTTGCTACTATGTACATCAGTATAATTTTATTATTTGATCAAGAGAAAATCAAAAATAATTATAATTAAAAACGAAATTTTTGGAAAAGTACATTTATATGATATTATTTGCTTACCTTAAAGACTAAGACAATCAAATGATAACATCTTTAGCGAAATACATAAATCTAATTGAAAATTTTTGAAATTGTTTGAAATCCTATTTTAAATTAAAATATGTATTTGAAAACATGTAATATATATAAAGAAAAGAATGATCTCACTGTAAAAAAAAAAGAATTCTGTATTTTTAAGGAATCTCTTTCTCTGTCTCTCTCTCCTTTAGTAAAATATAACGTTGCCCGCACACACACACAGGCATACATAGAAATATGGCTTAAGTATATAGTTATGAGGTTATTCAAATGTTTCTTATATCAGTAACAAATTCAAAAGAATAAGTTAAAAGATTTACACTTAGAAAGCTAGTCAAATTCATAGAAATATATATATATATATATAGAGAGAGAGAGAGAGAGAGAGAGAGGAGTATATATAATATACTTATACTAAATCCAAACCACTTATGATCTCATTACATATACACTTTTGCTTTTTATTTCAAAAAACACCTACTGTAAAATGCGTTGTATAACGCTGTCTTTTAACCAAAGAAATAAGGTAAAATTTACGGCTGCGCGTTATACTCTGGGTATAACAATTATAGATTTAAAGATAAAAAAAAAGGCGCATAAAAAAATTATACTTTTACATGCATCAAAATGCTGTTTATTTTTTCAAAGAAATGACACTTCTTTTGAAGTTAAAGTGTAGTAGAGTTCTAGAATAAGAGCATTGTGCATGTACATTTAAAGTTTCTTCGTAAAAAGAAGGGTGCGCGTTACAAGTTGTATTTTACCGTAAATAAATTTTAATTACATGTATCATAAGCACTCAGCTATCAAAAACTTATAATTTATGGCTTAGAAATAATAATATTTTGAATAATATTCAAATCTCATGAACACACACACATGAGTACTGGTAGGAAACTCTCAGTTATTCAATGTATCAAAATAAGAATTTGTTCTTTTTACTCTTCCATGATATTTCTCTATAATGTGCCGTTTCCATATAAAGTGTTAATTATTAATATTCTTCAGAAATATCAACCAAAAATATTTTTAAATTAATGAATTTACCTAAATAGAGCAAAAAAATTAAACAACTTCGTAATGTCATGATCTTTTATTACGTAGGAATTTGATACAAATATGAATTATTTAACTCTTAAATTAGAGCTGTGCTCATGCACAAAAAATTCATTCTAATAATACGTTATCTTTCTTTAGTTTATAAACTAATGTATTGAAATTTAAAAATCCCATGCTTCGTAATTCTAATAACCCTTCCCTCCCCCTTTACCTCCATTGGTAAAATAAATATTTGTACTTGCATTATTTCGTAAATATTTACTTTTATCCCATTTAATAAAGTAATGATACTTTTTTCTTGTAGTTTCAATTAGTATAGCTTTTGTTAGTGATTCAATCATGCTTTTTATCGCAAATTCTAGGTACATCATCTGAGTATGTTACCATAATTCAGTAATGTACAATTCATAAACTCTGTATTTTCTTAAAAAAATTTAATAAATACTTTATCTAAGTGCTTCGATTAATTCTTATAATATAATGCTATACACTTTTGAAAAATTTACTTTGCATATAACATGAGGAAATATTAGCATACGTTCCCTCACTAAAAATTTTTTAAAAAAATAATTCATCGTATTTTTATTAGTTTGCGTGATGTGTGTAATATTTTTAGTCAGTTTTTTTTTATCTGTTATCATTTCTAGAAGTATGGGGAATATGATATTAAATGAAAAAAATATAACGTTTATTATTAATATAATTTATCTATATTTACAAGTTTTATCTCTTAATGGTATTTGTAATATTTTAAATGAACTGGATATAAATACAAATTCACAAAAATGCTTGTTTTTTGTTACTTGTGCATCTGCTCTACTATATTTTAAAATTCTGAAGTATTAATTATTTTTTAATTCAAAAGTTTAGTTGCGTAGTAATGGGTATGACAATTTATATATAAGGGTTTTTTCTTCTTTTTCTTTTTCCTTTTTTTAATACTGACTGCGTTGAAATAAAACTAATTTAAAAAAAAACAGTATTATACGTATTTTTAAAATTCTCATTAAAAATAATTTTAGATTAATTTCTGCGTTTTGTGCAAATATGCCAGTTAAATCAAAAATCGAATTTAATAAATCGAATTCTACTATAGTATGATTATATATATAAAATATACATAGAATATTACATCTAAAAAGCATAATCAAAAGTTATGTAGATCATTTCTTAAAAAATACTTCAAAATTCAATTGGTCAAAATGGTTTCTTTTTTTCTCATAGTACGCATAAGAATAGCATTCTTGAAATTTTATTTCAAAACCTATTCCGCATTCTCTACGGTGTTTTATGAAAGCAAGCTCCGTACATTAAATTAAAATAAATATTATTCCTAAAAAAACTGTAGTATTATAATGAAATAAAACTTACATTGTAGTATTTCTAAAATTATACATTTATACTTGATACTCGACAGAATGGCCTTAAATAAAGATTCAAGAGAGTATATGGTTTGGTAGATCCTATTTTGAAACATTTAAGATAGATCTTAATTTTACCAAAGATCAAATATAATAATAGAAAACACGTAGCAACTATTTGAATTTTACCTGAGAGGCCCCAAATTTTGTGATATCGATAATTCATCAACTTTACCGGATGCAACTTGAAATTATAAATCCTTTGTCAATAACCGTTATGTGAAACCAAAGCGCCATAAATTAAAACATCCCATTTAAACATTGCATTGACTCTTTTTATATTCTTTCGGAAAGCATTCAAATTTTGTTGATTAGATGATGAGAGAGATTTTATTCTCATTATATATATATATAATCAATAACATTCAATGTAATTCATTTTATATTTATTTAATTATTTTCAAAATTTTAACATTTATTACTAATTTCTGTGATATCTAAAATGAATAGTAGGAGATTTCTGTAAATCTAAATTTAAACTGTTATTTAATGTTTATAAACATAATATTATTATACTTTAATTGATTTATAAAAATCTCTGTAATATCTGAACTATTTTAAAATAGTTGTTAGAAATATTTTTTTTTAAATATCTATTTATTTTAGAAAAGACGATGTGTGATATTTATATTAAAGAGATGCTTTTGAAAAAAATTTCGAAGCTTTTTATAGTAATTGACATTTACTTAACAATATTTAAATATTCAACATTAAAGGGATTTTTAAAGAACATTTCTAAGCATCATAGATATTGTTGCTTAATTTTTTTTAAAAATAAGACAATATTTTATTAAATTATTTTTGCTACAGAAACATATTCTTACCCGAATTTAAACATATCCTATCAATTCAAAAAGCGACTTAATTTGCTTTCACAAAAGTTGATTTTATAAACGTTTTATCATTTAGTTGAACAAATATAGTTTTTACGTAAAATGGCAGCTGTTTTCCGTTTGTCTACGTTCCCTGAAATCCGTGCGGAGTTGAACTCTTTAGGTTCCCAGTTGAAGGCACGGTATCGTAAACAATGATTTACAGTTCGGAAAACGATCTTCCTTTCCGTGAGCAGCTAAAAGTCATGAAGAATGGTACTACAAGAATATCGTAAGAGACAGAGCTATCTAAAGCCTTCTGTTGACTCAAAAACAAAAAATACTAAGAAGCCAAAATTAAACATTGCGCCATAATTTTAAATTTTTTTTTGCTGCAAATTAGGAATTTATTTTGTTTATAAAGCATAATTTTTAATTTGTTTAGTTCTTCACTAATCCTTTAATTAGCAAAAAAAATTATGCAGTATTGAGTGGAAATGTGTAATTTTTCACGATTATTTAAATTTAACTACCTTTAAGATTTAATGCTTGTTTTAACATATAAATTCAAATTAAAGCCTTACTTAAAAAAAACGGGCTTATTTTGAGCTATAGTTATTGGAAACAGTTGAGGAAAAATTAAATAACTAATATATTAAACAATATATTTCAATTTTTATCTTTTATAGACATACACATACAGTATATTTTAGAATTATTTATTCTAATAATTAAAAATTACTTGCAAAATTTATTAGAAAATTCTGAAAGGGAAAATTAAATATTTTAACAATTATTTATTAAAGTTTTCTTTTTTTTCGAAATGCATTAATCCTTGAGATATGTTTAGTTTTATCTAAATTTAAATTTTTTTGCGGATAAATACATTTGACTTAACAATTTATTCCAAAATACTAATAGGTAACATTTTCAATGTATTTTTAAAGCAAATATTATCATCAGCTTTTAAACTACTGATCTCAAAAACATATTTCAGGTATTTTAACATAAAACTCTTTAAGGAAAAAAAAAGTTCCAACAATACTTAAATAATCATTCGACGTAGATTTTCTCAAAATCTATTATAGATGCATGCTGAAAAATCTGTACAAGTAAAAAGAAGCTTTCTCTTTGTACTGAGAATAGTTTTATGGCTAATTTTGATTATTTTTGTTAGTTTACAAGACGTAGTATTAGACACAATGAAAATTGACACCATTTCACACACAAAAAAATTTCAATTTATAAATTTTTTTATTTCTTTTTACAAAAAGCTTATTTAAATATATATATTAGCAAACATTATGAATATTATTAGGTACAGCCTATGAACAACAGTATATTAGAAAGAACGCATCGAATATAAAAAGTTCACATATTTAGAAAAATGAATTTTAATACAAAAATTCATTCGTATCGGAACTTTTCTGCCCTGTATTCTAGATAATCAACATTTATCTTTATTTATAACCTTATATGATTGCGTGAGCAGGAATATCTTGCTTTAAGCCGCCTCTATCTATCAAGACATTTCATTTCCTGTATCATGTGAACACTCGGTTTAACGTTTAAGTTTGTATTTCAAGTAAAATTTGTAGTTTTTATGCATTGCCTAAACTGAATGGCGACAGTACATCATATGTATTTCAGGAGAGGACTTCTATTTACATAAATGTTTTCTTTTTTAGTATTAGGAGTACATTATCAACCAAATAATTCTTAAGTAATTCAGGATTTGATAAATCCTTAAGAATGGGTCTTGTAGTTTTTACAACAATTGGTCAACTGTTTTTAAAATGGTAAGTATGGTCCTTTTTAAAAGAAACATCACATATATATGCACGCGTTGGTCTTTCAGTATTACAAAGCATCCACTAACCTAGCATTAATTTCATAATTTTTAGACTTATTGTCAAACTACTTTAAATTAAAAAGTATATCCATATTCATAGGCAGGATATTCCAAATGAAGTTTTGGACAACTTCAACAAAGTTATTCTCACTGAGCAAAATTGAAAAATCAAAGTTCCACATGTTCACAGTTCTAATATTTCACGCTTCAAAAAACACATACAAGCCAAAATATTACTTACCACAATAACATTTCTAAAACCACTGATATCACCATTTTAATATGAAACATTCATACTTACAACTTTTTTTTCGCCAGCAGATAAATTAATTCGGTCGGTATAATTAAGCAGGATCAGCACTTTTTACTGAAGTTGAGTTTCCTAAGTGTTCATTTGTGGTTTTTACACATATGCCTGCATTAAATTGAACTTTATGCCTTTCAAAACATTTTTTGTTTGATCTAAGCATAACAAAATTCCTTGAAAATAGCAAATGTTTAGACAAAATAGTTGAATGTCCTTACACAACCACCAGCTCAAAAGAATAAATTCACGGAATAATAAAAACAACATCACTCTTCTGCAAGTGTAAGCAATTCCGCAAAACTGTGTCCGTTACAGATACAGTCAGACCTCTAATTAGTTACAAGGGAAATTGATACCAGACTTCCTCATGGTAAAAGGTAAATGTTTCAACCTGAGCCGCACTTAAAACCATCAAACAAAAACAAAGTGCATTCTGCACGATTTTCACTCTATAAATTGTCTAGCTTAAGCGATAATTTAAAACTGGTTATTTGTAACTTATAATTGTTGTAGAGATTAAAATAAGATATTTTGGGGAAGATAAGCATTTGCATGGTTTAATTTTTTTTAAAAAAAGCAATAGCTTAGACCATTATATTTTGAAGATTTTAGATCCCAAAAGATAAAGCGTGAAACTAGTAAAAACCTTACAAAATAATTACTTCACAAATGTGTTCAGAAGCAATTTACATATAGGTCATATTTTTTAGAACTCTTATATCAGAATCTATACATAAGATAAATTTATAATGCATTAAGAGTTATTATCGTTATAACACACACATCTCTCTATTTTATAGATTTTTTCAATTAATTAAACTAAATATATACCGATGCTATTTTTTATCCCTTTCTTTTTCATTCTTAATTTTATATGCATTCAAAAATATCTACTTAAAAATGCATTCAATTTCTAATTTAAAATCATTACACTATGTTATACTTTTAAATTATCAGCTTGACTGATATTGTGATGTTTTACTTATTTATTTGAATATACCAGTGTGTAATATATAAACTGCTTTGAATTTGTTTTATTTGATATTCTGGCACATAAACATGACTTTGAAGCTTGTCAAAGCACCAGAATATATTTGTGGTAATTTTCGAGAAGCATTACGAGATATGTTACATGCAGATGGGTCCTATTTAACAATTAATTGAAAATTATTGATTTCTGAAAGCTAATAACAGCATGCTTCTAAATGCAATGATATCGGCCTAACAAATCAATATAAGACACAACGCATTTGTGAAACCAAACATTTACGTAATGCATCTTATTCCCATTATATATAACAACACATGAGTATATAATGCAATAGATATTCAAAGATTTACAAATACCATTGTAAATTCAACATATACTCTTCCCCCTTGATAGGAAAACACAACAAACTTCGAATTTGAAAGCAACGTTTTTGTTTTAACCATTCTCCTTTTTAATTCTAATATTGAATTATGAAGCTTGTATACATCCTTCTATTCATATTATAGTTTGTTATTCATGTTTAAAATATTTTACTGGAAGTTTTTTTTCCAACTATATCTTATATTTATAACAATCTAAGTTTGCAATAATTAAAAATATGCAGCACTAAATAGTTTGATTTCTTTAAAATTTATCACAGTAATATCTTCATAAATTCATGTATCATAAAAGTAAGTACCTACTGGACTTTTCCATTTCACAGGCGCAAATCTTGCTAAGTTGGCGTTGTTGGCGACAATACACAATATACGAAAAAAAAAAATGTTATAAATGTTAGTTCTCACATTGGTTTTTTATCTATTTTTTATGTATTATGAAAAATACGTCTCTGATAAGAAAAGACCACGACTTCTTTTGAAATTGTGTTGGTAAAAGGTTACTTTTTGGCAACTTTATCGCTGGCGCCGGTGAAACGGCAAAGTACCAGTAGGCCTTTATGCGGTATTTTATCCCTCATATATTCATTCATATTTCTAGACGAAAATAAAAGTAAACAAAAAAAGTTTTTTTTTTCGTTAGTAAGCAAAATTTTTAACAAAACAACTTTATGATCATTCTGATATTCTTCTATATGATTAAAAGGTACTTAATTATTATGCCGTCGAACGATTACTTCAAATCAAGACGTCGTCAAAGTCCACGATATGCAGCTAATAGTGAAAAACTGGTCCCACGCATGTCACCAAACAATTATAACAATCGCCGCAGCATTTGACAGCGGTTTTTTTTAAGCCAATTTGTTCGACGGTGTAATACATAAGTACCGGTAAAAAGTTGCGGAATATAGAAATAGTTCAGTCTCATTTTTGAAAATACGACAAGGAAAAAATAGGTAAAAGGTTTTTTAGAGTTAAATGTTTCTATAAAAAAAAGACACTAAAAACCATTGAATACCGTTCAAGAATGCTGATAGTATTCAAGCAATGTACTCATTATTAAGTTGAATATTAACGGTTTTTATGTGATTAAATTCGATATGCTTATTCCGATGTGTTTCTTTCAATTTGTCTGTGAAAAATCAAAACAACAATTGAAACTCTTTGAAGAAATATTTCAGTTAAATAAGCTAAACGTGTTATTAAAGTAAAATAAAAATATTTTGAACAGATTGCGTTCAGTGGCGCACACAGTAATTTTTCAAGGGAGGGGGCTCCAGGGTCGGAAGTCCATCACTCTCGTATCATGCTCCGATACGCCGCCCAACATATATATATATATAAATATATATATATATATATATATATGGGAGACAACAAGGGTCTAAAGCATTTGTCTTTCTTCTGATTTATTTAAAACTTAACAACAATTAATTAATTCTAAGTTCCTAATTCTTAACAAATAGATTTCCATGATGTGACGACGGGAACGCCTGCTAGCGCACCTCAGTCTCTCTCTTAGCTAAAGTTTTGGTTTCACATTGGATCAGCTGCACCTGAACGCGAAGACTGCCTGCTTTTTTTGTTGAGAGATTCAATTGATGATGACTCCACAACCACCGATTCCACATATATATTTGATTTTGTCGATTTTCGGGAAGAGAAAACAGTAAAAAAAAATAATTGTTAAATAAATAGTTAGCATTAAATTATAAAATTAATTAAACTCAAACTCAGTGGCGCAACAGCCCATGAGTGCCAAGGCCTACTGTGCCCATCACAGAAAACGTGATAAAATTAATTAATAATATCAAATACTTAATTAAGTTTTATGTACTATGCTATACATAAAATTATAATCAATCGAAAAAAAATCAAGGGCTTTGGGGGTCCAGATCAGAGCCGTCCCCCTTTATGTGCTCCACTGCTTTCATTAATCATTGCAAAAAACACATCTGAAAATTGTGTGATAAAATTTTTACTTAGTTTTATGACCCTTCACTTTAAGGCGATATGGTACCCTAAAAATCATTAAACTGTCGAAAAAATTATTATTGGCTTATTTGATACCCCGAATCTTTATAAATATGCCTGCAAAATTTCAAAGCTTTACCTGCAATTTTCATTAAGTAATGGAGCAATGTTTGATGCGAAACAGCAACTACCACGCCTACATTTCAGATTATCTGCTAGAAAAGAGCCTGATAAAAAATGAATTAATTATTTTTCTAATGCGCATTAATGAGGTTGATATTATATATGCAGTAATAAATCATCTTAAGAAAGAATTGTGCAATTCATGCAAAAATTCTAGTTAGTGAATTATTTACTGAAGAACAAATGGATTTGGTCAAGATTTAAAAGTTGTGCGTGCTTTTTATGATATTATTATGAATGAAATTAAAACTTCAATACGGATTCTCCAAAGAACAAATACTAAATCTCATTTTGATAACTCAGATAATTAAAAATCTAATTCGCAAGAATAGAAAATCTCTCCCATTTTTATATATTTGTTTTTGGTGAAATATATATATCCCATGTGTGCGAGATTCAACACTTTTATTATTAAAATATTTTAAGATATATTTAAACAAATGCACATATACAGTTCTTAGATTTTGATGTATTTTACCTATAAATTGTTATTTGTGATTTTTCTTTTATTCATATACAATATTTAACATACGAATGCTTTTAAAATCATGGAAATAAAAAATAAAGGCATAAGCATTTTTTGTACATGTTGTGAATTAGCTCTGAGCATGGAATTAACTCTGAAGTGTGTGTATTTATATTTTTATAATTATTAAGATAATGTTTTATGAAATATTGATCTTTCATTCGTTTTTTTTTTATATATTCTTTATGGCATTATACTGTTTAATTGTTCTACATTTGTGCAATGTTTTATGGTAAGTAGTTTTAAATAAGCTAATTAACATTTCATAAAAGTTTCAGACTATTCAGTGAATATTATACCATGCTATTCATGAAATGAAAACTTCAAACTCATATTTTTCCATGTTGAATTTTTGTACATATACTGTTATTCAAATCCCTAAGGCTTTTTTGATAATTGAGGTATGGGTTTGAAATTTTTTATACATGTTCTGAAATGTATGTGTTGTTAAACTGTGCATGGAATTAGCTTTAACATGCTTAGTACTTTTTCTAAAAAATTCAAAATCAAAATTAATGTTTTTCGAGGAAAATTTGGAAGTTTAACTATAAAAAAATTAATAAAAAAAAAAGAGCAGCAGCAGAATAAAACCCATGAATAGTTTTATGTAGTATATTATAAGGTACTTGGGAAAAAAATTTAAAAGAAAAGAGACATTTAAAAAGGCCTTAAGGATTTAAAAAATGCTTAAAAAAAGCTAAAAAAAATTAAATTTTACAAACATTTTGCAACAAATTAAAATTTTTTTGTATGGACTCATTATTAAATATTAACCTTCATAAAATACAATTAAAACCAAATATCTAATAAAAATAAAAACAATTGTGAAGATGGTACCATATCGCCTTAAATAGAGTAGGATTATAGGGTTATTTTAGTGTTATTTTTCACAATATAAATATAAAGTTTCACTAAAATTATAGGTAAGGGTAGTGATTATATTTTCTTCTCTAAATTAGTAAGAATATTTGTTAAATGGACTTGATTTTCCATTTTTTATCTTTTTACCGTGATGTAAATCCACTGACAATTAAGTTCGGTAAATGGAGTCAGAATGGCTGAATTGTCAACACTGGGGAAACAAAACGCTGCACATTCGTAGCGACAGGTGTTGAACATCTGCCCCCACCGTTGATAAGTTGAGCCTTATTTGTATTCCGTGTAAGACTTGTTTTACAAAGTGCTTGTAAAGGACTTTGGTTCTTAACTGAGTACAGGAAAATGAACGAACAAAAAATCATTTTAAAGTTTTGTTTTAAGCTTAGCAAGACACCAAAAGAATACATACTGGTACATATTTATGAAGATCAATCACTATCCCTGAAGTATGTGCATGGGTGTTTCGTCAATTTTCGAAAAGCAGGGAAAGTGTTTCTGACAAACCCCGAAGTTGACGACTGGTTACCTATATCACTAAAGATCGTCAGTTAACTGTGTGAATATAATAGCTGATGAACAGTGCCGGTTTATCAATTGGAGGCTTGAAGAGGTCGCACAGGGGCCCAAAAGGGCCGGATAAGCTGGAATTAACCAGATTTTCTTGTTGTAAATTTCAATCCTCCAGTGCCAAGGGTGCCTGTAGATCTTTTGCATCCATAGCCCGGAATGAGCTTAAATCGGCACTGTTGATGAACTACATATTAACCGTGAATCCGTGAGACCAATAGTTACCCAGAATTTAGGGATGAGAAAGACATGTTATTGATATTGACGATATTCTTAACATCCAACGAAACGTGACGAGGCTTTTGAACCTATCCCAAAAGAAGACTTCTTGCAAAGTATAGCAGATATAGCAGACATGTACAGCAGATTTCAGTTGTGCATAGCTGTGGGAATAGTTGTGCATAGCTACTTCGAAGGACAGTGAGGTATTTTTCGTTAATATTTCATCTACGTTAATGTTGAAGGACTAATGTTTTCACCGAACTTTATTGCCAGAGGTTTTATCTATATTTCTATCCATAAAAATATTTAGATTCAATTCTAAGGTTATATTAAAGAATGGGATCAATTAAAAGTACAGTTCTAAGAATATAGAAACATTATTTCAAGAGAGAATGAAGCTGGAATAAAATTTTTCTCTCTTTAGAATAATGTCTTCTTTTTTTTAATAGTGGGTATATTTTAATAATATTTTTCTTAAATGATTATTTTTTGCACTGTCATTGGAAAATATAATTATTTTTTTCTATATTTAGAATACATGGACATAGGAATCAAAGTACTCTTTTTCACGAATATAGTTGTACTTTATTTTTACTTCAAGTAAAGGATTCCGACCAACAACCAATAAGTTAATTTTATAAATTTGTCAAAAAATAATAAAAACACTCAAAAGAAAAATTAAAGCTAAGAAAATCTAATAAAAATGAAGTACAAGTTTCACTTTTATATTCAAACACAAATTAAATAAAAATAAATTAAATTTTATTTAAATTTACTGACACATATATAAATAATTTCCGACTGAAAACTTGCATGTTAAAAAAATAAGAGTATGGATTTCTCGTAAAACATTACATCATGCTTAAAATTCCACAAACTAAAATGATCGAAATTTCATTTTATATATTAACTATAAAATTAAATAATAATCTTATGGCGCAAAACCGGTATATTATATATGATTCGTTATATTGAAAATGATTATATTTCCATGGGGGAAATTCCAGCATTCGTAAAATCAAATACCTTATAAAAATAACCAAGAAATTAAATATCTTATAAAAATAAATCAAATTTAAGTAAATTATTACAAAAAAAAATATGTTTGGATGCCATCAAAGTATAACTCATTCAAATAATTTCAATTCTAAAATGCATGCATATCAGTCCACGGGAAATTTTAATAAGCACATCTAAATATTAAAGTACAGCTTAAAACTCATTACGAGAAAATAATCCATTGTCTTGAAAATAAGCATTCAGATTTTAAAAAAAATATTCAAAGCAGCTCCTGAAATAAACAAATAAGTAACGTATTATTATTGATTCAAATAATTTAGAAACTCCAAATTATCTTTCCCATGAATGTGGTTGTGCAGCTTAATGTGATTAGTGTTTCGAGATTTTTTTAGTCTTTTTTTTATCTGAAAGCAAATTAGTGGGAAAAGCATTAATGAGACATTTCCGGAAAATAACAACAGACCTTATCGTATTTCTCTCGAGCAGTATTGTCCAGATTTTGAACACTAATTAGCCGATGGTACTGAGATCATTTTCAAGATAAAACGGTGAATACATGGAAACTGCTCCCAACGGTGGAAATCTCATACTATCAGGGAATTATAGTTGCATCTTTCAAAAATAAAAACTGCCACTGCAATATTAATATTGGATTATTAAAATTTGCCATTGTTTTGTTGTCATGAAAGAAATAATTCGTTGGATTGAGTTTCTACATTCATAATTTTACTGTATAAATTATTTGTATTATTTCATAAAAATCAATAAAAAAGGCTCAGTGTCACAATGCAATATTGAACACGGTAATAGGAATTAAAAATGTTTTACAAAATGCATCTCTGTATTGTAGAAGATTTTAAGTAATGTTTTTTTATAATTTTGCATGGTTTTGTATAACTATAAAACAGTTATTTAAATTAGTTTTATAAGTTATTTATTATTATTTATATGATAATGTCATGCTTAAATCAGAATCAGGCAAAAGTAAGTAGAAAGTTCTTCAATACGTACCTGAATGTGATAAAGGAATAATGTTCAAGTAATTAATGAAATTCATCAAAACAAATAAAAACCTATGTTTTTAAATATTAAATCTACAAATCAATCCAATTGCAATACCATGTCATGATGTTAATGTATAATGTACATTTTAAATCAATAATAAAACTTATATTTATCAAATTGTATCAATCATTAATTTGCATGCATTTCTTGGGGAATGAGTATATACTTTCATTGCGCAAGAGCCAATTTGTCTATGCACCAAAGATTTTTTTTAAAAATTAAAAAAACAACTATAAAGTAGCTAAAAAGGCTCATACATTTACAGTTTCATTAGTTTTAGCTTTTAATTTAACCTTGAGATTTGCTTGAATTATCTGGGTGATAATGCAAAGTTTTTATTAAGCAGTAAAGTTCTTTTTTTATTTGTTGTAAATTTTAGATTAGATTACAAAGTTTAATACAGTGAAATTGATGATTCTCTCATCTTAAAAATTTGTTTTTTACCCTATTTTATCATGAGAATTAGTTTTTATGTATTCGTAGTATTTGTTCCACATATGGAAAAGAAGTTAAATATTACAATTTTCTCTTGAGGCTTAGAAGTTCTTAATTCATATCGCACTTAATAATATTCTGATGTATTTTTAATTAGATTTATTAAAAACATATGCATTATTAAATTTAAAAAGAATAATAATAAATTAATTTCTTTTTTGCAATTTCCTTTGGGTACCGAGAATAGGTATGACTTACAGATCATTCTTTTACTTATATATATATATATATATATATATTATATATATATATATATATATATATTATATATATATAGTCCCATTGTTTAATCCATATAAAAAATCCAGCTTAAGTTTATCAGCAAAAAAAAAAAAAAATAATAATAATAATAGTTGTAAAGTTTTTGATGCCTAAATCCTTACTAAATGCTGTACACTTTAGAATTTCTAATGCAACAATTATCTTAAAAAATGTTAATTAATTAAATATAAAAATGTTTTTTACATTTTAGATCAAAGGCTTACGCAGATCAACAAACAAATTAGCACATTCTGTCTCTCTTTATCGCTCACTCATGCGCACACGCATGCTAATACACACGCATATATATATATATATATATATATATATGTTGGTTTTCTTTTTGTTGTATTATAATGTTGTTGCAGTTTTTTTTCTTTCTTTGCATAATCGTAGCGCCGAATATTATTCCATAAATTTTAAAAGAATCATAATTTTTTTTATTGGAATAACTCTTTTTTAAAAAAACACTCAGATATTTCTATAACGTAGGGTATAGTAGAATTTATATATGTCTGTGTATGTCTTAGCAATTGAAACAGCTGTTACATTGTTTTATGAAAATAGGCTGCAAAACAATCTTCGTGTTTGATTTTGAGATCAATTTCTGAATGTTTGTTCCTCGCTTACAGCAACTTCATAAAATTCTCAACTTGCTGTGAACTTTCAGAATGAATAAATACATATGAATTCGCATTCTACTGCTACATCGCCAAATATATATTATTTCCTGTCAACATTTTGTTCTTAGGAACAATGCTGCCTGATTTCTATGAAGATTGTGATATGTATTTCATATGGTATATCCTGATTCTTCCAAAATCATTCGTATATATATTGATGATTAAAGTTTTAAAAATACGTAAAAAATATATCAAAATAGCTAAAAATACTTTATAATGCGACGCTTAAAGTATATAAAGCATTATAATTTTCTGCAAGTGTAAAAAGAGAACATCTTTCATAAAAATTATTAAAAATAAAGAAAATTTGAAATGTGAGTCTGGATTATCTTATGTCAATGTATATCAATAATACATGTTTTAAAAAGTAGAATTCGTTATCTTTAATATTCAAAAGACTTTCTAACAGTGAATAAAATTACGCAAGAACTACTTCATAATGAAATACAGAAAGTTATCGTGTAAGCTAAAGGAGGTAATTACTTTTTTAAATTGACATTTGACAGAAAATAATTAGTTTTACTGATACCTGAATAAAAGTGAATCTTCTAAAAACTGCTATAATTCTACTATAATTGTTCTGTTTCACAACTTAAATTGACTTTTGGTTTATCTATCATACTAATAGAATCTAACAAATATTTCATAATTAAAATATTTGTTTAAAGAATTTTTAATGCATTATGCAATTTACCTATAATTGTATAAAATATCGTAGTGATATATGGAGTTCACGGCAATCAAATTTCATAGTTGAAAATTTGACTGAAATAGCGATATTTTTAAGATTATTACATTAAAATTTAAGGGAAGTATTATAATTGGTCTTATTTATATAGCTTTTGTATTATTGGCTAACGTTAAACAAATAAAGAAAAAAGACTGAAAAAATAGGACAAGTAAACCGTGAAATTAGAACGCATTAATTTAGAATAATTATCGCAGATTCGTTTGAACTTCATTCCCTCTTTTCATCAATTTCTTCATCAATTATACAGTACTTCAATTATAAATTATTCAAAAGATGTTCAATACACGCATCAAGCATGAATTTAACTAAAAAGCCTTTTTCTTTCACTCAGCCTTGTGGCTTCTTAGAACTGAACCCTTTCACAACCATTTCGCTTTTATTTAGCAATAAAACGTTTAAATGAACACTTACACCTTAATAGTTTACACAGAATTTACGTTGCATATAACTTCATTAAGAAATTTAAAGTAAACATAACGAGTTTCCATTAGTAACATTCAATAAATATAAGTCTCAATTCAAACTCAAACTCAGTGGCGCAACAGCCCATGAGGCCCAAGGCCTACTATGCCCCTTTCAGTATAAGTGACCATTGAGCGCTAAGGCGCATGCACAGGTGTCCCGATTAGGTGGTCAGTCTGAAGCGAAACCCACCAGTGTTTTAGTCCCCAAGCAAACTTGGTACAAATTTTTGTCGACCCACTGAAGGGATGAATTGCTGAGTCGACCTTGTCCAGCCCGAAGACAGCACTCCGGATCTGAGGCGTGCTGCCACTCGGCCTCTAAATATATATCTAAGGTCTTCTAATTTTTATCATTTGTGTTTACTTTATACTTATACGAAATGCATGCGCTATATGTTTAGCACTTCGGATTTCACATTACCCATTTTTTAAAATTTCACTTGAATAACACGTTTCTTAGCTTATTATTCTCAAAATAATAACCAACTTAAAAATTCAACACCTACAAATATGAATAAGCCAAAATTTAAATTATGTATTTATTGCTTTTTTTAGATATTTAAAATTACATTTTCATTTATTATCTTTTTCCCGACATTGTTCCATTTATCAGAAATCTATGATAAAAATTCAGTTAATTATAAATCAGTCCTATCACGCAAACAATGAGTATCGTTAAAAGTATTGTAAGACTGATTTTAATACACTATAAAAATGCTCTAAGATGCGTAAGAAAAAACTTTTATCTTCACAGCCACTAATTTAATTGTATAACTAAAGAACACAACTCACGCTTACTTATTAATGATACCATTCTATGTCTATCATAAAAAAGTTTTCAAATCAACAAAACTTATATCTTTATAAGGTAAGAAAACATTCATAATAGAAGAAAAGCATTAAAAAATCTACTGATAAAACACCTCGATATTTATTTCACTCGCTGATACATAACGAAATCGATATGAAATTGTCTAGTTGTAGCCCCTGCTGAGCAACTAACGACATCATTAAAATCAGATTCACGGCGAAGATGGAAAGAGAAATAATATTTTTTTCAGATATTTTTTTAAAAAAAAACTCTCCCTTTGTTCTCGAGTTACTTGTTAGAAAGAAATAATAAGCACGTTCGGAAAGAAAATAGGATATCATGAGAAAAATGAGATTTGCGGAGGGGTCGAGAAAAAACATTCGGCCACCTTTCTCACATTGGTAGTGTGAAGTACATACTTTGAGGAAAGGCATTGGTATTGGAGAGTTCCGGGAGATTCAAGAACTCATCACATGTTTTATAAGTCATTACAAAGAGTACTTTTACACCCGGCTTAAATTTCCTCCAAATAAAACTTTAATTCAAAGTATTAAAATATAGAACAGCAGTAAACAAGTGTAAACTTTCAACTTAGAATTTACAATTGCGATTATAGATGAATTTCCTAATATGAGCGAAGTAAAACACATGTACAATATTAATAGAATTTTTTGTGCATGGATTATAAAAATATACTATCATCTGTATTTAAATTCTCCTTTTTAAATAAATAAGTTTGTTTTAAATAAATATGTTTTTAAAAATAATTATTCTCTTTTGATAGTGGGTAAGCAATGTACAGTTTGTTTATTTCCGGGAGAAATATGTGTGAAGTTGCTCCAAAACGCAATCATGGAAGAAATATTTTAATGCTTCAAATTGACTAACATTATTCAAAGACAAAACTAAAGTTATTGCTGTAATTTATAGAGCTGAATTCGTAAGGGTCCACAACATTATTAAAATGTAAAATGATAGTGGCGTATTGTCAACATTTCTGAATAAATAGGGTCGAAAAAACTGTTATGATCTTGGAAGGGAACATCTTTTAAGCGATTAGCGGAGGAACAATGCAAAAAATCAAGTATGTAGCCCACAATTTTTTTAAAAAAATGAGCATAGGGTATTTCACAATGCTCACAATGATAATTTAAATAAATGATACTGAACAGTTGTAGAGTCTCAAGAAAGCCTCTTTTTGCAACGGTTTTCTAAAGAAAATGACTCCAATTTCTTATAGAACATAAATAAGGGACTCTTGACAGGTCACGACTGTTCAGCCAATCAGGATGCACAGTCTCTATGAAGGCCTCTCAACATCAAGAGCCCAATACAATCAGTATGGGACGGAGGAACGCTCCGCGTTCCAGTTTCCCAACGATGACCAGCAACCACTCCCAGGTCACGACTGCCTGGGTGAGCATTTCCATCGCATCGGGATTTTTGACCAACCAAACTGTTTGATTTGGTTGAGTCAATGGACCGAGCTTGCTTCCGTTGTTGTTTGACACTGCATGGCGAATCTATGTGTGACGGCGAGATACTGGGGGTTAAACTTGAGAACTCTTGCGGTAATAACTTCAATCACACACAACTTTATTAGAGCTTTACATTGTTGCTTTACTTGCTTTCTTCTCTTTGTATTATTTCATTATGTATTGTCATGCCATTTGAAATAAGGGAAAAAAAATTTAAAAAAAGGGATTATTTAATTTTTAAAAAATGCGATGTGATCTGATGATTTAGCCTATGCCAAAACGACAGGTGAATCATCGTACGAAAGAAGCTTAAAGAAGTGATGTTTTCTTCATGCATATTGCCCAAATAAGCATGCAAATGAAACCATATTAGGATTTAGGCCTGGAGTGACCAAACCAAATGACCTTGAGAGTTACTTCAGAAAAACAACAATACCGTGGACCGCATATGAAAATATATATCTTTACATTAGATTTGGACCAATTACAAACATTTATTGGATTAAATACGTGATAAAATAGAAACAGTTATGGGATTTATTTGTTACAAAACACTGTACTAAAAACAAAAATATTGCATAATATATCTGCATTTTGTATAGTTGTATTGAATCTCATGGGCCACAAAATTATTTAATGCAAACCGCAGGTTGGCCATCTCTGATCTATTGCTTCAATGGGTCTGGTCTGTTATCAGAAACATTACGCAACAATAAAAAGAAGACGCTTCATTACTTAATTATCAGATTATCTAATCTCAATAGACTTTCATTTTTGATGGAACTGGCAAATTTTAGGGCGGCAATGACAAGTTCCTTGAGCACAAATTATCCAGAATAAGTTTAGAGAATGGGGGGGGGGGATCGTTCGCCAAACTCTGTTGACCATCACAAAGCCCGTATTTTCATTGAATCAGAAATTTTTCGGATATTCTGGAAGAGTGGTTAAGGAGTGTTTCATTTCTTTCCTCGACAGCTCTTTGTATCAGAATGGAACTGCTTCAATTTTCTATAATTATAATTGCTGAAGTCATGCAGAATTTAATAGAAAAAACAAAACGTCAAATGTGCGCGTTAATCCGATCCAAAGATGGTTCAACTAAATTATAGCTTCTCAACCTTTTATGAACTGGCGCCCCCTTTCTAGTAAATATTTCAATACACCCCCCTCCCACTCTAGAGAAATAAGAGTGTACGTAATACATGGTGGAAACAAGAGTTTAATTTTAAAAAAATATTCTATTACTACTAGAATATATTTTTTTAATTTAATTTTCTTCTAAAGCCCCAATTTTTTTACTTGCGAATCTGAAATAGCTTTGCCACAAATGTATTTAAATGCGTTATATATTTTAGTCATAGATAGGATATTGTTGGAATTGAAATGTTACTGAATTTTTTTCTTCATTTAAACGAGTGGGATAAAAGTTTTAGCTTACCTGTTATAAAGACAGGCAGGGGTTTTGATGATACGAAGTAATTCATAATAAACTATTGCTTTCAAAATAAATATATATTTACAGTTAAAGTTTTTTATAGAATTACACGTTAATTTCTGGTTAACATATTTAATTATATTTCTAGGATACGTTATGAAATGCAGTGGACGAAACATTTTTCCTACTGCTCCCAAAGATAACACGTGGCACTACAGAATATAAAAGATGCACTATGTCAATCAATTTAATGTAGGTCCGAATGTAATGTAATAGTTTTTCATCCACTTCCAGAACTACCGAAATGTGTGAATATTCGTTCATGTGATATAGAAATGATTTAAATACATACAATCAACATAAGGTAAACAGTATTAAAGTGTTTCCTTTCGTTAGAATACAATCAGCGTGTTTTTTTAAGTCTTTTTTAGACTATATTTGGTTAATCTGTCCAAGCCCCTCCATGCCATCTCAACGCCCCCTAATTTTCTCTAGGTCTTTTACTGCCCCCCCCCCCCGAAAGCCTCAGACGCCCACGTTGAGAACCTATGAAATAAGTAAACTGCTTGACAATTGCTAAGGAACAACTGACTTTTTCCAACTAGACCTTCCAACAACTAATTACTGTACAAAAGCTGGATGTTTGAAAAAAAGCCCAGAATTTTTTTTTTTATATTGCTAAATTTGTGCTGTTGCGTTTTCGAAGACATTGTTGTGAAATTTAGTGTGGTCTGGCAATAATTAAATGGAAAACGATTTCAAGATACCACTTGAGTGGGGAATTGGATGGTTCGAAACAGGTTTAAGTATCACTCCCCTCACTCCTTTTATGGGCTTATTACTTTAACCTAAATCCTATAGAGCAGGTCTAGGATACTTTTAGTAGACATGCTCCTCAAAGAACCTGCTTCCTCTGAATAGTCTAAGAACTGACAAACGTCTTGAGAGAGGAGTAGGACAATGTTCTCTTAGGACTGCTGAAAAGGTTTGTAGGCAGAATGAACAACCTATGCCAAATGTAAATAATGTCCGAGGAGATCACGCACTTTACTTAGGTATTCATAATTTCGATCTGGCATGAAGACTCATTTGAATAACTGTATGGAAATACTTCAAAAGCCTCTATTGTATTTCCTTAGTTAATATATTCCATGGTCAGGTAGACTATTATAATGCCAATGTATTTTTCATTCTCTATTCAATAATTCAGTTCATCTTTTGGTATTTTGTTTATTTTGCAGACAACACGGAAGACATGTACGCAACACAAAGAACATTACATGATTCTGACTCTACAAGCCAAACGCGTATACATCTCTCACATGACTTGTAGCGCCATCTATACATTTAATATTTAATTTACTACACCATCCTTTTTTGTTTGCTTGCTTTTATCTTTTCGTAAGGTAAAAATCAGCGCCATTTTACATAACAAAGCATGTACTGTATTTCTACTAAGTTAATAAGAAATTTCATTTCTCTAATCTATGTTTATTTCTATTTTTTCCGAAAAACGTGACTATTTCTAAGAAATTGTCAAGCATTGTATTAAAATACAAGACTTTTTCTTCTGGTTACTAAGCGTACAATACAGCAATAATTGTATCATACAGATATTTAAATGGAATAAAAAAAATGTTTAACAACATTCAAAAATTTCTTGTTAATGAATACTGTGATCATAAACATGTACCTCAATTTTGAAGAAAAAATCGTTGTAATCAGAATTAGAAAAGAAAAAAAACGTGCAGAGACAATTTAAGCAAATACTATTATAAATGGGATAATTTTGTAGAGTATAGGACGTAACAATTGATGTATGCTTGATCAACATATCGAAAGATCTACAGCACCTGTTTGAAGAATCACGAAATATTGGAAGCTTAAAAATGAGGGTAAATGTTTTTTTTTTTGCAAATTTCAATTATTTTAAATCGGATCCAACAATGGAATTTAAAGTGTTTTGTAATATGGAAATCAAAGACGCTTAGCGTCAAAATAGCAATTCTCACACTTCAGATAAAATCCGAATGTAAATACTTTATTCAGATCTAAATCCGATAGATATCCTACTTGTCTCGGAATATTTGCAAGAATGTGAAACAGTGCTAATAAAAAAAATCATAATCAATTTGATTTATTTTTTTATTTATGTCGCACTTTGAAGATTTGTTTGGGGTAATGCAGTGCTTCTCAAACTTTAAATACTTGTGTCCCAATACTCAATCATAATTTTCATCGCGCTCCTCTCCATACAATAACAATGCATTCAAATCGATAATACTATACTTTGACGCTAAAGCTACAATACGACATTAACCTCTTAAGTGCCACTGACGTATGTAAGCGCCTCGCTCAGCCAGTGCGTAAATTGCCTCGGCCTATATATATAAGTCTTTCAGCAATACAATCTTTTCTGTTCACTGCTATCCATAAAATTATTCCGAAGGCTTTGGAATGCCATAAAATGAACTTCATCCTGTGTGTGTTTGTGAAGCTATTACTTATTTCAGAGTATTTTCTTATTTATTCCCTGTCTCTTCCCCCTTCCAATACACCACATACGTTTGTATACTTGAAAAACGGTGGCATTGGGGAGTGAATCACGTAACTTTTAATCGGCAATTGAGGGATTTATTATAAACCGTACAAATTACATCAAGGTAAGTGTAAATGTTTGCATATAATTCAAAAAGTATGAAAAGCCCGTGGGGTCACTGGTAATTATTAAACTTATTCTTAACTTAGTGTTGTTTATTTTTTTTATCCAATCGGCTGCGGATCGGTATTTTTACCATTGCAGACCCAGTATATCCCCAAGAGCTGATATCATTCTTTAGTGCGGGGCCGTATAGGTGGATACCAATCGCCGCAGGTAATTTTGACGCCCAGTTTCCTCCACAGAGGGAGGCACCTGAGCTCTGACGATGCGAACTTGTACCAGCATTTAATTTTGCCGACAGCGCCTAAGCCAAACAGATAATCTAGGGATCTTTTACATGCCGTATAATTATACGACATGACCGCTGTCGATTTTCTGCCGACATGGGCCAGGGTCAAACCCTCAACCTTGGGTGCAGAAGGCCAACGACAAACCAACTACGCCACCCAGCCGGCATGTTGTTAAATTAATTATAAAATAAATTGTGCAGTACTGATACATTTATAAGTGTATTATATCAGTGTAAATGTTTTTTATTACGTCAAAATGTATGTTGTTTGTTTACTTTCAATAAATTAATATTTTTTAAAAATATTTTTTTTGTTTTCGACTTTTTAATATACTCATGCCCTCACCCTGGGTTATCACGCCCCCCCCACCACAGGCATTCACGCCCCTCAGTTTGAGAAGCGCTGGGCTAATGCAATGGATTTCATAATTTTGAACCTCACTCAGGTGATGACGAGGGAGCAGTGAGGAGATACCCGAGCTGGAATTATCAAATCATCACCTCCACAGCAATGAAAACGAACTTCAGTTACGACAGATTTTTAATATGCAACTGTACCTCTATGTTAGCAGCACTCAACTTTTTTTTACCGCCGGCTGAATGCATATAACTATTTCACGGAAGCCGCAATATGAGGATTAAGGAGAAGGACGCTTTAAGACCATGGGCATTTAAAAAATGGAAAAGTGATCAAAATATTAATTATTTTGGATTTGATTTTAAAACTATATTAAACTGCATCAATCTCAACTCACAAGAAAAAAAAGGTTTTATGCATTGTTTAACCAGTTATGGAGGGAATTTTTCGGTTTCCTTTCATCAAGTATCCCCCACCCCGTTAAATATTTTGCTGTTGCAAATATTTTTTTAAGAGAACTAATTAAAAAAAGTGAACCATTAAAAAAATTGCGCTTAGTCGTATAGTGAAGAGCAAAATTATATTTTTTTAAATATAGCATTTTCAAGACTAATCAAACACAAGTAGTTGATAAAAGTTTGTTTTTGTCTACGAATTAGTCAAGATTCCAATCGTCTTGAAACAACATTTAACTAAAAATTAGTTTCACCCATAAAATGGTCGCTATTCCACTACTATTTGTTAAAACTAACCGTTAAAATTACAAAAAGAAAAAAAGTTATCACACAATTCGTACCAGCACGACATCGAGAGAAAAATTGATATATGGGATTGCTTGATTGATAGAATTTTTCGCTAAGTTTTTAATACATTGTTCTTAAATAATTGAATCTTTTAGTGCAATAGACCATGACCGGGCCACTCAAAAAGTATGGTGGGGCCGCGAGCCGCAGGCTGAGTATGTCAGGGGTGGGCAGACGTTTCAGGGTGCGAGCTACTTCTAATTTTTTCTAGGAATTGCGGTCCACCCAATGTCAGTGGCACACACAAGAGCAGGGGAGGGGCAACGGCTCCGGACCCTCCCTCGTAACCCTTCATTTTTCACCGATTCATTATAGTTATATGTATATAGAATGTAAAATGTAATTAAGCATTTGATATTAGTAGCTTTTTTTATTTATTAATGTTAATTATTTACACAGTAATTTATTTTTTGCTGCTTTTTGCTCCCGAAAATTGACAAAATAAAATAAAAAAATTTTTGGCTGCGTATTGGGGTATGATACGAGAATGGTAGACCTTCAACCCTCGACCCCCTTCCCTTTAAAAATTCTTGTGTACGCTGCTGCCCAATATCGTAGGTGTGGTGAGGTAAGGAAAAGGTTATTATTATAACTTAATAAATAATGGAATATGTACTTATATAGATACAGAACTAAACCAAAAAACATACTTTTAAAACCCCATTTAAAGCAAAACGCAAGATACAAACTTAATAATAATAGCCCCAAATATAGTTATATCAAATGATATATTTACTATGAAACAATTCTCAAAATACAAAACAACAATACAAAATTTAAAAAAAATAAAACATTTTTATCTAAAGCTAGTTTTTGTTGTTATAATCAGTAGAAGGCTTAGTCTGAGTATTGTCAGCTGATCTTGAATTTTCTGTATATGATTACTGGTTAAAATTTTTAGGCGGTCACCCCAAAATGTCTTGGCAGTCCACCGGTCGGTCGCGATCGACGTAATGCCCATCCCGGCACTATGTGATGAGACTTCAGTGGCACTTAAACTCACATTTTCAACTCACCATCCATGAGCTCATGACTGTGACCATTAAGCTACCATGAAACTGAAATTCAGCAATCGAAAAAGCTTGATACAGACTTTCTCCTAAAATCTTCCCGTATTTGGTATTATCAATAAAAAAAAATAAAAAATTACATGCTCGATTCTATCAGACGCAAAAAAATCACTGTGAACGGTTTTGAACTTGTAAAAAGTGAATAATTCGTTTTTGGGCATAACATTCTGTGACATAAATTAGATTTTTTAAAATAATTTATTATCTCCTATTTAGTGAATTGTTCCATAATTCAAAACAGCAATTTGTAATTCAATTATTCAAAAACCATGCAATTTTCAAAACATTCCCGAGTATATATTTCATTAAAAAATATTTAGCAATCGCTAAATATTTATGCGCTGTACTTTGACAATGGTTGAAATATTTTTTTGTGTGAATGTGGTTATTACTTGTCTATTTGATGATCCATTTTTTTTAAATGATCATATCTTACATTATCAATTTTGGTATAAAGAGGATTAATAACCTTTAATTTTATAATAAAAGATTTCCTTTATTACATTGTATGTTTTTTTTAAAATAGCATTAATAACTTAAGATTGCTAAAAGATGAAGTAATTGATAAAAAATCCTGTAATTTTTTGAAAAAAAAATTAATTATAATTAAAATAACGCGGAAACCTGATTCAATAGCATTTCGAACAACAAAACTGTAATATTATTTCCCTTAAATATTAAGATTTAATGGAATTATTCATATTGTAAAATTAAACATTTAGAAACCAATTATTTTATTTTAATTAGATGTTATAATAAGCAATATATTTATCTTCGATTATTTATGTATATTTAATAATTTTAACAGATTAATTTAAAATCTAATTAAGACATTGCGACAAAATATTTATAATGCAAGTTAGGCTCATATTTCGTCCTCAAGGCATTCGATAGGATTCAATTTAGTTTTGAAAAATCACTCTGCTAATTCTTATAAGAGTTGTATCGTATAGATGTGGATTCATACTGAACAAGAACAATTTTTCATATTATTGAATTCAGCTCAGTGTTAATTGAACAGTGAGACCTAATTGAATTATTTGAAATTTTAAGAGAAATCCCTTTTCTTAGAAATCAGTTCATTATAACTCAGTAACCTGAATTCGTTTTAGTTTTCCAATAACTGACAATGCTGATTAAATTACAACAATGCACAAATTAGATACTCGAATGTGTGTTAATAATGTTCTTTGAGTAATATTAATCTATTTAATATATCTTTAAAGGTAAATATGGCAATTAACTGATCTAATGGTTTGGTATATTATTTCATATAGGGCATAGTAAATAACAAATATATTTCCTAAAATAGTAGTTTAATTCATAAATGCATCAGTAATTTAGTTGAAATAAAGTTTTATTTCTAGGTTTAATTCGTTTGATGTTTAGCTTTTGAATATTTGATGATTACATTGTGAGTTACTTGAAATGAAAAAAGAAATCTGAATAATTAATTGGTTTCTAACTCAACTAATGAATTTGTGCACGGAATAAAATAAACTTGATCTTTCTCCGATCAGTAAATTAACACATCAAAGCAAATCAAATTTTTTAAAAAAATTCTTTATTTAAGTTCCATATTTACTATTTGAATACTTCAAGGCTGTCTTCGGCTAATGCTAAAGAATAGAGACCAAATTCGGAATAATTTTTAAGATATAAAAGTACTCAAACATTAATATTATATTCTCGCTTCTTTATCTTGTAGACAATTACTTATTTTATTATACTACTCATTTCTATCCGAGTTGACCCATTTTTTTTATGTGTTTCGCATTCTTTTTTCCTATACCGTAATGCTAAATGAGCTATTCCTTTACATGTCGAAAAAGAAAACTAAGTATTTATGAAATATTTGAAATTTTAAAAACGCTATATTATAAACAAAATGCATAAGTTACAATGTCACAAATTTTTATAAAAATTGAGGAATTTTCTGTTCGAAAATGTGCTCCGCGTCAAGTTAACGCTCTCGTACGCATGGTGAAAACAGTTTTAAGACCTTACTAAAAAATGAAAAATTCAGATTTAATGAATGAAATTTGAGGTTGACACATATACATGCAGATAAAAAAAATTTGAAAAAGTTCTATATAAAAAAATATGGTTATTCTTAATGTTTAGAATATCCTAAAGGCGTTTAAAAATGATATTGTACATATATTCTCATAAAGTTTTAAAATAGAATAGCAACCTGTAAACATGCAGAATTTGGGTAAGGTTTCATATAGAGAAGCTGTTAATGAATACAGTCTGTGGACTCAGTTTGCGAACTTTTAGATGAAGTCTCGAAACGTCTGTGAAATCTTAGATTAGCGTCATACTTAAAAGCAGTACGAAAGATAATGGTGAAGGATCTTATGATTTTGGATCACAGTTTTACAGTTTAATGCAGATATGTTAATGAATATCTAATTACGCAAAAATTTCAAGAAAATTATAAATTATGTGACTAATAGCATTTAGTAAAATAGTAATAACACGTGTAGTAGATACTTTTCACTGAGGTATCTTGCGTTGGAGAAAGAAATTTCTTTTTCACTTCCAAATTCAAGCATGGAATCATATTCTGTTACAATAATATAAAACTTAGTTCTTGTAACTGACTCATAAAACATCTCAAATGTTTAAGGTTAGCAATTACATTATTTTAAGAAACATTACTGAGAAACATTTCTCTAGGAATTCCGAGCATATTGTAGCCAGGAAGTAAATTTTACTCAGTTTAAGTTTCTGACATTTTCGTAGTTAAATATTAATATATTTATGTATTTGAAATAAATGTGTAGAAATATGCACTCCAAAATGTTGTAAACTGATTGCAAGTCATTTTAGCAATAAAAATATAAAGCATTTTATAGAAATAGTGAAATAAAAATATATCTGTATTTGTTTATTTTACAAAAGAACAATTTAGAAATAATATCAAAACAGTGAACAGTTCTCTGAAAAATGTTTCCCTTTCAAAATACTTCTTAACTTATGAGTTCTTCAATATATTTAACAGCAGAATTTTAGAAAATCTTACGTTTTTAGATAACTTTAAATTTTTCATATTCTGATATAATTCTAATACTTTTATATGATATGAATAAGAAGACTTCTAATTGATTTACACTGTTTATAAATAAGAAAATTAAAAATTTCTGTGTTTTCTGAAGACTTTTAACTCAAACAAGTTAAAAGATAATATATCATACTTTAATCATCATTTTTGCATTAAATATAATAATTATTTTTAAAGTTATTAAATTATCTTTACATTTTATTGAAGGGAAAAATATGACTCATAACATGTTAAAGAACAAATTTTATTTGTAAACACTTCATCGAGACATCTGAGGAGATCCTAGGAAGATTTCAAATAAACTAAATAATTGGAATATAAGTATAAACAAATTTAAGAGTATAATTTTTACACAAAATATAGAACTTACATTAATTTTATTATAAAGTAATTAAGTGAAATTATTAATAGGGCTCAAAGTTTTATAAAAATGAAAAAATGGTATTTATCTCACATCAAAAATTCCTTTGTTTTATTCAAAAACCTGTGGTAAAAGTCAAGATAAAAATGAAATCCATAAAAATTAATGAAGTTTATAAAACATGTTTGTAAAAATAATTGCACAACATTGACGTAAGTAGAAAATAATTCAACTATGTATTATGCTTATAAAACGCAAATATTATCACATTTTAAGATATTTTTCGAATAATCACTTAAATTAAGAAAACCCCAGAATCTCTTTTAAAGTTTTTTTACAAATGCTTGTATTCATATATAAACGCAAAATATTTTTTTGAATCTTTGATTAAATTGTTTTATGCATAAATATGTTCGAAAGTATAACAAAAACTTTAAAACTAATTACGATACAATTTGATTTTGAAACTTAAAATGAAATGGCTTTAAAGAAATAATTTAATTATTCTAAGCAAAAGATACCAAAATCAACGCATAATGATATTATTCAAAAAATTTATTTACTTTCAGTGGCAGTTTTTCATAAAAGTTTTGGAAGATTTGAAATGGGAAGAAGAAGAAAAGCCTTTGCTTCAGCGCAGCAGCACTTTCACATGAATAGATGGGGTAAGTAAATTGTGTGTTTAGTCTAAAATTGTTCAACACATTTTCTTTTAAAAATTTTATTCTGAAAAAAAATAGTAATTAAATTTTCTAATAGTTAAAGTATGCTTAGTATTTAAAAAATAACCAATAAATTGAAATTGATTAATTTGTTGAAAATTTAACCATTAATTAAAATCAAGTAAATGAATGCTGAGATCTAACAAAGCAAAAAAATAACTTTTTACTTTTATTCATACATAGAACAACCTTCTAGAAACTTCGTAAGTTCAAATTAAACAAGCTCCTGTTATTTTAAAGTAAAAATGGAATATATTTTTAGAAGTTTCAAATGTATCAAATGCTATAAAGTTATATTTATTATTATTATTATATTATCCCAGAATGCTTCTATTTTGAGGATAAAAGTTATAGAATATAATTTCTTAGAATAAGCATCTAAAATTTTAGATAGTAACTAAACGACCTAGCAACTAAAAATTTTTAAAGAAATGTTTGATGATTTTATGGAATTAAAAGAACATACAATCGCATTTATCGTTTTCAGCATCCCGGAAAATGTTAAATTTATCTAACTTTTAATTTATATATTTTGTAACGTGAATTTAAATGTTATGCGATGTTTCACTTTAATTATATTATCAACAAATTTATATATTCTTTTACTGACAGTAATTATTTAAAGAAAAAACTTTTTATACACCTTGTTGCTTACATAAAAGTTTATATTTATATTCTAGGGAAATAAAAATATTTTTGTCTAAAAATTTTAAAGGTATACTTAATTCTCGGTTTTTTTTGTTTCTGCTTAATATGCAACAAAACAATGCAGAACTCCTATTTATATCTCCTTAAATGGGAATTTAATCAATAATTTTCAGATAAAACGTATTTTGACAATTTTACACGTACAAAGAATCTAAAAATATTGATGAACTTTATCCAAAATATTTTGAAAAAAAGTAAAAACACCTGACTGAAACTTCTCTTAATGTATAAAATATCTAAAACATTTTCGTAAATGTTTCAATGAAATACATAAATTATTATAGAAGTTATAACTCAATCTTAAGTTCTAGTTTGGAAACCATACATTTAAAATATATTATAATATTTTATCACTACTTATTCAATATTTTCCTCTTTGGAAATCCTTTCTTCAATTCATTTTGGTCCCGAATCCTCCAAATTATCGTACGATAAAAAAATAATTATTTACTACCTAACGGAAAAACAATCTTATGTAGCCTTAGTTCTCAAAAACGTGCCACGTCATCACAATTTTTGTGGTGAGCTGAAGCAATATTGCCCAACCCACCGTATCCGAGCAATTAGCATGTAAAGATAAGAATAATGTGCTTTTAGAAAGTTCGAGAAGTTTCTATAGTTTCAATAAGCTGTGAGAACTTATGGATTGAGGAGAGGAACGTTTTTGTTCCCACCAAGCAGTGCTTCTGCTATTTTATCACTGCTGTATTTTGTTATTGTTTCTGTGTAATGTGTGTCGTTTTAAAAATACGAGTACAATTATCATCGTTAATACAAGGGGCATCAAATGAAAAGGTACGAAACGAAATAAAAATGAAACAGTTAAATATTTGCATATTCCGCCAAGGGAGAATGTAGCGAGACATCTCGGGATGCCATTAGAGACTCTGACTGGGATCGGATCATGCGCGGGTGCCCGCATGCGCAGGAGAGAGCAAAGGCTCTTATAAGAAGCGGCGTCCAAATGATGCGAGCACAGAATTACTCGAGCACAGAAAAAGCATTAACTCCGATGTGTACTGCGAGACACTCCGACGCCTACGCAGGTCCATCAAGAACAAAAGACCGGGACTGCTCATGGAGGGTGTGGTTCTGCTCCATGATAACGGCGTACACACGTCTCCAGAGTCACACAAATGGAACTGGATAAGTTCCAATGGGAGACGTTGGATCATCCGTTCTACAGTCCGGACATGTCACCCTGCGATTTCCATGTGTTTGGTCCACTGAAAAAACACCTGAAAGGAAAGCGCTTCAACTCGGACGACGTACTCAAGGACACTGTGAAGGACTGGGTCTCGTTACAGCCACAGGAATTCTGGGAACAAGGAATCCTGCAGCTTGTTCATCAGTGGGATCGTTGTGCTCAGGCCTATGGTGTATATTTTGAATAAAGTCTATATTTGTACCCACCGTGTCGTTTCGTACCTTTTCATTTGATCACCCCTTGTAAATAAATGTTATCAGCAATAGATGCCGGTTTTCTACTACGATTTCATCTAAAATAATACTCGAAGAATACGTGATATGATCACTTCATAGATGGATAGATATAATGTACCTAAGTTTAACAAGTATTGCATTCAGAAGATTTTACATTGTGTAATTCCATAGATTTTATTTAGCATTATAAACAGGAGAAAGAAGCGGTTGCCTAGCTGCTAAATTTTTATTTTTACCTCTCTAAAAATTGTCTGTACCTGTTACATTTATATCTTCTATAGCATCTTGCATTGTTGGCATTTCTTCAATACGAATTTGGAAGATATATATATATATATATATATATATATACGAGTATATGAGAAATAGCAATTTGACTATGCATAAAATTCCACACAACCTTAGGAAATTTTTCTTTAATTGCATACAACGTGATTATCTTATCACTTTTTAAAAAATATATATATACCATAAAATTTCTCCAAAATATTTTTAAATCTATAAGGAAGGGGAATTTCTTTATATTCTTTTAAACATATAAACATTGCAGATTTATAGATCATGTTTATTAATGTAAGATTTCGACTTTTAAATACTCTACACAACATTTGATTTATCTAAAATTGGTTTGCCTAGTGGTCTAGCAGTGAATATAATGTTTATTCACACATAGATGATACTTTGGAACACACGTAACCTATATATACATATCTACGTTTTCAAATTTTTCCTGACTAATCAAATTGTACTATAAACTAAGTTACTAGGGTTTGCAAATAATATGAGGTAGTTGAGATTTGATATGAGGATTCCTTAGTGATTTACATCTTTTTAATGTACGTGGAGTTTATAAAATGACTTGAGTTCTGAACTTGATGTTGTATACCATTTTTTTCATTTTTAAGATCTTATTAAGACGATCTTCGATGAATTGCAGATGATTTGTGGTATTTGAGATATTTTACATACTCAGCTATTTAAGAATTTTAATATATGTGAGTTGATATTTTTTAGATCTCACAAAGGAATATACGAGGTTTTGAAACTTTAGCTTTTAAATTTTGGAGATTTTAGTATGTTTGTAGATATTTCTACTTTAATAATGGATCCATTTTTGTGTGTGTGTTAAATTTTGTAGTTAAGTTATACTTACTCTTATAGTTATTTAAAAGTTCAAATGTTTTTTCTGTCATAAATTTTTTTCAAAGTACAGAAGCTACTATTTTAGTTTTTGAGATATTTTTAAATTTTTGATATTTTTATTTATTTGAATATCTTTATGATTTTGGAATAAGAGGAAGGTTTGTACCACCAAACTATATTTTACCTCAACTTTTGGATCCTAAGTTTGAGTGTACACTCGGTTAATTTATGTGTGTTGTTGTTGCTAATGCCACCTGTCTGACGTAGTCAGATCGAGGCCGATGAAATTTATTATGGCATCGGGCTATATTGTATGCCTGTCGTTAGCCGCCGTAGCTTTGAGCACCATGCAGGTGACAGTACGATTTTTATGGAGAACACCCTCGGAGTGGTCTGGAGCCTCCCACCTCTCTTCCCTTTCTACCAACCTCACGAGAGGACTTGTGGCTCAACGGCTATTTAGAGTACCCCCATGCCGCGAAGGCACTATACATTTACAAACATCCATGCTATCTCCGGGATTCGAACCCAGGCCCTACGGCACAGCAGTCAGCGTCGCTAACCACTATACCGGATGGACGACCGGTTAATTTATAAATATTTAATCTAAATTTAAAAGTTTATTATTTTTATTTTTATGTTCACCTTTGAGATTTTCAATTGGGAATTTGTATTTCATTTCTTTCTAAAGGATTTGTATTTCATGTTCATATGTAAATATAATATATATAATAGCACACACAGGAATTTTTCAAGGGGTGGGGCAGGGTCGAAAGTCCACTATTCTCGAACCATGCTCTAATCTGCCATCCAACAAATTCTATTGATTTTGTCGATTTTCGGGAACTAAAAACAGTTAAAAATTAATTAATGAATTAATATTTAGCATTAATTAATAAAATTAATTATTAGTAACAAATACTTATTTAAATTTTACATACTATATGCATAGGATTATAATCAATCAAAAGAAATCAATGACTTTGGGAGTTCCAAACCCGAGGACCACCCCTTATATATATATATATATATATATCAGTAAGCTTAGACATTGTCGAAAAGTATTAATTTCACAGTCCTTCAGTGAACATTTAAGCAGAAACAGAAGGAAGTACATTATATTCCTATACTTATGGTTTTCAGTATTTTGAAAATGATCTTATGAACACTGACTATAAGTTGAAATAAAAAAAAAAACGTTAACCCTCTTTGTAAATAAGTATTCATCATTTCCTCAAAGTTGAAGGCCTTCCTTTCTATTATAACGTAATATTCTACCATTCCTAATTGTTACCAATACCTAGGCTCTTCCCTGCTCCGACGAAAGTGCCACTTACCTAGCTTCAAGGCTTTTAAAGGCAACGTTCTTAGCGGTGGCTTTAACGTTAGAAATGCCGTTTCAGCACATTTCTAATAAGACGCTAAGTCGCATGTCCCGAGCACAGGTACAGTTGGAACGTACGTGACTGGCGCCTAACTAGGACTATGCCGGATGGTCCGGTCAGATGAAAGGCAGAGACCGACTTTGCAATTAGAGAGACAGGTTAGATCAGAGAAATAGTTTCACAATCACCGCGAAAGCAAATTATGAAGGGGGTGGAATAGAAGGTGAAAGGGGGCAGAGAACGGAGTTGAGTACACTGGCAGACTAACTTCAGTAACACTCACACCACCCACTTGCTTCCGGTGTACGCCGCAGTGGATATAGGTAATACGATGGTCGGATTCAATCAGTAAGGATTGCTTAGAGGAAAGCTATGTAGGCGATTTGATTTATGCGTACTTGCCCACAGTTTTGCGAAATTGCCCCTTTACTTTAATAGTGAGTTTTCACTCAGAGAGCTCAAAGATTTATTGGATGAAGGTTATTGCAGCTATTTATCGAAAATTCGCTCACTTAGTGTTTCAGTCATTTAGTTAGTAAATGAAGTATAAACGGAAAAAAAATTCTTCCTAATTTTGCTTGAAACTTTTATAATTTACATTTAATCTTTTAAGTCAATTACTGCATACATTAAGATTTCTTAAGTTAAATATATTTCATATATTTTAATTTAATTTGAGTACATATTTAAAATCTGTTTTCCTTTTGTTTGGTATATCAGACTTGAATATATATTAGGTATATAATATTATCATAATTATCTAAAAAATTTAGTTTTTTTTTATTAAATACGACTTGTTGTGAGAAAAAATTTAATACAATTATTTGGTACAGACTCATTTATAATTTAATTATCTTGTGTTATTTATTCAGTATAAGTATATCAAATGACATTATGATTTGGTAAATTTCAAATTTCCTAAGACCATTCATCAATTTGGCTACAGTTCCCACAACATCATTTATCTTTAAATTAATTTGTGTCATCTAAAATCTCTGAATTATATATATATAATTCAGAGATATATCAGATATTTGGTAGTAAATTGTTTATTGTACTCAGATTTAGCGCGGGCTATGCATTTTTGAATGCAAATTTTAGGTAAGTTACCTTTTTTCTTGTAATGGATTTAGATATTCTATCCATTATATTCAATAGGCTTTCGCTCAGTATTATTAACAAAAGGGGGGATGGTTGGCTGGCCAAAAAGCATGTTCAACCCCACTTTTATATAAACTATTTCAAATATATAAGAGCTGTCCAACTCTCAGCAATGTTTTGAGAAAAAAAAATTAATAAAATTATTTGGTAAAGTCTCATTTATAATTTAATTATCTTGTATTTTTTTTTGTTCAATATAAAGCATATCAAACGACATTATAATTTGGTAAGTTTCAAATTTCCTAAGAGTATTCATTAAATTTCTAGTTTCCACAACATCTCATATATTTTTAACTCCTTCACTCCTCCTTTAACATCTCATATATTTTATCCACATAGCATTCATATTTTTTTAAATTCTAGTACTTTTATAATTTCTAATATATCCTTTCTAAAACTTTTATGTCTGGTTTATCTTGCAATTTCGTTTTTTTCCAGTTATGATGATTATTGATTATTCATCTCTCAATAGCAGAGAGTTTTGACTATATATATATATATATATATATATATATATATAAGTGTGTATGTTGTTACTTATATTTGCCACCTGATCGACAGTAACCTCAGATCAAGGCCCACAAAATTCAACGTGGTAAAGGCTATATTTTTACGCCTGTCGTTAGCCTTAGTTTTGAGCATCATGCAGGTGACAGTACGATTTTGCTCGGTTCCACCCTAATTTTGAGGAAGAACTCCCTGGAGGAGTCAAGGACTCCCACTTCTCCTTCCCTTCCACCAACCTCACTAGAGGACTTGCGGCTTTAGAGTATCCTCATGCCGCGAAGGGGTACTATACATTTACAAACATCCATGCCTTCTCCGGGATCCGAACCCAGGCTCTTCGGCACCACTACTATACTGAATGGATGGCATATATATATTGTGTGTATGTTTAAAATTTCTTAAAAATATCGAGGCATTTTGGGGAATTAAATTTACTAAGCTGTTTGAAGTTTTCATCAAAATTTCAAAAATATATCTGCTTATAATTATCAATATAAATTAGTAATTTTTCTCGGGAAGGGTTCTTACAATTTTTTGTGTTAATCCTGTATAATGATTTAATTTTTGATATTTATTGATTCAATCTAAGCTATTTATTAAATAATTTTCAAAAATATTTTTGAAGAAGTTGCAAAAAGTATTTAAATAACTTTAAGGATGAAAGTTTTATCGAACAAATATATGGAATGTACCCTTAATAAAGTATGGAATATTTAATGGTCGAGTATTATAATAAATTTCTTAGAGTTTTTAGATAGGCATTATTATTGTGCAAAAGGTGTACTGCATTATCTATAACACTATAAATTAATGAATTTTCTAATAAGATTAACAAAAGTTACATGAAATAACTATTTTAAAATTTAGAATAAAGTTATTTAAAATTTCATATTATGAAAAAATTAAAAAAAGAAATGAGGTTATAGTGTGTGAGTAATATGCAAGTTTATAAATTAAAATTTTTTTAAAAAATCTTTTTGTATCTGGTAAAACGTTAATAACTTGCTTTCGAACTTCAAATTAAGAGAAGAAAGTCTAAATGACTTAGATGAAAAAATTCTATAACTAATGATTTTATAGTTATTAAAACTCAGGAAAAAAGAATCAACTATCTATCCTCACTCCTTTAAAATATTAATCTACATAAAAAAATTGCTAACGTTGTTTAAAATTGATTCAATAGAAGCAACACAACATTCATCTAAGAATTAGTTCTCAGAGATTTAGAATTGTTTTAGAAGTATTTTTAATCAAAAGAATGTTATATGTTATTTATTTATTGTGCTAAGAACTGCACAATGCTAAATGAATTATTATCATTTCTGTTTACCGATAATGATGTCTGTACTTGCTTACATCATTCGCTTGCAATCTTAGAATTAATCTTTACTTCTTCTTTTCTTTTTTTTTATCTCCTTTTGTTTCTCATAATTATGAAAATAACTTTTTGCAGCAGATGGCCATTGATGCCGTCATGATATAATGGGCATGAGGGCGTCCAGATAAGTTTTCCTTGATACAATTAAATAATAGATATCAGTTGAAACTTTGATTTATATTTGTGTTGGTTTCTCGTTATAATTGTATTATTTATTTTGATGTAAGTAATATAGAATATAATCCTTTTAATGATCTCAAGCTGCTGAATTTCCCTTTGTTATATCTGCTATATTAGTATTATATAACACATCTTATTCTTTTTAAACAAATATTTTATTTAATTACCTAAAAAAAACAAATCCACATCAAATGTCCCTGACGATTAAATTTTTTATTATTTTCCTTAATCGTTATTAAGTTTTATTTTCTTTTAAAAAATATTTTCTTTGCAAAGACATCAACTAACTATTATCGTATCATTTATTTATTGCAAAAACATACGTCACATATGGATTTCAAATAATACCTAACAAGGAATTAGATATTTCTCAATAACTACTTAAATCTATCCATCGACAAAGTCTGAAAAGTAAATCTTTCTGCAAAGAGTATTTACTATGGAATCCATTTGCTTATCTGTATTTTCCAGATTGTACATTTGGGTAGAATTAAGGAAAATTCCAAGTGAATGGGTGAAAATGAAGGGTAAAATAAATTTTCAATATACTTACGTGTAAAAGTTACGGAATACATATTTTCGTTGATTTTTCGAAAGCTACTTTACCAATTAAAATTGAATTTTGCATGAAAATATTTTTGGGCTGCGATGATAAAAAAATTAAGAAATTATAAAATTGAGATAATGAAAAATAATAGTACTCGCTCACGAGTCTAATTTATGCTCACAAAAGAATGATAGCCCGAAAATGATGTAGCAAGATGGCACTGTTGAAAGGTTTATTTAATGGCACTCTCAGAACAAATTTCCATACTGTTTATGAGTCTATTTATTAGATCTTAAGACAATAAATCCCATATCTCTTCGAAGGTGCTTGGGAGATTCTGAGGCAGAGCTAGACAGCTGTAATTGCTGTACCAAGAACATTCCAAATATGCTGCATAAGATTCAGTTCTAGATATTTTCTTGGTCACTCCTTCTCTGATGTCCTCTCTAGAGGTACTAGTTGATCAATCTAATCCTGTGTGAATATTAACGGTCCGAAGATGAAATCAGAGCCGATTACCTTTTAGAAAAATCCTTCACAAGGCCTTAAAATCTCTCTATACTTTAGAAAAGTCAAGATACATCCAAAAAAGACGTGCAGCTCTGAACGCAAGTTCATCACACTAGGCCAGATCATAAAACTCCACTTTCACAATGGTCAATTCACTGCCATGACATGCATAGTATCGGGTGCCTGGTTCTCTCATATGTGAACTCGTTGCGAATCAGATTTCAAACTGAATATCAGTAACGATAACGCAGTCCTACTGCTTCCTTGTCTGAAGGTGAAAACATATGTTTTTTATCAGACGGGCTTTCCTGTGACCTTAAACAAGTTGGATTTACCTTTTGGTCTCCTGGAATTGAGCCATATCTCATTGAGTCACGGTAAATAATATATTGTGTATTCCTAAATTGAGGTACTAATTTGGAGAGTTTATTTGTAAGTTGAAGTTGTCACCCCTTATTTCCCCTTGTAGTGAAACAAAATAGCGATCACACACATTCTGGCTTGTAGTGAATTTTGGTCGTCCAGCAACTGGTCTTCAGGATTTTTTTCCGATCTCCTGGAACTGGTTCCACAATCTGGAACTATATTTTCGTACAAAGTGAACCACTTCCATTTAGAATTAGCCGGATATCAGTTTTTAAAATCTTCTCAATTGTAATTCATCATCAAAACGTATTTGCGCCTTTATTAATAAAATTTTAAACATATCCGTAAGCCTTCAAGAACACAAGCAAAATTAAAACCCTATAACAGTTTTAAAGCATCTATCTGATCAATTTTCTCAGTTTGTGTGGAATAAAATCGAATACAACTGAATAATAAAGAAAGGCATATTCTCTTTATTGCGCTTACCAATTTGTATTAAGGTAAATTCCTTGATTTTCCTAAAACACTTTTTTTGTACATCAATGTATTTCAATGAACACAAATGTTTCGCGTGTTTTTTATAAATATATGTTATGATAGAGAGGAATGGAATCTAGCTTTTAAATGAAATCATGGCAACAACTTTTCCCATAATATCGAACCATGCTATTTACTTGAAATATAATTTGTATCTAATATTTGATGTTACAAGATTTATATCGTTAAAATAAAAGCATATCTGTGATTAAAAATATAGTTCGTTGTATTAGTTTATTGCTTCTCATTATCTTTATTCAAGTATCTTTAAAGATAAGCCTTATGTTCAATGATTCAGATAGATTTTTTTTACTCTCCCTTAAATCTCCATTGCTCTTCTCATGAGTAAGCAATTAATGTAAGTTTCAGCAATCTAATATTTAGCCGGCAAATTTTTTTTAATCAAAGTCGACTAGGACACTTTAATCTTTTAAATTAAACAAACGTTAAGCATACATACTGCCTTTTTTTCCCTTCTTTAAGCGACTTAGAAAGGCCTTACACGGTAAAGAAGGAAAACACTTTTAAAGACTAAAATATTCATTCACGTACATTATTCATAGTGTCATATCCACCATTTAATTTAACGTTACAATTTGCCAGAAGTAAATAACAAAAACACAAACGCTTCCCGTAGTCTCAATAAAATATTCAGAACACAGTGTTCCTGTATTCATTCAACCCCGGGCGAGAGCAGTTCTGTTGAATTTCGTAAAAATTTTTATTTTTCAATTTTCGATATGATTTTTTTTGTGCTTTTTCTTTCTTCGCATTCTCAGAGTGAAAAAGAATTTCTCACCGCTGCACGCTCTCGTTCACCAAAGCCAGATAATTTCGTTACTGCTTTCAGTTCCACGCGAAGAAAAAATAAACAGCATTGCATAAAATGGAGCTTAAAATGTTTCTTTTTTTTATTTATGAACAAAATACCTTTTTGTTTGCTTATTAAATTCAGTTCATCTTTTTTGGTGAACATAAATAATAAATATAAATATATTGATTCTCTTTTATAATAAAGACTTCACCACTGGGGGAAGTTATAGAGTTTAAAAAGCTTTGAAAGCTTTAGCCCCCTTTTGGCTAAGAGAAATTTAATAAAATTCCAATAAGACCGTGAAATAAAAGATAAAATAATTGTTTTTCCAAATAAATAAGCTTTTTTAACAATATAGTTGGTTTCCACTCATGTTTAAAATCCATGGGGAAAGTTTAAAAAAATAAATGAACACAATTTTTGAGTAATATTAATATAAAGCTTCATTGATAGTAAACTGCATACACATCGACCGATAATGTATATGGCATATTCATTATCAATTGTTTGATAAGTCATATTCAATACAAAGTAAATCATGCCTCACATTTTTACAAAGAAATTATCACGATTACAAAATGTTTTAAAACAACGTAGGGGGCATAGTATACACCTATAAGTTAATGTTTATTTCACGCGAGGTTTTCATAAATACCTTAAAATTGAAGAAACTTTGTAAGGAAAAAAATCAAATTTGAAAGAAAGGTTTATTGTAATACTAATATTCACGTGCGTTTCTCAGAAAAAATATTTATTCATTCATTTACAGTGAGGTTAACATAAAGTTCAGCATAAAAGTATCCAAAATTTGTTATAACGTTTCAAAGGAGAATATCTTTTCAGAAGTAATAAAGACAACTGCTGTGTTTTGTCAAAGCTCGGATTTTTAAGAAAAAAACTTTATTTTTTTAATATAGAATCAAACTCATTTTTTTGATAAAATTAAATGTTTATGCAAATTTTAAATTCGATGTGATTAGGAAATGTATAAAGATGAAATCATCTTTGTATTCTATTAGTTATAGAACTCTTGCAAAATAGAATGATATACTAGAAAACTCTTATTGAAAAATAGTTAAATGGCACCTGATACTAGTAATGTATAAATAAAACTTTTTCCGGAATCGCATCATAACCAACAATATTCCAAATTAGTTAATATATTGATTAAATTTAGTTTATAATATATTAGTTTGGTTTATAATAGATTGAATATTGATTGATGAAATTTTTTATTTGCATTTAATCACAGTAATTATTGTTATTCAATAGAAAATATTATATATATGAATGGTTGAAGCATTTTTTATATAAAAAAAATGATTTTCAAGTGTTGTAAATTGGAATTTGGACGGACACACATTTCTTAACTTTCCCAAAATATATCCAATTTAAAATATACTTAATGCCATTCTGTAAATATCCTTGCCGTAAATTAGACTTATAAATTGTTTCATAAAAAATGCTGTCCATTAATAAACTTTGGCATTTATTGTAATGCAAGATAGCAAGTACAATATAAATAGGGCTAAAATTTAATTTTCCTCATTTTTGTTCAACTACAAAATTTTTCATATTACAAAATACCATATTTGCATTTCAAAATATCAGTTGTTTTTGTTTTGTAGAAATAAAACTTGATAAAAGAAAAAAAGCGACTCTCTCACTTACTCATCCCGAGTTCTCGGGAAATGTGAAATCTTTATACTTGAAATTTAGAAGGAATGTTGATTTTGTTGGGTAGAGATCCGCATAGAACGGGTTTAGTGAAAATAGACTCCTAAGTGAGGTTGCGGGGGTTGTTATAAGAAAAATTTCCTTTTCTAGAAAATTAGACATAGAGATTTTAAATTTATATGAGTCATGTATTCTTGGTAAAATAGAGAACCACGAAGAAAGCGTTTTGCGAAAATCGACAACTAAAGAGGTTTACTAGGTTTTATAAGCCGAAATTTCCGTTTTTACACCCAGGGGCGTAACTGAGAAAACTAGGGCTCTCGTGCAAAGTCAGGTTTCAGACCCCAAGTCCTAATACGTGCTTGACGTCAGTCAAGCGTTGGTCCCCTTGGATCCTTGGGCTCCCCCGAAATGCGAGGGTGTAAGTTACGCTACTGTTAAAACCTCCGTTAGACTTCTTACTGGTCTCAAATTTTGCAGGCATGTTTATTTCAACTCTCAAGGCCGAGAAAAAATGAGTGGGATGTTGCGAGGGAGGAGGGGAGGGTAATATGTGAAAAAGTTCTGTTTGAAACTTTATTTGCCTATACAGGCGTGAAATTTGGCACGTGAGAATCTTTGTTTGAGTAGAGACCAACTATATAGGAACTGATTTTGCGAAAATGGATTCCCATGGAGTTTGTGGAGTTTACAGACCAAATTTTCCGTTTTTGAACTAATGAACTATTGTGAATATAAAAAATGTATCATTATCATAGTGCACGTACATAGTTTTCTTCACTTAACTTTAATTTAAAGGAGCAATAAATTCTAATGGGAAAACCTTTAATCTTCGGAAAATATTTTATTACATTAGACTGCTAGAAAAGTGAATAATAAGTAACTTAGGTTGAGCTACGATTAATTTCTTGTATGTAGAAGGGTTTGAATAAGTCGATTTGCATAGATTAATTTTACATGATTATTTTTATTTTTACTAAGAAAAAATTCTAACACCAACGTCAAATTTATTGATAAAATTGATTATTAATATACTACAATGAGAACAATAAATTATTAAACTTGGTGTTTTTAGAGCAGTTATAGAAATGTTTTTCATGCAATGGTTAAGACTTTATTTTTCATCCCAGAGTAACTTAAGCAACAAAAAAGGCCCGTCTTTAATTTTAGATATACAACAAATGGTTAGACAGATCGTAACTCAGATTCGACGGGCAATTTTTTTTTCAAAATCAATAGTTGCTATTTAAAGCACCAGTCATAAACCTTAGTCCCGGAACCTCATAGCCCCAAATGTTCCACTAATTGCGGGAGATTCAATTTTACGGTAATCTTATACCTACTCTGGAGTATCCCACTGAAGGGGCTGAGCACAGGTAACGGGCGTTCATTAATGTTTGCGTTCGACGGCATCTCTGGTAACATCCGGTAATCTAATACGGTATTAGGCGGATGAATATTGATCCCGTACTTTGGGTTTGGTTTGTGCAATGGCATTAAACCGTTCTCTCTCTCATTTACGGTTGCGCCGGCTGCTATTCTTGGCCTGACGCTACGTGTTCCGACGAAAAGGAATTTGCTGAGGTTAATAAAAAACTTCATTTTTTTATATTTTGTCTTTCGCTGGAAAATTAGGCATTGGATGGTGAAAGAGACGGAATGAAAGTAATTATTTTAGAGAGAGAAAATGCCTTTGAAAGAGAAAACATCTGATTATATATTATAGGGATTTAAGAGGCGAAGATTTCGTCTTTCATACGGGCAGGTATATTTATTTATATAACATACTGCTAGTAATTTAATAACCGTCTTCACTGCAGTATCTTATTTATTTTCAATAATTGCCTTCTAATTCTTCCGCGAGTGCTATAAATACATACGGTAATACGAAACATTTTTTTTTCATTTGCAAAAATGGCTTGGGATTTCCACCTTATTTAATAAAAATGAAATTGATATTGGTAGTATTCATAAAATAAAAGTAACTAAATTATAAATAACGGAATATATTTAATTTCCTCAAAATATAGTCTTAATAAGGTATTAAATACATTCTTCTTTTTAGAAGAAATTCATTAAATAAAATATCTTTTCTGCGGAAAATGTTTTTTATTATTATTTTTACTAATTTATATGTTTATAAATTTTTATTAAAATTTTTATTTCATTAAAATTATTATTTAGCAACATTAAAATAGTTTGAAATTAATTATTAAAGGAGTCTAGGATTAAAGCTAAGTAAATTAACTAATAATAGCTATATAATAACTAAGTTACTTAAGTAATAAAACAAATATTATAATTATTTCGAAAGGGAAAGAATATAGCACTAAAAATACACTCTCATATCGATCTATACAAATCTTTCGAATAATTTTAAATCATAATTTCTTGGATCCCTTCAATGTCTTCCATAATTATTAATTTTTATATTACCCACCTAAGGAGAATAACCATAATTATATGTCTCCAAAATTAAAACGTTAGCCTTTTTTTTTTTTTTTGAAAAGATCAGATGATCATGTATTACTCTCGTATTCGGAACAATCAAAAAAGTCTTTATCGGAAATCATATGATTCTAAAAATTTCCGGTTAAACAAAAATATTAAGGGTTGAGATCTTGAGAGCAAAAAAAATAATACTTTTGCGTCTTGATATCAGGTTCACGTCTCTATTCATTGTGTGCCGTTGTTGTTTATGTTGTAAATGTTTTTCTTACGTAACTAAATTAATGTAGATTGTTATTTAACTAGATGCTTTCTCCTTAATTGTGCAATGACAGGTATTTTTTATATACCAGATATAAATTCGGTCTATACATAGTATATACATATAGATCAAAAGTATTTTACATATATATCTATACATTTAATGTTTCCAGCAAACAATTTATTGTGTATTACCACAACTAAATTTTCAGGTAAGATGTGCACACTAATAAGGAATGCTATATTAGTAATTACTTAAATCTCTCAATAAAAATGCTTCATTTTAAATTTCAATCTATATTTAATACAAATTTTGCAAAAAATATATTATAATAAGTAAATCACAACTGTTACAAATGAACACAAATAAACCACGCTTACTATTAGTTATCATTTAAAATATCTACTTAGCCATTTTTAAAAAGTAAGTTTTCGGAGCATTTAGCTTTGTACATTTAAATTAAAATGATGTCATTTGATTAAAAAACATCTGATTAAGCCAATTCACAAAATTTTGTTTCATTATTCATCTCCAATAGTATATTTAATTTATTACAAAGGTTTCTTATAAAACACGCCTTCTATTTAACTAATGTATTAAACTAAAATAATTAGATTAGAATAATTTAAGGAACAAACATATAAAACCATGCAGTATTTTTAAAGATTTCATTCGGTACTAACCATTTTTTTAAATTCAATCACTTCGAATTTAAATGTAACTAAATTAACTCATTTTTTCCCATTTTTAATTTTTTTATTATTATTTGTTAAATTCTGAGAAATTTATGAATCGAGAAGATCAAGATATTAAATTTATTTAGTGACTAAATTATTTAATTTTAGTTAACATTTCTGAAAAATGTTGTAATAATTTTTCATTTAAAATTAGAATTTTTGTTTATTAAAATATTTTTTTAAAAAATCATTTTTTTCGTTAGTTTAACAATAATTTTTCTCTATACATGTAATCATGTATTAATGAAATACATGAAATACAAAGCAAGACTTCTGAAAATTGCATTGGTTGACATTCAATTTTTAACTAAAATTCATCTTTCATTATCATTGGGAATTTGTTCTAAGCATATCAATGTAAACGTAATATAACAACTGATAATAAGAAATTACATATATTTCCCTTTTGTGCAACATGAAATGGTATTTCAAATGCAACGTTTTTAATATGGTCAAAAAGGGGAATGGGAATCAACTACAAAAATAAAAGAACTGCATTATAAAATGTCTTTTGTGAATATATAATGTAAATCACTATTTTAAAGGAGAAAAATAAATGTAAATGTAATTCTGTCTTATCACCATTAATTTTAATTCTTTTGTAAACTAAATGTAGCTCATAATCTATAATTAAACATGAAATATTACTTATAACCTATGCACATAAATGTGAAGAGTTCATTTTTTTCTGTATATAATTCAGATATTATTATTAAAATCATTTCTCAGTTAAAAGGAATTTAGATTTTATAATAGGGGCGTATAAACACTTCATTTTTATAGCTAAGTTTCTTAATCATATATATATATATTATATATATATTACTTAAAGTATTAAGGGGATTAATTTATATTTCGATACAGAATGACATTTACAGAATAATTAATAATTTTTTCTGTAAATCTTTAATATATAGTATAATTCACATGTAATTTATTTTTATTAAAGGATTAAGGATGGTATGTTAACAAGAGTTAGCGTGTAACTGTTTACTTAATAATTTTTTTAAATATTAATTCGATTATTAACGTAATAATTTTGAAGATGTAGTAAGTATTTCTAAAAAAAGCCTTAACTACTGTTTACTAAAACGCACTGGATGTTACGGATGTTGCTGTGTTTATTTTTTTGCCAATTTTATTTGACGTTTTGAAAAAAGCTGATAAAATTTAAGACTGATTTATATATATATATATATATGTTGTATACGCTCAGGCGACACCAGCGCCACTCTTTGTAAACCCCCGGATGTAAGCGGGAGAAGGAGTAGACTTACTCTTCCCCAGCAGCGCGCGCCTAGTCAGGTTTAACAACCTGTAGATGTCATTAAATATCCTTAAACTTTAACGTCTCTCTTTCATTCAACATACCCCTAGACACCACCCTCTCTGTTACATGAGGGCTCGACCTCGCAACCTTAATGGTTTTTGAACCCGTGTTAAAATCAAAAGTCGCCCAAAATAAACGGCGCTCATCGAAATCGCCCAACACAATGGCGAATGCGTGATCAGCAAATTCCTCCGACGCCTACTAAGAGCCAATCCTCCGCTCCGAGACCCAATACTTCCGTCTCTTTCGCCAAACCAAAGCTTAAGACTCAACCAAAAAGTCTCTTCGGCATCGTCCAAGTGGTCCAGTGAAACAAAAAGGCCAATTTCCCCGCCTATTCATCGCATCAAGAGTGAAAACTCCATCTGCTTCGTAACTACAGTCATCGCCGTGAAATCGTCAAATCAGGTAGGATCAAACCTTTTTTACTCAGCATGTATCGAAATACTAAGAAAGACGATCTAATAACCGCCGCTAAAGAACTAGGTGTTACTGTCCCAGAAAATGCTACGCTTGTGAATTTAAAAGCACTTATCGAACAAACTGACACTTTCAAAAACGAACCTGAATTCGTTAAGGATATGCTTAATTTACTCGTCGAGGAACGAAAAGAGTCAGAACTAGAAAAAAAACAAGCAGAATTAGAAAAAAAACAAGCAGAATCAGAAAAAAAACAAGCAGAATCAGAAAAAAACAAGCAGAACTAGTGAAAAAAGAAGCCGAGCAAACGGCCCAAAAAATCATTCAACTTGAAAAAGAAATTGAACTCGCGAAAATAAACTCCGCTATAAATTCTAATAATTCAAACAATACTACTGCAACATTCGAAACACCGTCAACTAACCTTTTAGAAAGTCTCATTAAATCCGTTAAGACCCTTAGTATGCCAGTTCCTTCTAAACCTGAAAATTATAATTTATTTTTTCATTCACTTGAACGTGCGTTTACAACCAAAAATGTTCCACAGGAATTAAAATCAGAGATCTTAATTAATATTCTCGGTGAAAAAGCTAACAGTATTTTACTTTATATCCCCGAAAACGAACTTCAAGATTACGAGAAAGTTAAACACATTATTTTACGAGAATTCCAACCAACCCCACAAGAATGCTTAATTAATTTCCGTAGGGCCCAACGATTGCCAAACGAATCGCAAGTACAGTTTTCGTCACGATTAACAAGTTCTTTTGAATATTATTGTAAACTTCGTAATGCGAATGATTTTAAAACTTTGTGTGAGTTAATGATAGCCGACAAATTATTTTCCACCCTCGATCGAGAAACGCAACAACATATCGCGATACGCCAAAACGAATCTTGGTTTAAGCCTACTAAATTGGCTAGGGAATGCGATGTTTTCTTCGTAGCAAAGCGAAAGTCGTATTCTGACAACACACACCATCAACCGCCGTATGACAGCAAAAAACAAAAATATAACTCGTCTCAGGGCTTTAATCGCTACAACTCTCGTGATAAAAATTTCACAAATTATTCACCAAACACTTCAACAAATAATCCGCGTGGTGGTTCTCACAGAAACGAAACTCATTTCAATTCTAGACCTAATTCAAATCACGGTCCTGTTTGTAAAGTCGAAGGTAAAATGTTTAATGAATCCTTACATGAATTGCAATACGAAAATATTTTTGTTAATGATAAAATCGTGAAAACTTTAATCGATTCGGGAGCGAATATTGTGTGTGTGAAATCTTCCCTCATTCCACCCGAAACAAAATCTTTAGGAACTGTTCAATTAACATGTGCTTTTGGAAATGAAATTCAAGCTGAACTTACTAAAATTAAATTAGCTCTTCCAAGTTTTCGTGAAAACCCGATAATAGTAACTGCAGCTGTCTGTAATAAATTGTATTGTGATTTAATAGTTCCGCCTAATATTTTTGATGACTTAAATAAAGCAGAAAAAGAAAATGCACGGATTTCAGAAAAAAATCCTACTTCCTCTCATTCTAAGATTATTCTTTCGCCTAAAAACAAAAATGATAGACAAAATAATTTCGCTAGCCAAAATATGTCGAGCTTGCATTCTTTTGCACCGCAAACTATCCCAAATCATTCCGGCGAAGGTTCAAGGCCAAATGGCTCAATTCATTTTCCAAAGATTTACAGTGCAGTAATGTAAAACACCCAATGAATAAAAAGAATCGTTAAACTCTTCAAAACAGAAATTATTCGATAAAAAAAAAAATAAGAAATGTGAACTGACGTCACAGCCCAAATCCGATCAAACATGTTATATAACTGATTTTCAGCGCGAAGCTAACGTAAACAAACCTTTTTCTGAATTTAAAATTAGCGATTGTAATTCTTTACCAGTTAATAATAAAAACGAATCGCTCTCTTTGATTTTTCAAAATAAGAATTGTTATTTATCAAATTTAAATGTAATTTATCCTCCAGTAGATTTATCGCATATTTTGAACGTTGATACGCGTCGCGAAGTTGAAAACCTTATCCAATCTTACAAAGCAAATAAAATTAAAGATACAAACTTACAGATGCAAATTATCCTTTCTGATGACACACCCATCGCGTTACGTCCTAAAAGATTAAGTCAAGCGGAAAAAATTATCGTCGAAAACCAAATTGAGCAATGGCTGTCTGATGGAATAATTTCCCCAAGTTCATCTAATTTTGCCGCACCTTTAGTTCTTGTCAAGAAAAAAGACCAGTCAACTAGACTCTGTGTTGATTTTCGTGCTCTTAATTCTAAAACAATTAAACAAAGATTTCCACTACCCCTCATTGAAGACATTTTTGATCAACTCCATGGAGCGATACTCTTTTCAAATTTGGACTTAAAAAACAGTTTTTTTCACATCAAAATTGATCCTGATAGCCGTAAATACACCAGTTTCATAACACATAATGGTCAATACCAATTTAATAGAGTTCCTTTTGGTTTGTGTAATTCTCCCTCACTATTTCAAAAATACATTCAAATTGTGTTTAAAGATCTCTTAAAAGACAACACTGTTATTATATACATGGATGACATTTTAATTCCGGCAAATTCTGATTGTGAAGGGATTGCAAAGCTTAAAAAAGTATTTGATGTTGCTGCTACTTATGGTTTAGAGTTTAATTTTAAAAAGTGTAATTTTCTTCAGCGGAAATTAACTTTTCTTGGCCATATTATTGAAGAAGGCACTATTCGTCCTTCAACAGCTAAAACAAATGCAGTCATGAATTTCCAAACACCTAAAAACACTCGGCATGTCCAATCATTTTTAGGACTAACAGGCTATTTTAGAAAATTTATTAAGGGCTATGCATCAATCGCACGACCTTTAAGCGATCTTTTACGAGACAAAGTTCCATTCACCTTTGGTCCTATACAAAAACAAGCTTTTCTCTCTTTGAAGCAAATTTTGTCTCAGGAACCTGTATTACATCTTTATCAGCAAAACGCTCCATTACAAATACACTGCGATGCCAGTGCGAAAGGGTTTGGCGCTATACTTCTACAAATGGACTCAAATCAGAACTTTCATCCAATACACTATATGAGTCGTAAAACTTCTCCTCAAGAAGAGAAATACTCCAGCTACGAGCTAGAGGTCTTAGCGATAGTTACAGCATTAAAAAAATTTCGACACTACCTCGTCGGCACAAAATTTCAAATAATCAAAGATTGCCAAGCATTTCAAAAAACTATGTCAAAGAAAGATTTACCACCTAGAATAGCACGATGGGCTCTCTTCTTAGAAGACTTCGATTACGAAATACTTCACAGGCCAGGTAAACAAATGCAACATGTTGACGCGCTCAGTCGTCATCCAGTCATGCTCATACAATACAACGAGACAACACAAAAAATTAAAAAAGCACAAATTAATGATGATTTTACATCCAGTATTAAACAATTATTACATTCATCTTCAGCCTCGGATTATACATTAAAAAACGATGTGCTGTACAAAATTGTCAACGACCAAGAACTTCTAGTCGTTCCACTTGAAATGCAAAAACAAATCGTACAACTTGAACATTCTAAAGGACATTTCGGCATCAACAAAACTGAAAATTTAGTCAAACAACAATTCTTTTTCCCAAATATGCGTAAGACTGTAGAAAATGTTATTGCAAATTGTATTCCTTGCATTCTTTCATCCAAAAAATTTGGCAAACGAGAAGGATTTCTACATCCCATACCAAAAGGTGATATTCCACTTGATACCTACCACATTGACTTTTTGGGTCCACTCCCAAGTACCAACAAAAATTACAAATATATCTTTACTGTCATCGACGCTTTCACCAAATTTTTGTGGATTTATCCTGTAAAGTCTCCTTCAGCTAACGATGCTTTAGACAAATTAAAATTACAACAAGTAACCTTTGGAAGTCCCAGACGAATAATTTCAGACAAAGGAACAGCATTCACTTCGACAGAATTTCAGAAATTTTGTCAGGATGAAGTTATCGAGTTTATTTCAATCACAACAGGTGTACCGCGTGGGAACGGTCAGGTAGAAAAAATTCATGCAACGTTAATACCAGTCCTAACAAAGCTTTCACTTGAAGATCCCAATAAATGGTATAAACACGTATCATCAGTTCAACGAATAATTAACAGCACTGTTTCCATAGCCACCAAATATACACCATTTGAACTTTTAACAGGCGTCAAAATGAAAAATAAAGATGACATAAAAATCAAAGCCATTCTCGAGGAAGAAAATTTCCAATTATCTTTACAGAAGAAACAACAAATGAGAGAAGATACCAAATCCAATATCCTGGAATTACAAGAACAAAGTAGACTACACTACAATAAACATCGCAAAGAAGCAAGAAAATACAAAGAAGGTGACAGAATTGCAATCAAGAAAACCCAGTTTGGAGTAGGTGTGAAATTGCGACCAAAATATTTTGGCCCATATGAAGTAGTGAAAGTTCGTCCAAACGAGAGGTACGATGTAAAGAAAATAGGAAGACAAGAAGGCCCAAATTTGCCGTCCACATCTGCTGATCTGATGAAACCAAGGGATAATCCCTAAGACTTTTCTTTCCAGAACTCTTATGACTTTATTTTTTTTCCTCTATGTACTCAAGGAAATTTGAACTTTAAAAATTTGTTTAATCTTTTTTTTCTTTTCAGTTGTAGTATTTGTATAATTTTTACTTGCATATTTTCCAGCCTGGTCGGGGACCGACCACATCAGGATGGACGAGTGTTGTATACGCTCAGGCGACACCAGCGCCACTCTTTGTAAACCCCCGGATGTAAGCGGGAGAAGGAGTAGACTTACTCTTCCCCAGCAGCGCGCGCCTAGTCAGGTTTAACAACCTGTAGGTGTCATTAAATATCCTTAAACTTTAACGTCTCTCTTTCATTCAACATACCCCTAGACACCACCCTCTCTGTTACATATATATATATATATATATATATGTGTGTGTGTGTGTGTGTGTGCGTGCTTAATCGAAAAAGCGTAGTTTCTTTTCGATTGTGAATCAAATTTAGGAGCTAATTTATGTGTTACATGCATGTGGAGGAATTACCATTACTTTTAATATATGCCTTATAATATGTTATCAGTAAACGCTATTTCATTGTTCGTGTAAGACAAGCATTATTAAAATGGTCCAATTGGTTTTTCTAAGAAGCTCAAACTTCATCAAATTTTCTTATATCAATTATAACTTTTTTAAACCGTTTTGAATACGTAGCTTAATATTCAGGTGACAGTCAAATAAAGATTTTAATCTAAGACAAAACATAATTATATTCTATTATTTTTTTATAACTTTCTATCAAGGTGTATTAATTAGTTTTTAATCAAAATCCATCCTAAATCATCCCGTTTTAAAAAGCAAACGTTAAAATTAAAAGGTATGAAGTGATAAAAAACAGTGAAAAACATATTTTTCTAACCTTGTGGATCTTTTAAAAAATAGCTCTTCTTATAAATCCTTAATCTTTGTACAGAAATATGAATTAATTTATACAGAAAGATTTATATATTAAATACAAAAAAAAGCGTTAGCATTTTAGATATATAATCATAACGAAAATTATAAAGCTGAGAAAAAAAGTTTAAAGTTTTGAAGGTCAATAAATTAAATTAAATAACTAAAACATGATATTCATTCTTGCATATATTACAATTCAGGTCAGAGTGAATATTTTAATAAAGTAAAATATGTTCTAAATTACTATGTATTTTAAAGTAAAAATATTAAAATTAAATGCATTACAATATAGCAATAAATATGAAATACACCAACAATTTGTTTTGGACTTATGCAACTTACATTTCAAATTTATATTATAATTTATTCTAATTTTATTTAAATAAATATCATTAAAAACCATCAGGTTGAGAAGTGATTCCTTCTTTTACGTTAATCGCTCGAATCTGTGTGATGCATAGTAAAAATAAATTTGTGTTGCGTCCACAGGGTAAGCCGGAACGCGCCCAGCCTTCTTCAATCTGTCTTTTATCAGAAACACTAGGGTTGAGTGCGTTTCACATTTCTGGAGGCAGTGGCGTAACGCATACCCCCGCAACTCCCACATTGGGGGGGGGGAGGTCAGAGACTCCAGGGGGCCCAAAGCTTGACTGACACTAAGCTTGGGACCCAAAACCTGAGTTTTCAGGGGGGAGGGGGGCTATTATATTCTACGTTACGCCACGGGGCGGGGGCTTTCGAATCTGATAGATGCATCATGCCCAACGACTCAATTTTTAATGTCTTTCCAAGTTTTTGTTAATTTTCATGTTTTTCTGTTACACATAATGCAGTTTTCAGTTTTATACTGAAATAACTCGATCTATATAATTTGCAACTTCTTTAAAATGGACATTCTTTCGGAAATTGAGATGCATCTGAGAAATGCAGCACGAAAACGGCCTGAGATTGACATTCACAAGCCTCGTTCATTACGACAAAGGATTAAAGAAATATCTGATGCACAACTCGCTGTTCAAGACGAAAAACCAAGATAAACAACACTAAGAATTCAGAAGTGGATGTTCTGTTCCCTTTGTCAGGAGAAAAAGAAAAAATACTATTAAACTTTTGTTGTGTAAAATGTGAAAAATGCATGTGCATTGAATATTGACAGATGATTTGTGAAGACTGCAACAAAGCATCTCAAAATGTAAATAATAGGTAGTGGTGATAAGGAAAAACTAACCATTATCTTTGTGATGCGATTTTTGGTGTTGTTTAAATTGAAATTTTTGATTATATCTGAAACTTTATATTACAACGTGTGTAACATACATATGTACCTAATGGAGTCAAGCTTGTGCCAAAATAATTTCTTAAAACTGTTTCTGTTTTTAGCATTTAATGTATTTTTTACTTTTCTAAAGACTCAATTAGTTTTGATTATTGAGATGGACAGCAAAGAAGGTCTCAATTTTCCTATATCTTTTTTTTTAATTTTTCAATATACGAATTCATGGATGAACCTACTCTTTTCTCTTTTGGGGGCTAAATTCTTATTTTTCCCACCATTTTTTTCAAAACATTATAGCTTTTTTGCTAAATATCATTTAATCATTAACGGTCATTGAATGCATCAGAGCTACACATCAACAAGTATTTCTATGTATTATATGTAGTGTACTTTCATAATATCGGATCATCATAAATCACCATTAATCATAATATCGGATCATCATAAATCACCATTAATCATCATATCGGATTCTTACTAACGGTGTAGACTCTTGATCCCTTGCATCTCATTGGTCGGAAGAAATGTCTTCTGGCATTTCTTCTGTCCTCCCAGAATTCCATCTGACGAAGGGAATATATATATCCGAATATTTTATTTTGATTGTTGTGTTGGAAATAAAGTTTATTTTTTATAATCCTGCCATTTTTACTTTGCCACTCCTCCACACATCCTCCTAAAATGGTGACCCGCGTTCTTTGAATGTAAAATTTTAAAAAAAAAGTTAACTTTAAATAATTTTTTTTAACGCTGCCTGTGCTTTCCATAAATATGGAGGATATTTCGGCTGTTAAAATTCCAGCTTTTGTTTCATCAGACCCCGCATTATGGTTCGGAATGCTCGAATCAACCTTCGAACTGGCAATTCCAAAGCCGATTACCGACGAACGCACTAAATATAATTATTGCGTAGCGCATTTGTCTCCCGATGCGGCAATGGCCGTTCGAGACGTAATTCTTTCACCTGGAAGCACAAATCCATATTCTAAATTGAAAGAGGAAGTCATTGCCCGATGCGGTGAAAGCAAAAGCCAGGAAATTCGCCGACTTTTAGCCGGAGAACAGCTAGGAGACAGAAAGCCATCGGAATTATTTCGTGTGATGCAACGACGCTCAGAATCGCACAATGTGGCAGATTCACTTCTCTTGGAATTATTTCTACAGCAGTTACCGCCTAATGTTCAATCTATACTTGCAAGTATTCAACCTCTCACAGCTCAAAAAGCTTCAGAAGTAGCTGATCGCATTTTAGAGGTAACACCTGCACAGGTAAGTGCTGCATCAAAATATTCCAGTGCCAATTCTGATAATTGTAGTGAATCGGAACTCCTCAAAGAGTTAAAATTTTTACGGCAGGAAGTGAAAGAACTTCGACGATCGAGAAGTTTTTCTAGAAATCGTTTCAATTCTCGCAATCGCGGGAAAAGCCCTAAGCCAACAGCATCAAATTTATGTTGGTATCATTATAAATTTGCCGAAAAGGCAAGAAAATGTATCCAGCCCTGTTTCTTTCCAGGGAAACTTGAACGGGCAGGAGTAGCGGCGACTTATGCCTTGCCTTCGACTTCCTGTCGCCTTTTCGTTCGCGATCGTAAATCCAACATTTGTTTTCTTGTTGATACCGGAAGCGATTGCTCAATCCTTCCCGCTAATAAAACTCAAAAACAATCTACTCCAGTGCAAACTTTTATTGCTGCGAACGGTACACCCATTCAAGTGTATGGCCGTAAATTAATGTCATTAGATTTAGGATTAAGAAGAAATTTTGTTTTTGCATTTTTTATTTGTAATGTGTCTAATGCTATTATTGGTGCAGATTTCTTACATTATTTCAATATAAAACCTGACTTAAGAAATCGTAGTTTATTTGATACTTCTACAAAATTAAATTGTAATTGTATTGTTAGAAACTCTAATATTTTCTCTATTAAAACTCATGTTATTGAAAATGATTTTTCTAAATTGTTGAATGATTTTCCAAATATTGTAAAACCACCTTGTGCAAACCAAACAGTTAAACATAATGTAGTTCACTATATTGATACTTTTGGACCACCTGTTTGCGCTAAACCGCGTCGCATGGCTCCAGACATGTTAAAAATTGCGAAAATGGAATTTCAGCAGATGCTGGATTTAGGCCACATGCGCCCATCCAGCAGTAATTATTCTTCCCCATTGCATATGGTTCCTAAAAAGGAAAGCAATGAATGGCGCCCTGTTGGTGATTTTAGAGCATTAAATGCTCAAACTAAAAAGGATAAATATCCGATTCCTAGCATTCTCGATTTCACAAGTGAATTACATGGGGCAAAAATATTTTCTCACATTGATCTCATTAAAGCTTTTCACCAAATACCGATTGCTTCCGAAGATATACATAAAACTGCTATTTGTACTCCATTTGGTCTCTTCGAAAGCACTCGGATACAGTTTGGTTTGTGCAATGCGGCTAGTACTTTTCAAAGATTTATTGATGAAGTTACTCGTGGTTTAAAAGGTGTTTATGCATTTATTGATGATATTTTAATTGCATCTGAAAATATTCAAGAACATACTACTCATCTTCGTGCACTTTTTGAAAGACTTGATTATTATAGCTTAACAAGTGTAATTTCGGAGTGGATAGTTTAAAATTTCTTGGATTTCAAGTTTCCAGCGAAGGTATTTCACCCCTTCCTGATCGAGTCGATGCTATTCAAAAGTTTCCTAGACCTAATACTATAACACAATTGCGTAGATTTTTAGGAATGTATAATTTTTATCGTAGATTCATTCCTAAAGCAGCTCACATTTTGACACCCCTAATAAAAATTTTAGAAGGTCACACAAACAAAAAGAAACCTTCTCGTGCATCTAAAAATCCGCAAACCCCTCTTGAATGGACTGAAGTAGCGGAAAATTCATTTATCCCTGCTAAGACAGCATTAGCTGATGCAACTCTTCTTAAGCATCCAATTCCTAGTGCTCCTTTAAGTGTTTGGACCGATGCGTCAAATTTCGCCATTGGCAGTTCCTTGATGCAGCTCTCTTACGGTAACTGGGAACCAATAGCATTTTTATCTTTAAAACTTTCTAAAACTCAACAAAATTGGTCTACTTATGATCGAGAACTTTTAGCTATATATACTTCAATTAAAAAGTTTAGACACATGCTTGAAGGCCGTGAATTTAGCATATATACTGATCAAAAACCTCTAACTTATGCTTTCAAGCAGAAACCAGAAAAATGTACCCCACGTCAACTCAGACATCTAGATTATATTTCACAATTTTCTACCGATATTCGCTATGTAATCGGAACAGAAAACAAAGTTGCAGATGCATTATCTAGAATAGAAATTGATGCAATTATAAAACCACCCAGTTTAGATTACAAAAAGTTTGCTCAAACCCAACTTCAGGATAATGAAATTCAATCCTTCCTTCAACCAGATTCTTCTATTAAACTAGAAAAACAATATTTTCCTCTTGAAGATATTTTTTTGTATTGCGATAAATCACTAGAAACCCCTCGACCTTTCGTCCCTAAAATTCTCAGACAAGTGATATTTCAAAATTTGCATTTCCTATCTCATCCTGGAATTTCAGCTACTACTAATTTAATTTCTAAGCGTTTCTTTTGGCCAGGAATGAGGAAAGACATTAAAAACAGAGTTCGAGCTTGTGAAAAATGTCAGTGAGCGAAAGTATTCAGACATATCAAAGCTCCACTTAGCACATTTGCTCTACCCGATGCTCGATTTGCACATATTCATATTGATTATATTGTACCATATCCACCATCTAAAGGATATAAATATTGTATTACTATCATAGATAGGTATACCAGGTGGCCTGAAGTTATTCCTACCGAAAACATGTTGGCAGAAACCACTGCTCGTGCACTTTTAAATGGTTGGATTTCCCGTTTCGGCACACCTGTTACAATTACAACTGATCAAGGAACAAATTTTGAATCTTCTCTAATGAGAGAGCTTACAAACATGTTGGGCAGCCATAGAATCCATTCAGCTTCTTACCATCCCCAAAGTAATGGAATGATAGAACGATTCCACAGGCATCTCAAAAGTGCTATTATTGCCCATGAGGACACTGGTTGGTCCGATATTTTGCCTATCGTATTGTTAGGATTACGTTCAGCAATAAAAAACGATTTAAAAGCAACAAGCTCTCAACTAGTTTATGGTACTACTTTACGTTTACCATCTGATCTCATATCTACAGAATCTCTTCAGACATCTGTGAACCCCACTTATGTTTCAAAATTAATAACTATGATGAGAAAACTTAGCCCAATATCCCCTGTTTCTCACAGTTGTACGAAAAGTTATGTACATCAATCATTAAATTCATGCACACACGTTTTTCTTAGAAATGACAAAATTCGACCCCCTTTAACCCCTTCTTATACTGGACCTCATTTGGTTAAAAGTAGATCCGATAAAAATTTTGTCATTGATATAAATAATAAAAATGTAACTGTCACTATAGACAGATGCAAGCCAGCTTTTGAATTTTCAGAAGACTTTAATTCACAAAAGGAATGTTCAGATTTCGCACCACCTCTCACTAAGCAACAAATTGAAGATAAAACTGTTGTTGATAAAAATACTAGAACCACACGTTCTGGTAGACATGTACATTTTCCTAAAAGATTGACTTACTAATTCAAAATTTTTCTTAGTATAATTTATATCTCTAATCGTATTGTGTATAAATAATTTTTTTGTGTGTGTGTGTGCAATTTATGTATTTTGCAGTGCTTTATTTTTGTATATATTTTCATGCCGTTCCCTTCGTCACTGGGGGATACTCTGTAGTGTACTTTCATAATATCGGATCATCATAAATCACCATTAATCATAATATCGGATCATCATAAATCACCATTAATCATCATATCGGATTCTTACTAACGGTGTAGACTCTTGATCCCTTGCATCTCATTGGTCGGAAGAAATGTCTTCTGGCATTTCTTCTGTCCTCCCAGAATTCCCTCTGACGAAGGGAATATATATATCTGAACATTTTATTTTGATTGTAGTGTTGGAAATAAAGTTTATTTTTTATAATCCTGCCATTTTTACTTTGCCACTCCTCCACACATCCTCCTAAATATATATTACTTGAGTAACAGTCCATTATTTTGATTGGAAGAGGTAATCCTATTGATAATACAAATGTTAAGAGTTTCAGTAGCAAACACTGCAGCTGATGTCACTATTTTAGTTATAATATAACCCTTTAAAGCCAAATCTCACCAATAAACAGATCAAATCCTCTTCAAAGGTAAATATGAGGCGATGCATCTGAGAGATGCCGCGTGCCTAAGGATGGAACTGCTTGACGCGCGCCTAGCGAAGGGTTAATCAATGAAGCATTTAGAGGAGTTGCATATATGGCCAAACTTTTTCTTCTCTCCTTTGATACATTCTACAGTAATCTCGCCAAACAGCTAATAATTTTGACTGTTTCTTTGAAGCTAGCGCATTTTCCATTTGCAAATTTTCTAATGATTTTTGTACCAAAATTAAATTTTTAAGCAACTACAGTTTCTAGATGTCGTGTCGCTGACTTTTCTTTCGAACATTTACTCTAAATCATGCTCTGAAGCATCTCGTCTGCATTTTGTGTCACACATCTTATGCATATCTGAAGAAGTTCATTTGAAACTTATCTTTGATAGATTGGCATAATTTTGGCTAAATGAGCTTCCTTCAAAGTTGTCTTCACATGCTTTACATGAGGACCAGGTATTTCACCAAGAGCAAGAGCGACCTGGAAAAAGCACGAAAACTCTTCTCTATTTAGACATTTAAAATGTAGGGGTTTCTGGCCGTTGATAACTTATGAAACAATGTTGCATAAATTGCAGTTTTCATTGCTTCTACGTTACCTTTGTACCAGATAATTGCATTTTGATAGTAAGTGACGAATTTTTAATTGTGTCTTCCTGTAAACTGCCACGGGATTTCCCTACCAAGGAAGCCACATTCCTCGCCCGCCATTCAGTAAAAGCTTTTCGTAAAGCTTTCCTTAGCCCAGTGTTTCTCAAACTGTAGGGCATGCCCCCCTAGTGAGGTGTGATAATTCTACGGCAAGCATATCGAAAAGTCGGAAAAAAAAGACCATTTAAAATAAATTTTAATTTATGGAAAGTAAGCAAATAAAATGCATTCTGACATTATAAAATATTTAAAAAAATGTTTATACTGATATAATAATGTATTTTATAATTAACTTACCAATACTAAATTAAGAATAAGTTTAATAATTACCAGTGACTCTACGGGCTTGTCAAATACAAAATTAAAAACAAAAATTAACACTTATCTTGGTATGGTGTACGATTTATAATTAATTCCTTAAATGACGATTAAAAATTTCGCGATTCGCTCTGTATTGAGAGGGAAGGGAGGATACAAAGGGATAAATAAGCAAATACTCTGAAATAAGTAAATCTTTCGCAAACGCTGTCAAGGTCATTTTATTGCTTTTCAAGGCCTTCGGAATAATTTTATGGATAGCAGTGCAGAGAAAAAAAATCATATTTCTGAAAGACGTATATATACGTCCAGTGCAATTAATGCACTGGTTGAGCGAGACGCTTATATACGTTAACGGCATTTAAGAGGTTAAAGTTGTATTGTAGCTTTAGTGTCAAAGTGTAGTATTATTGTATTCAATACATTGTTATTGTATAGAGGGGGACGCAATGAAAATTACGATTCAATATTGGGTCACAAATATTGAAAGTTTGTGAAGCACTGCCTTAGCCTCTTTTTTAGCATGGTTTATGCACTCTTCTTTTTTTATATTTATCTCAGGACCATAATCTTCCTAAGCATTTAAACACTAGTATGTTTTTGCATCACCATCTGACAATAGAATCGTGTATCGAAAACCATTACCTTCAGATAATTTAAGAGCAGCCTCTTGTTCCAAGACACAAGATGATCCTACGTGATTGATAACACATGAAGATACATATCTTTCCTACCACACATGAAATTCTGTTGAATTTTATCCCAAATCAGATTTTGCATGTTCACATTCAATGCAGCGTTTAGACAAAACTTCAAAATATATGACAAATTCAGTAAGAATGTCAATCACACAACCTACACCGAATTGGATGGATGTTCCCGAGTTTGATAAGTTCCATCAAAAGCAACATTTATGTTATTAATATCACTGATAATCAACTTTCATCTGATTTAGAACATCCTTTTCTTCTGTTAATCTAACCAACGATTTAAAAATTTTTTCTTATATGTTTTGAATGTTCTGCTTAAAGGTTAATCTATTTTCGTTGGTAGTCAAAACAATTTCAGGGTTCAATAGCTTTTCTCAACACTTAAAAACAATTGCATCACACGCATGTTTATTTCAAATAATTGACTTTCATTACCTTCAATGTGAGAAATTCGCCTGCATGTAAAATTTCTTGATTTAATTATATCGCATAGAGTACAAAATACAGAGATTTTTCTAGAAAATCCAAGCTTTTATTTATTGGAAATATTTATAGGAGATTCATATTTCCTAAAACATCAATTTCATCACTGCTGTGTTCATTGTACCATCTCTTACTGGTTGACTCAAAATTAGTCAGACCAATTTTAAAAGCATATAACTGTTAATGGTGAATTTTAATCGTTTTACTGCCGGTTTAATTTTAAAAATGAAACATTTAAAATACTAATATATCTATTTTTATTAGTGGGAGTAAATTAGGGTACCGAAATTAGGTCCTCAAAAACGGAAATAAATTTTAAATCTTTTGAAGGATATTGGGTCAAATTCTGTTATAAATAAAGCAATAAAAATCAGAAAATACATTTTTCTATATAATATGTACCTATATCTAAACTTCTAAAATAAATAAAACTTGGCTGGTAGTCAAAAGCTCCAGTAAAAGAAAATGTGAACGGAAGGAAGTTCTTGATGAAAAAGAAGAAAAACAGAAGCTTAAAATACTTATTGCAATAGGAAATCCTCTGCTTCGAAGGACATTGGCAAATAAATTATAGTTATCGGTATGGACAATTCGTCATCTGGTAAAGAAAAGTAGATAAAAAAGTGAATGAAGCTAGTCTGTTATCAAATGTCTGCAAAGACTGTAGAAAAACGAAGGAAATGCTCTTGGCATCTGCATTTAATGTTATGCATAGGTAGATACAAAACATAAATAGCTTCGAAAATGAAGCACAGTTTCAACTGTCATCCACAAATGGGGAAACGAAGATACAACATATTTCAGGCGAAATGCGTCGCAAAGACTCAGCTGTTTTGCAAAAGCAAGTTAGCCGTCAGGTGTTATGGTGTGGATGGGGATATCCTCTCAAGGCTTAACAAAACCATTTTTTGTAGAACCAAATGCTAAAATTGATGCTGCACACTATCAGAAGAACTTTTTAAAGCACATTATCAAAGAAAATAAACGTTTTTACCGACGAGGAAAGCTTTTTTTAAATTAAGATTTTGCTCTAAGTCATATTGCAAAAAAACAATTATAAAATGGCTGAAAGATTAAAAGAAAATATTCCTTCTGAGAAAAAGCTGCCACACCCTCGACTGTGCTCCCTGCAAATATTTTTTTTATGGATATACTTAAAAAACAATTAAATAGATGTAGATAAGAATAATTCAAGGGCTTCATAAAACATTCCAAGAAGAAATTAGAAAAATTCCCCCAAAAATGTTCGAAAAAGCTATTTTGACTTGTCCTAAACGCTTACGTAAAGTTACTGTGCTATAGGAAGCAACATTGAAAATTGCATTTCAATTTTGAATCAATCGGCATTAGCTTTTTGTTTAATATCAACACTGGACCATTTTCATCTTAGCATGATTCACTTATTACTCAAGTTCACTTATTGTATCAAAATATATTCAAACAAATATTTAGAAATATCTAGTAATAAGTTAAATAATTGGCTTTGAAAAAAGTATTTTTTTAAAAATACTATTGTGTTTATAATTTGAAAAAAGATGCAAAGCAAAATGAAATAATGCTTCTCTCTTGCGTAAAACAAGTGAGATAATTTACTTCTCTTCTAATTAAAGTATTAAGCCTTAGAGTTGCGCTTGGAAGTAAATCAATTGAAATGCTTAGGCTAGGATGATAGCGTCTGCATAAGAAATAGACGTCATGTGTTTTAATTTCGATTTCGCTTCAACAGACTGTTGAAAAAGATAAATATAACTCACAAAATAATACAGTTAGAGTTACCAAGTTTTGCTAACATATTTTAAAAATTACACAATTAAAATAGGGCAATAAAAGAAATTCGATTTTATTTGGCCATATATATATATATACAGGGTTCTCTTAATTTTAGAATATTATTATAGATAAGCAAGCAAATGTAGCAAATTATTATGAGTACATTGATCTAAATGCAATTTTAGAACCTCGTTTTATTCAAAATTAAAATAGATAGAGAAAAATTTAATTAAAAGTGTTGGAAATATTTTACCATAGAATAAGGAATACAGAATCCTTACAATTCCCTTATATTATTTCATTTCATGAAAATTTTTAACGTGAATAAAACTTTCTTTTACATTATCTCACTATGCAAACGGTATTTAACGTTCAACCTGATTCCGCTATGAATACTTTTATCATTTAAACATCAGGAACAAAACCTTGTACATGGATACATATCAAAGCGTTTAAATAGGTTGACATTTTAAAGATGCCAAATAACTAAAAATCCCTTCATTTGGGGTTAAAATTTCTTATTTAAATAAAGTTAGAAATTTTTATTTAAAAATGTATTTTTTAGAAATAAAGAAATTAACACGGTGCTTTTAATTTGCTATATAATCCTTTTTTCCCAATAAGTTATATTTAACGTTCAATGTAAAGCTCTGATTTAGGAAAGGTCATTCAGAAAATAGATGTATTAAAAGAAAACTGAAACTAATTCATATATTCACTTATGTATAAAGCACAAATATTTATACTTTCAAATTGCACATTTATTCCCCTTGAAAACTTTACAAATGAAATTTCACATTAAAAAAGTACAAATTAGGAAATTAAATCATCCAATTAAGTAAGTATTTCCTTTACAGTCAAAACTATCAAATAACTAGGGAAATCAGTTAAAAGAATTTGTTACAGTCATTAAAGAGATCGTTATAACTATTTCTTGCTGGCGATCATTTATGCATGTAGATAAGCAACTTCATCCAGTCCTTTTCGACACATCTAATTTCTTGGCTTCTCTATTAAAGAGATATGCTTTTAAAAAGAAACTCCTTATATAATATTTATTGGCACTTTAAAACGCGTAAACTACAAGCCATTCAGGATGTGAAGAAAAGATACAGACGCTGTTGATCTAAATCGTAATGTGAACAATTCCATTAGTGAAATGCGTTTGAACTTTTGTTTAGTTGAACAAGACTTCTACTTACCACTAAGTCAATTAAGAAAGCTTTTCAAAGAATGAGAAAAGCAGGAACACGCAATTTATTAATGTACTGAGGTGAACCAAGATGCAACAAGGTACAAAGAGCATAATGAAGCTTGTGTATACAGTTCTTCAAAAACGAGGCTTAGTAAATGCCACTGTAAGAAAACAAACTTTTAAACTGCTACAACTTTTCAAAGCTCTTATCAGAAAAGGAAAAGTTTGTTACTGTTAAGAATGTTAAGAAAATGAATGACTTCAGTTGCGCCCCTTTTGATATTCCCATGTGAAAATTTAGACACATTGGTTATACTTCCAAATTCTGTTCAGAATTTATGTAAATTTTATTGGTACTTTGCTTAGGTCTGTTACACAAAAAAGTTACTTCCTATTAAGGAACAGATTAAACAAAATGAAAGGAGTCGAGTGTTAAAAGATATAAAAAGATGGCAAAGAATGCAGCAAACGAGATAAATTTTCTTTATTATGAAATTTGATTTTCCTACTTATATATATATACATATATATTAAGAAATTCATTCGTATATAATCATTCCCATTTGAATATTATACCTGTTTATGAAACATACATCTAAGTTTTATGCAATTAAACATATTTAAGCATATTATTCTTACATAGAATTGCTCTAATTAAGAAAACTTATTTTCTAAATAAATTCACTATAATTAAGTTACACAAAATTATTCAGTGTATGTAAAGTTATAGTGAAATTTTAACTTATTGTAAGGAATAATAGATATCTGAATAACAGGTAAATTGCGCACTATTTGATCGTTATTTATAAAATGTCTTTAAAACTACCGCTATCACCACTGATTTACTCGGTTTTAGAAAACCATAGATCATGCAAACCCACAGAACGGAAAAGATAGAGACTTGACATGTGATTAAATTCCTTGATTTAAAATGCTTCAGTGCCCAGCAAGTTCAAAATGAAATGATGCCTGTTTATGGAAATGATGTATTGTTATATGGTTTGTGGGGCTATTTATGGCTTGTGGTGGGGGTAGAAATAATTTTAAAACTGACTGCATGCCTCTCCATCCAATACATCCAATAAGTAAAAGATGATAAGTAAATGATCCAATAAGTAAAAGATAATACCTCACGGACGTGGCTGCCCCAGTAAAGAAAATGGAGGATTTTATGCTATTAAAATGAAAAGCAACATAGATCGAAATGGATAGCTGAAATGTGAATAAGACCATTCATAGTGATTGCAGTGTGTAAAAATTTATTAGTGAAGAACTGTGCGTGTAAAAGGCGTCAGCTGGCAGGGTTCCGTAATTACTCAAACATTTCAAAGAGAAACATAGTGCAGCCTGTCTAAAGAGATATTGAATCTTATAGAAGACAAAAATATTTTTTTATCTTTTAGAGACTATGAATTAAACCTGGATTCATCAATATGATCCAGAAGCCCAAGGGATAAGCAATAAGTGGAAGCTCAGCCATGCATTTCTTCCAGCCCCGAAAAGACAAGGGTGCAAAAGTCTGCAGGGAACATTATTACGTTTTTTTTTCTGGGAGTGGGATGGAGAAACTGCGAAGTTATTTTAACAGGTTACCTATTAGATCAAACTGTTAGTAGTGCCTATTACTGCACACTGCTGAACGTTGCGTGATGCTCTGATAAAGAAACGTGAAGATATAATTACAGAAAGTATCAGTCTTCTTGCCGACAATGCACTTGCTCACTCATCTCGAGGTGTGGCTGAGGATCAAAGCATTGTAGCTTTAAAATTTTACTACTTTTTTAAAAATAATTAATCGAAATTGAGGTTTTCTTGCTCCAAAACATTAAACAAATGTGGGTGGGAGATCTGTTAACACAAATGATGTTATTCAAGAGGTTTAATGAAGACTTTCTACTCAAACTGCTCAGTTCTACACTAAAAGTTCTTCAGAATTGTCGAGAACCACTTAACGATATATGTAAGTCTACTTAGAAAAAATAAAAATAAAAGAAAAAAGAAGAAAAAAAATTCAATTTTGATTACTTTTTAGCAATAAACAAAACTTTTAGGTGTAATAATTATGTAGATTTACATTTAAGTATTGATAAATATGTTTTAAAATGTTACATTTATGATAAAAAGAAGCTATTCATTTTTAATATTTTTTAAATCTTTTGTTTGGAATAGCGGCATGAACGCGTCAACTCAAAGAAATATTATACTTCATTATATTTAAAGAGCTAGTGATCTAGGTGTTAAACATACAGAAAGTTCAATAATTGAAAACCATTTTATAAGTGCTTTTTAGAATATAATTATATTTCTCACTTTAAACTCATCACTCTCCGAAAAAAAAATAAGACTTAACAATATTATTATTTTTTTATGCTCTTTCTTTCATATAGTTTTCATTTTCACTTTTATTATATTTTCTCTCTCTATTTATCTCTATTATAAAATGTGCTATTTGAATATTTTGTGTTTCAGAATTTTAACACAAAGGGCACCATTACAATACACAGTAACCATCTTGTATTGTCATTTAAATATCCATCTCATGTGTATAAACCTTCAAACCGTTTTTTAAAAATCTAGTTACATTTTTAATTTTATTTTTGTACGTCTTAGATGTACTTATGAATTTCTCTATTTTTATTTAAGCTTGTATGTGCTACTTTTACCATTTGTAAATAAGGTTTTTCCTAATTTGTCATATTTATTATAATATTAACATACTTATTTTTAAATTGCATTCTGTTCGAATACACGTGTAAATTTAGGCTTAGCTGTTATTTAATAGTTGATATTTTTCTTGTACTATTATGCATACATTTTCTGCTGAAAACGGAATCCTAAATAGAACAATGTTCCCTACATAACAGTATCTCTGTAATTGCAGTCGTATGAAAGCAGTTGGTTAAGAAAACATTATATAAATGCACTTATCTCTATACATTGACTCTTTTAGTTGGTTTCATGTTCTAGTTTTCAAAGTTTTATCTCCATCTAAACAGTAATATATATTTCTACTACATTATAATTCTTTCATTATATATATATATATATATATATCAGAAATATTGTTATTAATTACACACAACGCGCAATAAATTTCTAGTTTCAAATAAACCAGAAAAAATTTTAAAAAAAATAAACATTTTACTAAATACTGTTTAATTCAAAAATATCCTATTAATTTTATTAATAGATATTTGAATAAAGAAATTCTAAATAGTAAGGATTAAATTTCCATAGTTTATTAATAGGTTTTTATTATAAATTTATTTTTCTTCCTAGATAGATATAGGTACGGCGGAATTCTAATTTTAGATAAAATTACTAGTCCAATTAGGGTTTTTTTAAATCATAGATAATCTTAGTGTCCTAAGATAATGGTAGTATGTTTGCAATTTTTAATTTATTATTTCTATTCTTTTCTACTTTTCTACTACTTTTCAGCCATTGCTATGTTTTGAATTTGTATTTGGTCCAGAATCTGGCAATAGCTTGTTTATTGTACTCGGATTTAGCGCGGGCTCTGCATTTTTGAATGCAATTTTTAAGTAAGTTACCTTTTTCTCATAATAGATTTAGATTCTCTATCCATTATTTTTAATAGGTTTTTGCACAGTATTATTAACAGAAAGGAAGAAGGTTGACTGGTCACAAAACATGTTCAACCCCACTTTTATGTAAATTATTTTATATATAAGCTGTCCTAAGTTAGCAATGTTGATAATACTGTAACATCCATTCTTTTATATTTTTTTTATATTTAACTCTATTATTTTAATTTTTCATATTTCCTTTTAAATTATGTTGTCTGGTTATCTTGCAATTTCAATTCTTTTCAGTTTGATCATGTTTATTCATCTCTCTCTTGTAGAGAAATTTTGATTTTATACACACATACACACACACATATATATATAGGGGGCGCGGTCAGTGATGGCTTGTCGACAGTAAAATAATACGTCTTTAATTAATTTTGTTTAATTGTTCATAATTATTTACAAAGTATATACAGGTCACTTCATCATTTCAGGGAAAGGGTAACTCATTTTGTCGTCTTCAAACAATTGTTAGTAGTTCGTTGCTAGATTCGTCGTTCGTCATTTTGTACAACATGGCGTCCTCCCCTCTAGCGTCTAAACACTGTCAGGCTCCCAAAACATCGAGAGCGCTCCGAGGCATGCGCAGGACAGTTGTGGAAGTGGCTCGGAAATAGCACCGGCACCACACACACACACATAATATTTGTTTTAAATCCCAATATATAACTACTTTTGAATGTTTCATTTATCTTTAGTGTTTTAATAGTTTTTGTCTTTATAGTAGAGAATAATTGAATATATATATATATATATATATAGCAAAACAATATTACTTGTCTTAATTTTAACAATCAAAAATCACAATGTGAATAATTTTTACGTAAAAATTAATGCATACATATATATATATATATATATATATATATATTATATATAAGTTTATATATTAATCCTAATTATACTTATAGTTATCAACGTAACATACAAGCAAAGGTTGAAACTACTGCGTAAATCTTTTTTTGAAACTTTAAATGTTTACAGAAACAATTTATTCACATTTTTCATGCAAAATATTCAAAATTTAACTGAAGAAAATTAGTAGGCGTGAAATTAAATGCCTCGAACTATTTATAATACTCTTAAGACAACTCGACACGAAATGTATAAATGAATTAAAATGAAATTACCATTACAAGTTCCCTGCTTTAATTGAGTTTGTCTCTAAAATGAGATTGTTTTTCATAAGCCTTGAAAGAAAGGGAACAACAACAATGGGACAAAACTAGCAAAACTTTTATCTCAATCATTGTTCTCTCAAACTGAGTGTTTCCCTATTCACACATTAAAAGTGAGTGTTTTCTAAATTAAAATATCTCACCTGAAGAGTTTATGAAAAAAATAAACCATCATGTTTGCCATAGGTGGGTTTCTTCAAAACTTTATAAGAGAGCAAATAAAGAGGACTGCGGAACAAAAGACGTATAATGAGACTAGAAAAAGTTAAAAGAAATTTGCATGAAAATAGTTGCAATGTAACAACTATTTTACACAGAGCCACAAGAAGGCAAAAATTTACCGTGAAAAAGATAATGCTTTGCATTTCAATGAATTTTATTAAAATAATTTTATTATTCAATAATGAAAAATACTCAAGAATGAGATTATGAAAAGAAAAAAAATAATGTTCTAAATACTTTCAAATTCCCGATTGAATTCTCAGTCATTTACTGTTATGGCGGAATATTTTGACTTAATGAAAATGTTTTCAATTAACTGATTCATTTATATATTATTCCAAATATTGGGGGCATCAGAGTTTTATAGAGAAAAGCCATTCAATGTAAAATTAATTCTTACATTTTTCTTCAAATTAAAATATTATTTTTTAAGCTTTTTAGTATTATAATTGTGCCATAAGAACTTCTCATTTTAATAGTATGAAAAGATCTAAAGTTTATTCAAAATTCCAACGTATTTGTGCAATTATGCTTTTCATTGGAATCAACTTCGAAGAATATTAATGCAAAATTTCGTAAAATTACAATATACCTATTGAGACATAATATTTACCTTAATGACTAGGGACAAGAATTTTTAATTTAATTCGATGTTTTAATTTTACACGATTTATTTATTTTGAAGAACTCCCAAATTAATCTATTAAATGTAGAATAATTTGTTAAAAAAAGTTCGAATTCAGTATCTAAAAAAAAAGAAACATTTTACGTAAATTTTTTTTATTTAAGAATAAAAAAAAGTTTTGAGAGATTTTATTTATTGCTAAGTTCAGTTCATTGTGTACTAAAACTAAGCATCTTTGGAAATTCTTTTTAAAAATTGTTATTTCTTTTTATTTGAATAATAATGCATTGTATTTTACTTTTTAATACATCTTAGTTTTTAATAAATTAATCAAACTCAAATATTTGAATTCATTGGAAATGTAAAGTAAACATTTGGAGTAGGTATTTAGAAAAAAATACTGAGCAAAACTATTATAAACTTTCAAACACATTTTATTTCATTTTAATACTAAAAACATTATGCTATAATGCCTATTTTTCTAACTGTTTGGTGCATTTAAGAATATTTGGGTCAGAAAAAAATTAAACAATCAAACCATAAGGTATAAGTATTTAAAATATTTCCTGATATTTTATTAAATAGAGAGGTAAGCATTGCAGCTCATTTTCAGTCAGAAAACAAAATCACCTTTCCTTCAGGTTTTAAATTAAAAATTTACATTTTACATAAAATTTTTAGAGTTGATTTAAGAAACATCCATTCTTTATTACATATGATAGTTTTACATTTATTGAAAATCCTTTCTTGAAAAAATAAAATGTATAAAAATGTAAAAAATAATTTCATTTACGAAATATAATGAATTTTAGACATAGAATATTGTAAACGATATTGTGTGTAGACTATAATGCTTGTGCTTAGGTAAGCAAAGCAAGAATTGATTTTGTCATTTCAAATACACGGCCTTTTAAATGAGGCTTTCAAGTTCAATATAGATCTATGAGTAAAATGAATCGCAGAATCATGAATTAAAACTAAACATCATTCTGATAAAAAATATATTATAGTTTTTATTCTCTAAAATTCTCTTTTCACTAAACATTTTTTTTAACAATAATAATTGATAATAGTATTTCTCCTTTATGTAAACAAGTGCATAGATTGAGGGTAGCTAAAAAACTGTACATGATTGAAATATACATATAAATTCTTAAACTTCCGATTCATTATGAATAAAACATAAAAAACAATATGATTTTTTTCACAATCATAACGCATAATTCGTTTATCTTATTATTTATAGCAATGAGGAATAAGTATATAACATAATTATGTTGTAAAAAATTGAAGAACTTTGATGAAGATCATATTGTTAAAGATCACAAGATTTTCATGCGCTTAAATAATTTATAATAATAGTCTTTTTTGGTAATTCTCACTCTACGACTACACAAAATGACTACACCTGCCAGTTATAAGATGAAAATTTAAAAATAAACTGTATATAATTGTCAAAATAATATGATAGCCAAAATATAACAATCCTAATAATTGTATTACAAAATACTAATACTTCTTTAGAGTATTATTGTGACAGATAAAATATATTCAAATATTATTTTCACTAACGAATATCATTCTGTTTGATTAGACATTTATTACACAATATTAATTATATATTTTGAAACTTTTACCCTGAAGCATTTTACTACTTCCTAAAAAACATTAAAATTTTGTTAAAATAATCATACTAGTTCTAATTTTCTAATTACTTATACACCGTCAAAATCTGAAATCCTGGAAATAATAGCAGATATAGTATATTTTATATGTTCTTTTTTTTACCCAAATGATCTAAGTTTTAATTAAATAGGAAGTAGAATACAGGTAAAAGATTCTTTCAGGTAGCATTAATTATATATAAATTGCAATATATTGTTTATGTTTTCGGCACTCCTCACTTAACTGTGACCGAGCGCGGCACACTTTCCCGCCTTCCCACTCCAACTGAAACTTGAGACCAACCCACCAGAACATTCTGTAAACAGGGAGCGCAACAGACTGACGCAAGGTCTTTGTTCGCACCTACCGTAGCACCTTCAAAAGTGTGGTTTTCATTTACCGCATTACTACTTTAATTAAAGTTGTAAATTTTAACTGTAAATATTTTCTGAAATATAAACATTAGTAATATCTCCATCTCTGGCTTTTATTCGAATTCAAGCAACGGCATCAGTTTATATACTAGATTCATATAAATTTTAAGAAAAACATACATAGGATATTGAAGGTAAATTCAATATTTGAAATTTTGTTATATTTTTTTGATAGTATAAAAATTACTAACATAAAATAGCTCATTTGATTTCCAAATGATTAAATACAGTAACCTTCAATTAAAACACACACACATATCCAAATAGAAAAAAAATATATTTCACCTATTCTAATGTGCATTCACTGTACGATTAAAAAACAAATATTTCACTTTATAAATAAATTTCAATTGATACTTTATAATATAAATACCTGGCATTTGTAATATTAAATTAAGTTTCTTATAATAAATGAAAGCCAAAAAAAAATCAAATAATTGTCGATTGAATTTGGAATATATAAGTTTGAGAAAATTTTCAACTTTTATTCAATACATGTTTTTCTGATTGTAAAATTATCTATATTAGATTTAGGTTTAAATAAATTGAAAAATAACTATCTGCATATTCCTAATAATAGTATTCTCTAAAAATTTATATAATGGTTTATGTATTGAGCTTTATTTTTAATGACTCAATGATCGTTGTCCAGACTAAAGTTAATACCTTAGTCGGTGTACAACAATTATAGGCATCTGAATTTATTTCTCTCAATTTCTTTTAAACCATAATAAAAACAATCGAGACAAAAGTGGAAGATAATCGAATCATTCCTCACATAAATTATGTATAATTTGTTACATTGAATTATATTTCATTTCCTTTTTTATCATTATTTTCTTAACCACTTCTCAGTTTTACCCGAACACCGCTCGGGCACTTGGAAACTTCACTTCCCTGATTTGCCCGAGAGGCACTCGGGCAACATTTTTCTACTCTAATCCTATGATGTTTCCATATTTTTTGCTCGTTTAGAGTGCCATGTTTCGAAAAGATGTCTCTAGTAGTTGAGCAAATTTAGGACTACAAAAAAAAAAAAAAAAATGCCTAAGTCAGTTTGAAGGTTAGGTTTTACTACATTCTTTTAGACAATTTAAGGAGGGGATTTTCTTTTTACTAGATCAGTGTACCGCACGCTCAGCGAACACTATTTATTTTTAATTTGGAGCTTAAAGTAGAAGAAAAACGGGTGATTGTGAAATGCTCAACAGAAAATAATTCTGATATTGATTCAGATAATGAATCTAAAATGTGTGTAAATGATTATGGAATTAATAATAGTTTATTATTGGACTTCTCTAATGATGAAAAAATAGAAAGTTCAGATGACCTAACTCAAGTTCGGGACGTTTGTGAACTTGTTATTAGATCCTTCTTTACCTGCACCGCGCTTTCCTTTCACTGCAAATCCAGCAGTTTTTTGAATATTGGCTTAGGCTATAGATCTCTACAATTTCTAGACAGTTTCTTTGACGATAACCTCCTTGAAATGATAGTTTCTAAAACTAATAAATATGCAGATTGGATTATTTGAAATAGTAATCTACGAATGAAAAGCAGAGCAAGAAAATGAGAACCAACATCTAAAAACAAAATGCAGGTTTTTTTCGCTTTGAATGTATTACAAGGGATTATGAAAAAGCCTGATGTGGAGTAAGATACATTCAACAGCAACTCAATTTTTTTTCCAAAAATTATGTCATAGCGACAATTTTATTTTATTCACCGGTGTTTACATTTTTCAGATGATGTGAAATTGGACGCGAAAGCACGAGTGTCAAAAATGGCAAAAACTGTGGCCGGTAATCAAACATTAGAATTCACGTTATCGAGAAATTATTACACATGAGAGAGATGTAGCAATAGATGAAAATCTGATGTTGCTTAAAGAAAGATTACACGGTAAAAATTATATACATCTAAAAAGGTCCCTGTTCGGCATAAAAAGTTTTTGTTTTATGTGCTTATGTGTTTAAAGTCCACTTATTACATACATAGGAAATCAATTAATATCAATTTATTATATACATAGGAAAAGTTACTCTTTTCGATGGTGATTACCAGCATTTGTGCAAGTCTTCCCAAGTAGTGCGGACTTTTATGCAGTCATTGTTTAATAAAGGACACTTCATATTAACAGATAATCATATACTTCCCCAGAATTTGCAGATATACTTCTGCTTTATCATACAGATGTGTATGGAACACTCAAACTTAACAGGAAATATGTACCAAAAGAGTTGCAGTAAAAATAATTTAAAAAAGGAGAATTATGTGTATACCAAAGAGGAAAGTATGCATAATCAAATTGAAAGATAAAAAAATTGGTATCTCTGTTATGTCGTTGCTAATGCCACCTGTCTGACGAAGTCAGATCGAGGCCCACGAAATTCATCATGGCATTGGGCTATATTGTACGCCAACCGTTAGCTATAGCTTTGAGCCCCATGCAGGTGACAATACGTTTTCGCTCGGTTTCAACCCAATTTAGAGAGAGAGCAACCTGGGAGTGGTCAGGGGTTTCCCACCTCTCTTCCCCTTCCACCAACCATACGAGAGGACTTGCGGCTCGACGGCTATTTAGAGAGTACCCCCCTGCCGCGAAGGCACTATACATTTACAAACATCCATGTCTTCTCCGGGATACGAACCCAGGCCCTACGGCACAGCAGCCAGCGTCGCTAACCACTATACCGGATGGGCGACGTACCTCTGTTATAAACTACACTAACTAACTGCGATGATTGAGGTACCGTCTTACAAGGATAAGGTCAGATGGAAATTACAGGTAGTTATTGTATACAATAATACAATGAAAGGTATAGATAAAATGGACCAACATCTTCAAATTATCCAATAACAAAAAAGAGAGGTAAGGAATATTACAAACAATATTCTTTCAGCTTTTATATACATCATTGTATATTATCAGATATACATTATTGTATATATATTGTCATATCAGATATACATTATTGTCATATCATATACTGGATAGAAAACTATCTGATTTAAAAAAATTTCCAGCTTGATATTATAGATTACCTTATTGAAATAAATGGGGCTGTAAATGACATAAAAGGACGGTCAGGAATTTTGCTCAATCCTTTATGATTAACTGAAAGGAACATTTTATACGTGATTGCTTCCACTGGTAAAAAAATAAGGTCAACAAGGCAATGCTTTGTGTGTTGTTCGAAAAGAAACAATTTTGGAAAACATGTGAAAAAAGAAACACAATATTTGTGTCCCGATTGCGATGTTGGATCATGCTTATCTCCCTGTTTTAAAATTTACCGCACAAAAACTGAATTTTAAGAGAATAATTTACTGTAAGTAAAATATCATTTTTTAAATTCTAAGACCCATTTTTGTAAAGTGTTCTTTCCAGTTCACTTATTTCTTCGGAGAAAAGCCAGTTTTATAAAAAAAAATATTCTTCCAATGAAAATAAAAATTAGTATAATTCTTTAAATTCAATATTTATAACATTTTAACTGCTGATTTGAGTTTATATGACTGATTTAATTTTAAATATGTTTTGCTTATTTTTTGTCATAATATGATTGAAAAAAGAAACCGTTAAGTGGTTAAAGAATTATACATTTCTTTTCATTTTGCTTAAAGAGATTGAATACAAATTTCATAAAATCTACCGAAATTGAAACATGCATCTAAATATGGAACATTTGATTTGTTTCCCATAATTCTATGCATTGTCCTTCCACCCGAAAGGAGCAATGAGAAATATAGAGCTAATTAAGCCATGTGGGGGCTGTTGGAAACATATGAATGATCATATTCAACGTTGAATATTTCGTGCGGTCAATGCATTCAACTCCTACTAAAGTAAACTACGGCAGTCATACAGATGCCTTGAGGCTGCTTCGCTTCAAGACAACAAATACGCCTTACAATGGCTGAACCTTTACGCTTTAGAAACTTGGCAGTCGTATGCATTTTATGGGATTGAAGTGAGCCTGCATCAAATGAGTATTTCAGTACAGCAGGCGTGCCAAACGAGTATGTAATTTTAACAGCATATCGATTTTCAAACTCCCAACGTGAATCGTGTTCGTGTATTTACGGATCTCGTGTGGCGGATTTCATCATTTCTGTGTATTCGAGTAACAACGCTTCACTGTTTATGCGAGATCGCTTTGGTTACGTGGTTGTAAGTATTGTGTAGGTGAATGTTAATTGTGTTGAACGTTTATGTTCGTTCTGAGGAAGAAAAACCTTTGAATGGGTTCTGTATATTATATAACTCTTTTGATAGCGCAATATTATATCTTATAACTAAAAATATAAGGCACATGCAGCAATTCATTTTAAACTGATGAATATTCTTTCACAATTTTATTTTTAATAATAAAATATTGTTATTTTAAAATAAAGTTGATTTATTGGTATTTTTTTTGTTTCTATTGTTATTTAAATGTTTTCTACTCTAATATATTCATTCATTTGCTTTTTTAAATCAGCTTATTTCTCATACCATTATTTTCTTTTATCATTTGCATACGCTAGTATCTTCTTTTAACGTCTTTTTTTAAATAAACGCACTCACACATGTATTTATAATAGTTATTTTTTGTACATGCATATCTTTTTTACTAGGGTAATGTCTGACTCACCTTTATCACTCTCGTATCTTTCCTGAAAGTGGTACATGACGAGTTTTGGAATGATTTATGAATTTTAAATCTTACGCGTTTTTTATATTATTTTTAGTCTCAATATTAAATAACTGAAATCAGTAGTAAATAAGTAATATAAAAAAATAAGTTAATTCATACTTAGATCAACAAAAAAAATTATTTTACTTACTTTTTATTAAATAGTTACAATTAATATAAATATGTACATACATATGACAGAATCACAACATTAAGTGGTAATTAATTTTTATTAATTATCATTAAAGTATCGTATTGTCATCCAAAAACAATCGTTTATATAAAATTTCAGTTCAACTGAATGCTATTAAATGCGAGAAAAAAAAATCTTTCAAATTTTTGACCCAAGTCGATAAAACTGAAGCCAACGTGGCTGTATCTGTAATTCTTTAAATAATTAATTTCGCTCAGTTAATTTTAATTAATCATAATTAAATTATCGTATTGTTATCCAAAGCAATGTGCATAGAATTTTTCAGCTTAAATGAGCACTTTAAAATGTGAGAAAAAAAGCCTTGTTTTTGTTGTTGTTATTTCTAATGCCCCCTGACTGACGGTGTCAGATCGAGGCCCACGAAATTCATCATGGCAAGGGACTAAGTGTACGCCTGTCATTAGCTTTTTTTAGCTTTGAGCACCATGCAGGTGGCAGTACGATTTGGCTCGATTCATACACGATAGACAGAGACACTACCTATCTCCACCTCCACAACTTAGGCATAGAACTGGACGGGAAGGTAATTTTATACAGCCCCCTGGCACAAGTCGCCAAAAATGATGCCAACGTGACTGTATTTGTAATTCGTTGTATAATTAGTTTTAATCAATAAATTAATTAAGGAATCAAAACGATTCTTAAAATAAATAAAATCATTATCCCTTTTTTTGTTTAAAAACGGAATAAGACGAAAGTTGTACATCCAAAATGAATTGGAAAATAACGTTCTTCTGGTATTTTGTACTGGTCACTGACACGAGGAAGAATATTATTATCAAAAAAACATATAAAATTGAGGAATTTTGAAAAACTATTATATGGTAGGAAAACTACATAACTAACTTTGAAAGAGAAAAGTAAAATTTTCTCTATAAACCAAAAGTTTCATAAAGTTTCACAAAAGCTCAAATACTTATTAGTTAAAGTTAAGTTAGTAAAAGTTCAAATACTTGTCAAATACTATACCTCGACGCCCCACGAACATACAAATGCATTTATTATCAAGCATTATTATGCATTAATTATTATTTATTGCAAGTTTTGATGCTGTACAAGTTTATTATCTATTTCTTTTGCATGGATTGTGTAACATAAACTAGTAAATAATAGCTGTCTAAATTTTTACCGTTTTATATTAATAGATTGTGTTTTTATTTGTAATAGTTAAATTCCTCTTGATATTCCTAACTTTCCCTATGGCTCAAAGTATTGGCAAATACAGGGGAAGGTAGGCTGACCGCAAAGCTTCGTTTAAATCTGCAGTCTTGGTTCCTAAAGACAGGAGTTTGCTATAGTAGTACTGTGGCTAATATACTTTTTATAAAGTGTATAAAGTGTTGTTTAACCCTGAATATTCGCTGGGTTTTTTCAGCGACAGCTTTAGAAATCATAAATGGTCTCAATATTAATCCAAAGGCTCTTTTGGTATCTTCCATTTTAATAGCTTTTCACTTCTGTTTCTTGTTTTGTCTGTTTTTATCCAATTTTAGTCCAAAAACTCTTCTGGTATCTTCAATTTTAATAGCTTTTCACTTCTGTTTCTTGTTTTGCCTGTTTCTATCCAATTTTAGTGCAATATTCCTTTCCCCATTTTTTTTTTAAAGTTTTGTAGGAATCGCAAGTGTGTCTGTTATTATTTGCTATAATAATAATAATAATAATAATATATAATAATATATATATATATATATATATATATATATATATATTGTATACATCACAAATTCCTTAGTACTAATATCCTTTATTTTAATATCCTATATTTAGAATTAAAGAAGTATTTAAATAACTTTTAACAAAACATAGAAGCTAAAATAAAAAATAATAAAAAATGAATACTACTTAAGTAAAAATAATTGATTCTTACAAATTAATTAATTGTTTTTCGTATATCTTAAAAATTCCAACAGTGATTAAGAATTTTGCCCAGTTGTATTTCTGTAATTGACTTAAATTAACAAATTCTTACTCATTTAAAGTTTAGTAATAATTAAACAAAAAGCCTTTTTTCTTCACGTGTTTTAAATAGCTTTGAAATTCTGTAGCTTATAGTAATTTTCAAAATTTCTTTCAATAGTAATATATATATATATATTTTAGTCATTAACTCAATCTAATGTCAGTAAAGTAAATCCTTTGTATAATTCTCAGTTATGTATGTAGGCTTGTATATATATATTATTTAAGATATATAACAACACTTGTTTATATATAAGAGTTTTTACTGATGCTAATATCAAATTCAAAATTGTTTAGAATGAAAAGAAATTCACATTTTCTTACACTTACTCGTATATTTTCTTCAGCTCTTTTTTATGCAATGAATAAAATTTGCTACTCTATACGTTGCAAGAAAATGATTGAAAAATATTTTTATGTGTCATAAAAAATTAAAATTTAAAAATTTGTTTTTCCGTAAGATTATTTCGAATTGTCTGTGTTTTTATTGCATTAATTTTATTTATACTTCTATATAACAGCTCCAAAATTTCAAAAACTGAGCATACAAATTTAAATTAATGATCTGCATTTCTGAACTTTTCAGAGAAAAAATACAAATCTTTAATATATGTTGCTGTGATATATATGCAAATTTCTATAAATATTTGCATATGTTTATAATATAGTACTTTTATAATAACACATTACAAAAGGAGAAGAGTCACTAAAGTATTAAAATGTGATTTTCTTTTGAAAATTGAAGAAAAAAATAAAATAAGACAAAAAAAAAGGTACACCATTGGGAAAATAAACAATTTGAAAACATTGAAAAATAAAGTTTTTACAAAATGCATGCATTTAAATTATGTTTATCTTTTAACATTATTCTCATGTGATTACAGGGAAATCCATGTTTTGTCATTAAGACAATAGCTATCTTTAAAAACGATGAAATCTCAAATACTATAATTGATAATAAATGCATGAATTTTTCCAGTATTGAGGAAGCACGAAGTATTTTTATTTCTCGTTAAAAAAATTTTTTCTAGAACATTCCTCAATTTTACTGCACATAATTTTCATTTATGCATAGTAAAACCGAGCGTCTAGGCATTAATACTTTATGAAACTGGGTGTTTTTATTCTCATGAAGTTGAATGCTGGTGTCTCGATTTATTTCAATTTCTAAAGCTCTTTTTTCTTCTCCAACGCTGCGGCGCAAAACATTGGAACAACTAAAAGGCATGGGAAAGATTAATATTTAATGCTGAGAAGCCAAACGCTCCACCAGACTGCACCTACGATAGGATAATACATGACTGAATAATTATATGGAACCACTACCGAGTATGCTTTTAAGATCATATGGAGCAGTTATGGGGAAAAATATAAAAATAAAACAACTCGATAAAATTTTTTTTTTAAGGATAAGGTTGCTTCAAATTCACTTTGATGTTAGAGTTAAAATGGTTTAATCTCTAAAAATAATCTTTTACAAGGTTTTCTTAATAGAATATTGAAAAATTTTTTTCGTTAAAAAGAAAATAATTATTTCTCTTTCTGAAAGTAGATTATTCCTTCTATCGCCTTCAATGATGTTTAAATTGTTTAGTTAATTAAAGTTACAAAATGAAAAAAAAAAAGAAACTCATTATAAAAATTGGAAAAAATAATAATAATTACTAAAAAGGGGATGGATTATTCCGTTTTTTTCCCTTTTATTTAATATCTTTAATTAACTGAAACAACATACCGACGAAAACCTTGCATAATTTAAATTTATTATAATATATTAAAAAAAAATGAATAAAAAAATAAAGATTCCACTAATAATAACATATGCAAAAATTAGCTTATACATATAACATATGAATAATTTTAAATCATTGGAGCAGAGAATGTGTAATTATTAATATTTAGGCAAACTTTAAGAAGTATAGGTTTACTAATTAAAAAATAGTATATATATATATATATATATATATATATATATATATATATATATTTTTATATATATATATATATAAATAATTTTAATTATTTTGGTGAAAAACTGAGACTTTACATTAAATAAAATTTTTAGGGTGAAAACAAACTATGTAATACTTAAAATTAAAATACTTATTACTAGTCTATTCTGTTAGAAATCGCAAATTATTTTTATTATTTAAAAATATGAAATTTTTTATATATTTGAAAAAAATTTGATTTTGATGAGATATACTTCTACGATAACATTGTTAAAATATTTTCGCAGTGTATGGCATTAATATGTTTATAAACAAGGTATGTACTAAATTTCGAAATTGTACGTGAACATATAAATGTGTGCCAGCGATGCACACTGGGGGAGGTGGGGGAGATCCACGGGTCCTGAGCGCCCCACCATTTGTGATATTTTTCGATTGACTATAATCCTGTGAATATCGCACGTAAGGATTTAATTTTGTTATTAATTATTTATTTTATTAATTAATGCTAATTAGGTATTTAAAAATGTATTTTTACGGGGTTTCTTTGTTCCAGACAATTGACAAAATCAAATGAATACTTCGGAAGGCGTATGGTGGAATTTGACCTTTAACCCCCTCAAAAATTTCTGTGTGTGCCACCGAAATGTGATCCTAATTGTTCATAGGCTTTTGAAAATTATATAGCTTTAGCTAAGCTTTGAGCATTATAGTATCAAAAAAAATTAAGATCACATACTTAAGTTTAATCACTCCAATTTTAAAAACTTTTACCCATAAAATTACATATCGTAATAATAAAAAAATATTTTTAGAAATTAAAGCATTATAATTTTTTTAATGTGACATGTTGGGCTATCTGAACTGTAATTTTATGATGTGTAAATATGCAATGTGTGACAAAAAAATTCAAAAAAATTAGACTGCTTCAATAAATCATTCTACTAACAGAAACAGTTCTCCGTGACATTATCACCTTCAAAGTAGTTCCCTTCAGCATTCCTACACTTCTGCATTCGGTGCTACCATTGTTGGTAACAGTGGTGGAACGAGGTTTTTGGAAGTCCATTTAGGAGATTTTCTGTTTTTGCTTGAACCTCTTTAACTGAGGTAAAATGGGCTTCCTTTCAGCAAGATTTAACTGTAAGAAATAAAAAAAGTCACATGGGGCCAAATCAGGTGAATAAGGAGGATGCTTCGTCAGAGTAATGTTTTTGCTGCTCAGAAACTGCTTGACAGTTATGGCCATGTGAGAGGATGCGTTGTTTTGTTGCAACAGTCATCCATCCCCCCAAATTTTGGCCTTTTTTCCAAATTTTTTCACTAAGTCTTCTTAGTACCTCAATGTAGTAGTATTGATTAAAAGTAGGATCACTGATATGAGTGGGAACCCACTCATATCACGAATTTTTGGTGTTTTGATTTGTAATCTCTGACCTTGGGTGCTCAGCTAGTTCAGCTTTCGCATTAACCCTTCCGCCTTAACACTTCTTATGCCATTGAAACACATGTGACCGTGGCTTTAACAATAAAGAAAAGATGAGAATAAAAAAAAAAATTGGATTTCTACATATATCTGATTGCAATGTACTTAAAGGAATTTAGCATATCTTATGAACTTTTCTTGCGGGATAACACGAACAGTTTGCCATATCCATCTACAGTTATATCTTCAGGCATAGTGCCAAATAGTGCTTCATCTTTTCACTATCACTGATAACTCCGATCCATAAATAAATAATCATATATATTCCATCTATATTATTAAATATACTACATTTTTAAGAGTTTTTTTCTTCAATTATATCAAGTTCATTTGTTTTCCTTGCTTTTACAATCCATTCCAACATTATTTCTCAATTTCAAAAAAATAAGAGCATTGCACATGTACATTTTAGGTTTCTTCGTAAAAAATACGGAAAATACATTTTATCATGTTAAATAAACCTTTTTTTTATTATTTAACGTCTTATTTGTCCCCATGCATTCTCAAAAGAACATATTTTCTTCAGAAAATTCTACAGCTCCTTAAATTTTACTTCAGGATCAAGCGAGTTTAAATCCCTTCTACCCTGTGACCCGGCTAAAGATGTGAAAGGAATTAAAGGATCCATCGACATGATAAATTCCTATTATTTTATTTATCACTATAATCAACTCAAGCACAAATAACACTTTAAATAGGATGATTTAGTCACGCAATAGAGAAAAGAGACGAGATTCGCGTTTGGGGAGAATATGTTCAATACTGCAGCTCTTCTCTCTCCTTTGTATTACTTTACACAGAGCTTACGTATTCAATGCCCTCACTACTACTTTAACATTCTAAACCTCAACTTAATATATGATGAAAGTACCTGAACTTATGTAGTCTTCTCCTCAATCCAACTAGACCCTAACACTTCTTGGTTATCATATTTTACAAGAAGTGAAACCGGTTCTGACAAGATTCACCTTGTAACTATCTTGTCGCCTCTTGTTAGCTAAACTTCAGACTTTCTTACTTTTTTGTTTGCCTATTCTCTTCACTGCCAATTCTCTAGCTATTCACTATTCACTTCACTTCTAATCCACTCACAATTCACTAACTCTTAAACTCTCGAAGAAGGAATATATATACTAAACTTAATTGCATATCACGTTTCCTTCTTTTAGAAGAAGATTGGTTAAAATTTGCTGGCCCAAAAGAATACCCAAAAGGACTATAAGGGGAAGGTCGCTTATAGATCCGTCACAAAATTAGTTACGATCCGCGTTCTTTTTTTCGAAATGAGTTCATAGATTATGTATTTTTATAACTATTTGTTTGCTAAATCTCTAGTCTGGATTTCTTCTTTAGATTTGGCTTTTTCAATAACATCTTTATATTCAACGGAATAAGCAATCAAATTTCTCAACGAAATTCTATAATCTTTTACTTGTGCTCTTTATTCTTACAATGATATTTATGTTCTTCAGAGTCACTGAATCTTGCTCGGAATTTGGGATGCTTTTTTAAGTTTTCTGTGTCCCACAATGAAAAATATAGTTTATATTAAAAGTCCATTCAAGCGCAGTGCACCGACTTATCAATCAGCATCCCTTCTTTCCCCATCTTATTGAGTCTCTTTTAACATCTGGATTTTGCTTCTACTCTTCAATTACTGTATTTACTTGAATCTTATTTTATTTATTTATACAACGCCTGCGTGATTGGCTTCTTCACCATTTGACACCACGCCTCCCAGTACTGACTGATGATGTCGCCAGTCGGTATTCATCGAGTCCAGTGCATTGGAGCAGGTGGTCGACATCCATTATGGAATGTCTGCAGAGTGGGAAGGCCTCGTCAGCAGCCAGGCCAAGCCAGTGGAAGTGTGCTCCCAGAAAGTCATGTCCGGTGGTTAGGCAAAAGCGGGCAACAGCCTCGGTTCTCTCCAGGTGCTTTGGGATTGGACCCACAGTGGCCAGAGTTTTCCAAGTCTCTTGGTTGTTTGGGTCATGATTGTATATTTGTCGATGCATGTAGAAACAATGTGCCTTGTTCTTCTGAGAGTCAATGGGACTTTCGTTTGAGACGACTCGGCTCCCTGCTTGGCTTTTATTGGTCGACCCTCTCATTGCCGGGGATCCCAACCAGACTTCGGACCCACTTTGAGGCCACAGTCAAGCCATATGAGATTAGCTCCGTTATTTTAGTTTTACACTGAATTGTATTAAGGCAGTCAGTTGATGTATTGATGCTTAAACCTAAAATTCCAGCTTGGGAGTATATGAAGAAGACAATCGAATCTAAGCCGCCCTATTTTTCCAGTGTTAATGATACTGAAAATAGAGTGCAGCTTAGAATCAAAAGGATCATTTATTGGATGTCAGAATTGTGTTGGAGTGTTTTTTAAAGTAAAAATATAACCGTCCATTCGGACCATTTGCATCGATGCCGTATCTCTTCCCGCAGTTTATCTCCAGCATTCAGCCTATCCTAAACAATGTTGTCTGCTCGTATTTAGGACTTTTTTTTTGTGCACGCCCCTTTTTTGATCACCTAAGCATCATATATACCAATAATAGCATCAAGATGAATTCATTATGGCGCAAGTATGAAAAGGAAGGCAATTTTATATGCAGTAAAAAACAGAAACAAAGAATTGGCCACTGAAAATTTGATATGAAAAAGCAAATATACGTCGAAGGTGCAAGTAAAATGATACAATATGTCCTTGTAAATAATCAACAGTTGTTAAAAATTATATGATTTTGGTATGTTAAAAAATTTCGATATGTAACACATAGTTTTGGAGATCATTTTTTGAAGGGAAATGGCAAATCTTTTTCTGAGAAAATGTATTTATATTTAATATCAATCACTTTGTCAAAGCATGCGATAATTTGTGTTTTGCTTTTTCTACTTCCTGATACTAAAATATTTTCATCTTTCAATCAGCGTGCAGAGATTATTGTATATAAACATCTTCACCAAACAGACGTACAATGCTTTCTGTGTCAATCAATGTAGGGAGAACAGTTTCACCTAATATCGCCAGGATACTCGGTGAAGCGTTTACTTCTAGTTTTATAGATATCTCTTTAAAGCTCAAACTATTATATAAAAATATATTCTTTAAATCATAGTTAATTTTTGTTATATGTATCATGGTGAAAATTATATGCATTGTTGGCGTATGATTTATGTTTATGCATCTCCTTATTTTTGTTGTGAATGATATTGTTTGGCGTTATTATTTTAGTTTCGCCAAGTGATACCATTATTTGTTCTCTCTTTTGGACTCCAACGAATACGTCTTAAAACTTTTCTCTTAGCCCAGTAGATTTTCTCTAATCCTCCTTTTGTACTGGAGCTCCTTTTTTAGTTTTTATTCTTACACTTTTATCCATAACCATCTAAGCTTTAAAGGTAAATATGACTGAAATTTTATCTGTGACCTCTATCAACGATGAAGTAGTATTGTATATCTCCTTGAACTCTTCGTTTGATTTTGATCACAGATACGATGGTTGCTTAGGTTTCATCTTATAAGTGTGTAATCTATTCTGCACACAAACTATTTTTTTTTTTACTTTATACATTTTGAACAATTTCTTGGATTTATGTTCGAACTTTTCCTGAGAACATTTTAAACCACTTTTAGAAGCAAACTGTTGATTTACCCATATAATCACCTTTAATTTCATAAGTATTTCTTCACTCAATATGAACTATATTATTTGAAAATAAACCAAAAACTTTCAATATTTGCGAGCCAATATTCAATCATAATTTTCATCGTACCCCCCCTCTCCTACATACAATAACAATGTATTGATTTCAATAATACTATTCTTTGATGCTAAGGCTACAATGTGACTTTAACATCTTAAGTACCATCGGCGTATATAAACGTTTCACTCAGCCAAAGCGTTAATTGTCCCGGCGTATACATACGTCTTTCCGAAATACGATCTTTTCTGTGCACTGCTATCCATAAAATTATTCCGAAGGCTTTGGAATGCAATGAAAGGACCTTGGCAGTGTGTGTTTGCGAAGGATTTGCTCATTTATTCCTCCCCCCCTAATATATCACATATAAGTGGTATCTGCATATAATATATAAAGTGGTATAAGTGCCACCGCTGCGTGGAAAGCGGTGGCATCGGGGAGCGAATAGCGTAATTTTTAATTGGCAGTTAAGGGATTAATCGTAAATCGTGCAAATTATCGACAACTGTTAATTTTTGTGTATAATTTTATATATGACAAATCCATGGGTCAATGGTTATTATTAAACTAGTTCTTAATTTACTATAGGTAAATTAATTATAAAATACATTGTGCAGTACTCATACATTTATAAGTATGGTATATCAGTATAAACGTGCATTTTATTTATTTTTTTATTTTGTCAGAATGTATTTTGTTTGTTTACTTCAGCAAATTAATAATTTTTTTAAATATTTTTTTTTTTTTACTTTTTAATATGCTCGTGCCATTTTACAGAGTTATCAAGCCTTCCTAGGGGGCGTGCCCCACAGTTTCAGAAACGCTGAAATAGCCCACACAGAACTTGATTTCTAAACACCGGGTGCCCAGTAAATAAGCGAAAATTTGAATCCTCAGTATCTGTTTTTTGGGAAGTTAAAGCGACGTAACATTAATTGGTTTATAATACACAATACGAGTTTAAATTGAAAAGTATTTTTTTTGTGCTGTGCCGCAGCACTAGACGGACACGGAGTTTCAAGCAGTTTTATTTAAAAGTTCACGTCTTTGCAGCAAAATGGGGAATTGGACCATCGAACAGAGGATTCTCATCGTGAAAACTTTTTACCCAAATAGTTCACCAGCCACAGCAATAAGATTAAATTTCGATAGTGTGTATGGGTGTCGAAACGGTGTGGCAGATTCATCAATTACCAATTTGTTTAGGAAATTTGAAGAAAATGGGACTATGTGAAAGAGAAATTTGGGGTACCCAAAAACCGTTACTACAGAAGAGAATATCGCTAAAGTCCAATAACGCATTTCAAACCATCCATGAACATCATACAGAAGTAGCACTCAAGAAGTTAGAATGAAACAAAAGACATTTTGTAAAATTTTGATAAAAAAATGTGTTTAAACATTTTGAAAATTTGTACAAAAACCGTCCACAATCAAGATATGTGAAGCCATTTCTGCTGGCATTTCGAGCATCCAACTGCCAAATATTCGTTGAGTTTTGGGCAATTTTGATCTTAGGCTTCACCATATTATTGCAAATAATGGGAAGCACTTCGAAAATCTTGTGCATTAAATCGGAATATAAATGTACTTATATTTTGAGTATAAGTACACGTATTTCTATATCTTTTCTCAAACTCTCTTACAAAACAATTCAAATTTTTGGTTAATTACTGGACATCCTGTATGTATTTTGAAATAGACTTTCAAAGAAGATAAGAGAAACACACAGAAATTTTCTACATTAAACTCTGAACATCCAATCGAAATTTCATAGTTGTAGTTCCCCTAGTTTTTCATCGTAATTCCTAATTTGAAAGATGATTGTAGCTTGATCTTAGGGAAATTTAATGTGATTGAGTTATAGATATTTAAATTTCTCTCTCTCTAATTCAAGCATACACACATACACTATTTCGTCTTTACCTCACCTTTCCTCTAATTCATCTTGATGTAAATTTACTTTAGTTCAACTTGGCGTTTCTTTTCTTCTACATGATGTTTCTATCTATGTTCATTTTCTTTATTTTTGTGTTCTTCTGTTAGTGTTTTTAATAACTCTTACAGTATTACCTTGCGTTTAGTACTTAGTTACTGATTTTTTTCAATCCGATAAACTTTAGAACACCGGTGTTTAGATTCCTAAGTAGAATCTAAGCTTTTGGAAATCTTATTAACAAGGTTTTGTTTTCCAAGATAAATCATTTTGAGAAATTAATAAAATACTTTTTAAAAATTTTTCAAAGAGGTTTAGATATTTATTTATTTTTTCATCTAAGAACACAATATATAAGAAATAATAAATGCTGAAATGCATTTTAAAATTATATTTAGATAACAACAGTTAAAAACATGGAGATGTTCATTTCCAGTACTCAATATTACTTGGTAACAAACTATTATGATAATCAAATCTTTTTACAACCTGTTAAATTATTAGTTTGAGGATAAAATAAAACTTTCTCTAACAAATGTTAATCTAAATAATTGGCAAAAATTAACTATTTTTATTTTAATTAATATCTTTATGTTGTACTTACTTCAACTTTTACACAAAAGCAAACTAATTTCTTCAAATTGTCAATTAATACACAAATTAAGGAAAAGTTATAATAAAAATAAATACAAATTTTCGTTAGAGATTTAATAGTTATAAAATTTAAAATGAGTACCAAAGTACCAAAACTGTTCTAAAGAGTTAAGTAATGCATAGCAAAGTGAGCGAGTGAATACAACTTTGCACTATTCAACAACTCAAGGACTTTTGGTGGTGGACCTCGTTATTTTGAATCATAGTCAAGCGACAAGGATGACACCTGAGCTGGCTTCTCCCCTCTCCTAATTTCCACGCCGCACCAGTGCGAGGACGTTTGAGCATCGACATAATTACGTGTACGGCAGGTTTAGGCTCGAATGCATGACACGTCGACCTTGACCACTAGGCTACTAAACCCACAATAACAAAGAAAAAGTTTTGTTTTATAGATCACAGCCTACCTATATTTAGAAGCAAACTCGATTATTGACGCAATGTAACATCACTGACATGTTATAATTTTGAGATTGGTTTCTAACTTCCTGATAAAACCCGAACAATTCACTACTCGATGAAACGAACAACACAAAAAAAGGCGACTATAAGAACAAAACATAATATTCCAGGAAATATGATTACTTTATTTTGTCTTCTTTGCTCTCCTGTGTTTTTTTTCTCTTCTTCCTTTCCTTACAATACAAATGTTTCAGCAGTGGTGTAGCTACCAATGGACTAAGCCAGAGGTTCCCAAACATTTTTCACTCATAGAACCCTTGTCATGTTTTTTGTTTTGGAGTAAGCCCCTGCTTACCTCTATTATTGGATTTTTACAAATTTATCAAATTAAATGTCTTTTTGACAGCTAATATAAAGCTACTTATTTTAAAGAATTAAATGTATCGAAGTATAGTATTTAAAAGTTAAAAAGCACATATTAATTAATTTGATTAAAATGTAATATAATACATAAAGTAACTGAACAACAAACCAATAATTTTAATAGGAGGGATGAATCTGGTGCTTTAATAACAAATTTTCATTATTCGGTATTAATCTTTTCAGGTATAACCATTGTCTGTTTAACACTCATCTCTAGTTTAAATCTCATCTGTAAGTAATGGCCACTATCTCCCCCCTTTTTTTCTTCTTTCTTTTTGGTTTTTCAGATTAGCAACCTTTCTGAAACTCCTCTCTAGGAAAACCAATTAAAAACTTTCTCACGATATTGCTTAACAGGTATGTCTTTTTAAAGCCAAAGTTGCTCGCATCTGTTTCTAAACTTAACTTTAAAACCTTCGTTAGTGCTTATTTCGATTAGTTCCTATTGTAGTATGAATATTGTTTTCAATGTGACTGTATGAATTGATTGTGACTGTGGTAATACGATCCATATATAGTCAAAGCATTCTGAAACCTAGTTTCAAATCCGAATAAAGGGCCCTTAAATGCCTGAACGTTGATTAAAACTTCCTGATGGACTGTCATAGACAAATTGAGAAAATTCACGATATCCAATGTTATACTGCTTTAACTTAATTCCTGAAAGAAATTCTGAAATATCGCTTGTTTTAATAAAATTAATGCTGTCACCTTATAACCACAAATTAATTTCAATAAATTGAAGAAATAGATCTGTTGAATAGGTAAAATCTGGTTTCCACCTGATTAAATTTTCTTTTATAATTAAAGCCACGATCTGGTTTATTTAGAGTCAATATCATTGACCCCCATTTACAATTCATTGACCCCCAAATTATCTTTTCGCTTATGTGGACTCCTTGCAGGTTGTCATAGATCCCTGGGGGTCCATATAGATAGATCACCTTGAGAATCACTGGCCTAGACGGTGCCATGCACCGTAGCCCTCGGACACTGACCAACAAGCAAGCTTAATTTGCGATAATTTCTCCTGCACTTAAGATATAAATACAAAAGGTTTCAAAACATAACTGTGATCCGGGAAACTCAGTTGAAAGTAATTTCGAATATGTTGGAAATTCCCCAAATTCTTTCCTTTATTTGTATGGTGCTGCGAACTTTACTTATTGAATGTTTTATATTATTTTTCATTTTTTTTTTCATTTTTCTAGCTGTTACTTGAAAGTAAACTTTAAATTCCATGAAAAATCTTACCATACATCTTAAAAAGCCTACACAGGAAGCTATGTTTTCTTGATCATTTTATTTTTAATAACAATATGATGCATAATAAGCTATTTTCCTGTTTCAGTATTTCGCAATCTACTTGTAACTGCAGTAAAATGATATAATTTTGTCTCCCCTCTCCTCTGTTCCTTCGCAAAGGTATATTTTCTTTAAAAAAACACTTATAATAATACTGTATTATTTTCTTGTTAATGCATATTTTTTGTATCATTTCCTGTCTATCACGTATCAAATCTGACCTGGGTAATCACTAAAGTCTACACAAGAAAACTCATACACATACATATAAGTATTATGTAGCTTTGATTTCCTATGTTATGAAGAGCACGATAAAGGGTTGATGTTAAAGAAGTTACTTTGTATACTTAAATATCAATATATATATATTTTCTTTTTTTTTCTTAATAAAGCCCAACTACAAAATAGGGCCCTCGTTTTTTTCCATTGCACTAGAGCCTTTGGATACTTAGCTAAGCCTGTGTAAGACGGTTTTTAAAAGAAAGAAACACCATATTTGCAATGAAAACTATTTTCTGGAACTTTACAACACATTATTTATCAACATCACGAACTAGCGTAATATATTTTATTTCCAATTAATCATAGCTTGAACCTCGATATGTGAATGAGTTCTTACTGATTTAATGAAGCAAGATGCCTTTAAAATAGCAACGATATATAAGTATGTTTAAAATTTAAATGCATGGAAATTTTAAGCGTGTTAGAAGAATTTTTTTTTAAAAGAACAACGAAATCATATCCGTCTCCAATATTAAATATATAGCAAATATAGATTCTATATAGACTGTCCGTAGTTCTACAAATTTACTGAGTTAGTAAAGTAAACATGCATTTTACATATTTTGCATACGTATATATTTCTGTGTTATATATGAGACAAATTAATCTCCATAAATTTTTAACCTATTTTCCTTACATATTTTACAAACATTCCAATTTTTATGATCTTGTAAATATTTGAGAATTACAAACATTTAATTTAAGAAATTTCATTCATATCAAATCGAAAAGAAATGAAGTAATAGATCCTCTTTTAAAAATTTACCTTCAAATATTACCACATTCATTCATCATTCATCATAGGTACTTTTTTTCATCCATAAATTTCCCTTTCTGAGAGAAATCTATTGGAAGTGTTTTCAAAGATTTCACTCGTTGAATATTGAACGGAAGAGAAAGGGGAAAAAAATAATAATTTAACGGAACGTTTTTGACTCATGCCACCGCTTCCCTGAAGTAACATCAAAAGTGGTTCTAGTGGAGGCGTAACGTGATTCGCGACTTCTGGGAGGGAAACAAGAATATTCCTTAAAATATAGAGTAAGGGGAAAAGGGTATGTACACCACACTACTTACATACCGCGGAAGAATTTCTCCGTAGAATATCCCTAAACTACGGTCCACATGAAATATTAACTATTCCGCGCACCGCATCTTTTTTCTTGCAGAGGCTGATCATTTCAGACGCCAGGTTCCGTAACAGCGTACTTCCACCAAATGCAATTACATCTCTTGTATACGATGGGGATATCTTGGAAGGATAAAAAAAAAGGGAAATACTAAGGGAAAGAGTCGAGAAAAAATTGCACGCCTACCTTCCATCACTTGCATCTTACCAACAGCATAGATTGGATGGTCCCAGATGACTTTGTGGTTCTTGTAAGGATGTAATGTAGAACGATGATCTGCATCCTTACTCATATGTTTTGGGTACATATTTATCTGTGAAATATCATCGGATATATGTAGCAATTTGCAGAAATATCTTATTTAGTTATGTGCTATCAAACAACAACAAAAAAGCATTTTGATAAAATTTTGTCTAGCTTGTATGATTTTTAAAAATTTGCAACCATTTCTAAATGTATTTTACTTTATACGCAGAATTTTTTCAATTTTTTTTAAAAAGAATATTTTTTGAAACATCGTATGACCTTGAGTCTCGGGTGTATTTTAAGTGTTTAAAGTCTTATTCATTGCAGAAATATTTTATGTGTATAGTTTAAGTTTTTACTTTTATATAGCTCCAGAAGTAACTCTACGAATTTATTGTATTTCCTTCTTCATTTATTATTTTTCCTTACATAGTACTTACATTTATAAGCTGAACTTAAATGTATTGCTTACATTTTTCAATATATCAAACTATTTTAGAACATACATGACATATATCTGATTTTTAATGAAGCAATATAAATAATTTGAATAGCTAGCTTATGTTGTAAGACTTTTGTAAGTAGTTTGGGAGTTTTCGTAGGTTTAATCTGAATTTTGTGATCTCATATGCCGGTTTTGGTGACCATGTAAATAATTTTTACTAGCAAATAGCTTTAAATACTTTTAACAACTGATTCTTTGAAATTTGTATTACCAAATTTATTTTAAAAAATTAAAACTCGCAAAGCATTTCATTACTTAGTATTTTTAATATAATCATTTAATTTTTTAGTAGTATGTACTTTATGATTTTAAAGTTACATAATAGTACAAAATTTTATAACAATAAGTCAAAAACAATGGATTAAGGTATTGGAACAGTTATTTGGACGTGTTATCGAACAATACAATTGAACTTCTTTTCTAAGTAAAAATAAGTGTTTTTAGAAAATGTTCTGAAAAGTATTTTAATTGTTTTTTTAAATTTATTCCAATAGTTTTTTTTTAAATAAAGGATTAAACTTGAAGAGTTCATTAAATAAAATCAGCAAAAGACAAACCTAAAGGTATTTTATATATGTAACACAAGGTGGAAAGACTGATGTAATATTTTATGAGAAGTAGAACACATATGTAGATTTTAAAAGTTCTTTTTTTAAATTTTTACAAAAAATTTCCTCTATGGGTTTCTTTTTTTATATGTTTTTATTTTATATTCTTAAAATGTTTTTACAAAAATATAGTAATTAAAAATTTATTTCGTTCACAAAATACTAATATTTAATAATATATTTTATGAATTTTATCATTCTAATCTAGTATTGAAACTTCTAAAATTATTAACTTCAGCAATGTTTTTTTTAAATGTTTCTATATTAGTGCTTTGCAAACTTTCAATATTTATGACCCAATTTTCAGTCACAACTTTCATCGCGCCCCCTTCCTACTTCCAATGACAATGTATTGAATGCAATAATAATGTACTCTGATGCGCTAAAGCTACAATACGATTTTAATTTTAAACCGTATAAGTTATCAAAATGAATGCAAAATTTTGTGTATGACAAGCCCATGGGTGTCATTAGTAATTATTAAACTTGTTTTTAATTTTTGGTATTGATAGAATTATTATCAAATTCTTTGTGCAATACTGATGCATTTATAAGTATATTACATCAACGCGAATATGTATTTTATTTTTTATATCAGCATATATTTTGTTTTGTTTCCTTACAGTAAATTGATAATTATTTTAAATATTTTATTTTCGACATTTTTAATTTGCTCGCATCCCTCATGTGGCTTTATTACGCTCTAGCATTCAATAAGCGATGTTCTATATAGATATTTAAAGAAACTGTATATTGTTTATTTTATGAAATATCTAAATTTTTTGAGAGATTTATTTTTACAGAAATGATATAAATACACTTATTTAACATAATTTAGTTAAAACACATTCATAGTCCTTAGATAACAAATATTTTACATTTAATAAATAGTAAAATACTTTAAGAAAATTAATACTACTCAAATGCTTAAATCAATCATAATAAACTATTTTTATTTTATAAGAAACGTAAAGCAGTTAACATTTAGTGAAAGTGTAGTGGTTGTGTTAAATATTTTGCACTTGCGTATTGAGATACAAATACGTGCCTCTTTTTTAGAAATCTGGTACAAATCAAGACAAATTTTCAAAATTAAAAAAAAAAGGAATAAAATCTTTATTGCAAGCAAGCAGACTACAGCGGTTATAATTGTCAGATTTTCAATCTCCCCACATGTACAAGAACAAAAATAGTGTAGTAATGCATTTATGTGTAAGTCTGCGTAACATAATTTTCTTTGTAATGAAAGTTTCCAAATAATCATATCAGAAATACACAGCACACACACAGACACAAAACAACCCACCCTTAAAACGTATGCCAAAATAGCTAGGGCACCAAGTTTCTGTTACAATACCAGAGAATGAGATGTTCTATCTTTTATCGACATTATGTTTCCTCTATCCTTTCTCGAAAGAATAATAACGCGAAATTCCCGGGTTTTTCTCCACACATTTCAGTTTCAGAATGACCCATCTACATTTATAAAAAAAATGGAAACCTTGAGACTGAGGCCGCGGCCTCCTGCGCCATTTGATGGCCCTCACACGTCCCGCAATCTGAAGCCCTGGTTGTTTTTATCTTCCCAACATGCCCCTCTTTGCAGTTTTCTAAGTATTCGAAGACTGTGTTGCTAAGACGCAGCAGACATGTTGTTTGAGGATAACCATTTGCCCCTAGGGAGAATACGAGCCTATATCGCTTTCTTCTACGGATATATTTTTTCAGCCCCACGCACGAAGAAAAGATAGAAGCAAAACACAAATAATAGTGTGTTACAGCTGGAGAAAAAAAAGAAGTGAGGGTATACGTTGTTGCAAAGGGGCGTCATAAAGATATTTTATAATAGCCTGGATTTTGTTTTGTTTTCGAGCGGAATATAAAAGACGATTTGTTAAGCGGATGAAATTGTATCTTGGAAGGCCGGCGAACACCGTTAAAACTGTGTTTCTGTTTCATTACTGGAGTTTCAGTAATGCGATATGCAGTGAAGAAATAAATCGCATTCAGAAACATGATTTCAGGGAAGATATCGCTCGGCCTGTGTAAAGGTGCAGTTCATTCTTTTACGCTGAATCTCATTTTTTTATCCATAGCTTAGTAATTTCAGCTATTTTTTTAAAGATTTTGGAATCGTGTGAATTTTTAAATTATTTTATAAAGTATCTTTAATTTAAAAAAAATAATAATTGAAAGTACTAATATAAAAACGATTTCTTTTAAATAAAAATTATTATCACTTTCTTAGAAATTAATCAAAAATTTTTTGTATTTTTCTTTCAAAGTCTTTGGAAAGAAATATGGATATATTTTTTTTTAAAATTTAAATTTTAGTGAAAAATAAATTTGCAATTCAAGTAGATATGTTAGAAAAAATAAATATTTTCGGGTTGTTGATTATAGCCCCATTTATGAATGGCATTAAATTACATGAACATACTCTCAAAGGGAGAACAATTCTCATTCCTTCGAATTCGATAGTCCATTTTTCAGAAAGTTGTCAATCTTTAACAATGAGGGATATCTAAATAATCGGGATACTTCACAATAAGCATTTACATTCAGAATCTGACAATCAGACAATCATTCAACAATGAGCTTAACTGCTAAGCATTTTAAATTTCTTTTATATATTAATGTCCTAATAATGCACCATTGTCTGAAGAGGATTTAAAATGAGATCAAATCGAGCAGTTTTATATGACACTATAATTTAGTAAATATTGTTTTTAACCATACAAATAACAGAATATTGAGTATACTTGTTTCCGTATTATGAAGCTACTTTCAAACTATTCTAAATTATGCAAAAATTATGATGTACTATTTTTAATTAACTTATTTAATTATCACATCAGAGTTATTCTAAAGTTTACGGAGATATTTCGGATTTCATTTTGATTTTTTTTTTCATGTACAGAAGTGATATAAATAAAGTAATTTCAATCTTTTCTGATTCTATTGGTTATAAAGTTAAAAAAATAATATTATTATAAAAAAAGCTTTACAATTTTGTGAAATGAATATTTATAACACATTCATCCTTAGCTCTCATTCTCTGTACCTTAACACTAACTGAAAATTTAAATAAAATCTGAAAACTTTGATCATTGATTAAACAAAATTGATGCTACATTTTCTGATAATAAGGATTTGGTATATTTACAGTGATATAAATAATCAAATCAAAATTAATGTAATAAAGCATAATTGGACTGATTTGATAGCACAAAGGAAGTTGCAATTTCTATATATTTACTTTTTAATTAAAAAAACAGGGATATTTCGGGAGAATTTTACGTGACTTAATTCCACTATTGATAAATATTTGTATACTTTTTTAAATGTTTCTTTGTTGATGTACATAAATAAGTTTCTAATTATAAATATACTATATATAAGCTAATTTTTCAAATACGCACACAAGCCTCTCTTATGAGGGATAGGGTTGCATACTAAAAATGCGCAGATGAAAGCGTCTAGGGGTAAACACAACGGTAAAAATTAAAAATCTGTTGGTCTATAGGGAGGGGGCGGAGGATTAGCCCTCAAACAACACTCCTTTGTGTACCCCACTCTAAAACTTTAGCAATCATACTTACAAAAACAAAATGAAACAATAGTAGCTCTGAAGCTTTCTCAGATTTAAAAATACATTATCATAAAAGATTCTTTTTTAAGAAAATGATTTACAATTTAAATAATTATATATTTCAAAGAACTCTGATTTTATATTATAATACCAACAATGTATGCTTAATGTCAATTGAAAGATATATATACATATTTTTTTTATTTTAAATTATTATAATGATATATAATTATAATTCTATGTAGCTATGCTTTAGTTCATTCATTTTGTAAAATCACCAAAATTTTAAAGTTCTTGAATATTCTAACTATTTGCAAACAAAATAAAAATATGTATTGACTTTATTTTGTCATTTATTAAGATTGTCCACAGCGTATAAAGTCGTTCCGTGCCATAAATCTGCAAATGATAATTAAGTTTCAGTACATATGAAAAATCAAACGGGATCTCAAAATATCTGGACACTATAATGTAAAATTATAACTCACGCCACTGAATCTAGTCTCCACATTGTACTCTGACAATATCCTCACTTAATGTAAAGTTATATAAATAAAAGTAAAGAAGAACTCTTACTTATGAGATAGAAAAATAATTGAAATATGGAACTAATTCGTTTTAAATTCTCTTGAAAAGAATAAGAATGATTTGAAATGCAAGTGAATAAACGAACAGATATTATAAGAAAAATGCTTTTTTTTTCAATATGTTTCATATTTAAACTGAAAGTCTATGGGTTATTACAAAGAAATAAGGTATACATATTTTGAATATTACCTTAAAATTTTACTTATTCATTTCGTGTACATTTGCTATTAAAAACGATATAAGTTTAAATTATTCCTCTTCGAAAGAACTTTTACACGGTTTTTGATGCTCGTACCTAATTCCAATCTGTGAAAAACAAGTGAAGCACTCAAACACTGGTTGTTTAGTTAATTGACGTAACTGATATTGCTTGATAACCATTTGCGGTTCTCAGGAACCTATAATTTAGATACTTGGTTAAATAAGGTCACTTATTCTTACTTAGTTTGTCCATTTCTTATAGCCATTGGCATGATCATATTTTACAAAAATATTAGAGTGAAGTTCCTTTTTTTCTCATGAGAAAAATCAACTTTTTGTCTTTTTCAATTCAATATTAAAAATAATCTTTATACAGTTGAAAATATGAAGATTATTTTTAAATTTTCAATACATAATCACACTTCATACTTGAATTTCATAAATGTAACTTCTTATATATTAAGGTATCCGACTACCCTAAAACTGTGAATTTTGTCAAAAATTGACAATTTTCTTATGATTTTACTTTATGGACCATCTTATTAGCTTTATAAAAATACTAAGTTTATCATTATCCGTTTACTAGAACAAAAACTACAAGTCATTTAGTAAAAGTATATGCCAATACTTTGAGCAAGTTGTCCCACTTTAAAAAGCTTTTTACTCAAAATTTGATTTTTTGAAAATAATCAAACGGGGTCAGCGATTGCTAAAAAAGTCTTGAACATAATTAACCGAAATTTTTTTTGAAAGTTCTATATAATAGTAGAATTGTTTTAACCTTCAGATTTAACAATCACTGTTTTATTACAAAATTTACAGTCCCTTATGTGAATATAATCATGGTCTTTTTAAGCATTTTCATATAGTAACCGAGATAAAGTGCTCTAGTTTTTGTAAAAAAAAATATTTCTTATCCTGAAGGTCATTTCAAAGGTGAATAATATAGCAACACATTAGATTGAAAAAATTGAAAATTTGTACATAAACCTTTGGTGCAGAATTGGCCGGGTTTATACTATTTTTTGTCAATTTTTACCTATTTTTTCCCATTTTAGTAATAATAATTTCTTTTTCTCTTCTTAATTTTAGCACTTTCTTAAAATGCACTAAACAAATCTAAAAATAACAACAACAAAAAAATCCCTATACCTCCTTTTTTTTTAAAAAAAAAAAGTTGTTGCAACCAGTCGGATACCTAAAGAAGTATGAAAAATATTAACCACAACGTTTTAATTTCTATTAGCCATGTTATGTAGAAGAAATTAATACTTGAAATGAAAACATTATGAAAGGAAGAAATTAAGATAGTAAATGTTACATGAGACTGTTCCTCTAAATATAATCATTCAGGTGACCTCAGTTTCCTTTGGGTCTAGTTCAGGACAACACCGATAGCTCATCTCCTAATTCCAGTGGACGTAAATTCAAAGTAACCTAACCTTAAATGCGTAGTAAACATAACTCGGTTGCATAATCCGCTGTCTTCATTCTCTATGACATTTTTCATACAGTTCTATTAATACAGATTGCAGAGGAGCTTATGAATTTTATATGGGGCACACTTCCGTGCCAGAGTAAAGCCCGCTTAACCCAAGGGGAACGCGAATAGGTGCATTATTCTGACTTTTATTGCTTTGTCAACAACATGCATTATTCCCCAATGCTTCTTTCAAGTGGAGCGATCCACCGTGCTTCGCTTACATAAATTACATCCGACGTGTTTATGCGGGGTAATAAAACTAATTAACACAAATTGCGTGAGCGTAAAGCGGACAGTTATTCATTTTGGAACTTGTATATATCTTTAAACATTATAAAGCGTTCGGAGTAGCCCCTTTTGGGATAGCATCAAAAGTAGAGCTAAACTCTTTTTATGGATGTGGTGAAAACAAATCACGAACGTAATGCATACAATAGTGATTTAAAAATTATTGCTATTTGCTTAATCTTTATGTTATTGAAAACGAAGAATAGTCACTGTAACGATTTGTTTCGATCTGTTTTTGTTCATTGTTATATATCACTCCGTTCTAAGTTTCAGTAATTTATCGTAATTTGTTTGTAATTATTCGCAGAATAATTCATTCATATTGAAAACACAAATCATCGGATGCTTGTATGAATAAGAGAAATAATTTTTCTGTCACTTTTAGAGTGAGATTCTAATTTATTTTTGGTTATTTTGTTAAAGGTTTCAATTGCATTACTGACTTTCAAACAAAGTAAACGCAAAAATAACACCAGTGAAAAACAAAAGTATCCTATGTACAAATTATTTATTTACTCCAGCATTGTTCGGGAGTACAATAGGTTCTAAACATTGAATTCTAAAATATCAATGTATTTCTTTTTTCATTCTCAATGAGGAATATATACTTTTTGTTCTATTATCTTACGCTTTAAAAATATTGCGCAAAACAATGTAATGTTTTTAAAATTATAAATTGAAATTTTATTATTTGATTCCATTTAAAAACATTCTCTTTATGCAATGTTATGTTTTATGCATATTTTTAAATCTTAATTTTATATTGATTTCATTTATTAAATAAATTTTTCAATTATTGTTACATACTAAAATTTTATTTCTAAAAAATGAAAGAGATAAAAAGGGATTTTTTAAGGATTTAATTATAGAAAATATTTTTATTCATAACACTATGTAGCATAGTAAAAAAAAAAAAAGAAATGAACCTTGAAGCAAAGAATATTTCATTATTACCAACATATTATGCTAAATTTTATGGATAATTTATAGTAAATATAGCCAATCATATATTACACGAAATATAATTAATTATTGTTATAAAATTCATTGAAAATGTCTTTGAAAAGAAACAACTAAAAGAAATTGCATATTTTTAGTTAAAGCTTTATTAAAAGTGTGCAAATAAGTTTGAAATAAATAATAAAAGGAGAATATCTTTACAGGATTAAAATTATTTTCAATCAATTTTAAATTCAGACTAAGAAAATATTTTTAATGAATAACAAATTGTGCAATAAAAGTATTATTTCAATAACAATGAATTATAATGTGGATTTTAAAGCTTACGTTTGATTTAAATATGATGCAAAGGCAAGAATATAAAAGAAATTCTGACAATAAGCTTGAAAACATTTATAATATTTCTATAATGATGCATATTTGCTCGGAAAAATTACCTTCAATCAGTTTTGTTATATATTCCATACACCCATTAATCATTTATGAAATAATTATAAATTTATGAATGTGATTTCCAGGTATATTTCTTAAAGTTCCAATGAGAACTTAAAGAAGCGATGATAGTAGTGAATTGAATTTAATATTTGTATGCAAAAATATTTGAGCAAATTACTTTTAATCATTATCCTTCACTTAAATATTTCTTCTCAAATATCGTATATCATTTCATTAAAATCATAACATTGTTAAAACACTGTTTAACTTGCTAGGTATATTTCTAAATTTTTGACATTTATTTTATGAATGAAATTGAAATACTTTAAGACAGTGCTGCTCGAACTTTCAATATTTGCGACCCAATATTCAATCAAAATTTTCATCGTGCCCTCCTACATACAATAACAATGTATTGAATTCAGTAATACTATACTTTTATGCTAAGCGTGTATTTCATTTTTAACCTCTTAAGTGCCTCCGGCGTATATAAACGTCACGCTCTAGTGCGTTAATATTGCCCCGGACTTATATTTACGTCTTTCTAAAGTACGAACTTTTCTGTGAACTGTTATCCATAAAATTATTCAGAAGGCTTTGGGATTGCAAAAAAATGACTTTGACAGTGCTTGCAAAGGATTTACTTATTTCAGAGTATTTGCTTATTTATTCCTTTTCTACCCCCTCCCCCTTCACCAATACACCACATACGCTCGACTACGTGTTAAAAGTTGTTATTGGGGAGTGAACCATTTTACTAGCATTTAAAAAATTAATTATAAACCAAACAAATTATCAAATAAGTTTAATTTTTTTTAAATATGACGTCCATGGGTTCTTTGGTAATTATTCAAATTGTTTTAACTTTTAGTAAAGTTAAATTAATTATAAAATACATTTTTCAATACTGATAAATTTATAAGTATATTATATCATGGCAATTGTGTATTTTATTTTTTGTTATACCGGGATGTATTTTTCTAGTTAATTTTCAGAAAAATTTGATAAGTTTTTAAACGATCATTTGTTTTAGACATGCTCGACCCCCTCGTAAGGTTTTCACGCACCCTTGGTGGTGCCCCACAGTTTCAGAAACACTGCTTTAAAAACTTAGTTTAAAATATTATTTTTTAAAAAAACAGTGCATGTCTTAAATAATACTTAATTAAGTAAATTAAGAGAGAGAGAGAGAGAGAGAGATTTAATTGTCTTTGAGTAAAGTGTTCAAAAGTATTTGATGAGCCACAAAGAAAGGTATCTCAATAAATAATATTACAGACCAAAATTCAATACATATCTTAAAATTCACCTGTAAGACTCAATTTATCCATTTTTTCAGTAGTTAAAGAAATTCAAAGCTTTTAGCATTTAGTTGTTTTATGAGACAATATAGAAGAGGATTACAATATATTTTTTTCATTTTTAACATACACATTTATTTCTATCTTTTCAAGAATAATTTTTATGGATCTAAACACGAGATTTCTACTCAACTGTGCTTGGTTAGAATCTTAAATTGGATTGCAACAAGTTTATTTACATTTTCTCGATCAATGTCTTGCATCTGTTCCTCCACATCAGTTTCCATTATTCAAGAGTTTTAAACACCTGTTTCTATTTCATATTAAACTCACTTATGTTTCCAAACACGTAGCTTACTGAATTTTAACTGCATATCTAAAAGGGAGTTTGGGAGATCTTCGAAAGGCTTGATTAACTCGCAGTAATTGCCAAGCCTTAAGTAGGAAATTATTTTAATGCATGGACTTTTCCTCGTCTCTTATGGTATATTTAATAATACGTTTTCGTACTTTTAATAGCATACTATTATGATAACGCTGTCAAAAGAGATCTCTTTGCAGTAGCGAAATAATATTTCGCCCCTCTTCGGATTTGTTTAATATTTCAATATGTGTGTGAAATAAGAATTCGCCACCCTTTGCTCAGTGAGTTCACGTAACTCATATAATTTAATCAAACTTGAAGTAAAGTATTTTATAGAAATTTAATTACCTTTTTCGGAAACGGTTTTCAAAAAGTTGAAAGTTCTATAAAACGTATGGATAATTGAAGAAACAAAATCGAATAATTTATTTTACCGTATAAAAAATATATAAAGTGTTAAAATATATACTAAGAAATAATTCCTGTCGATCTGTACTTTGCTCTTCATAAATTTGAAAGTCACAAAATTTTATATTTTAAACAAGGGAAATAATTAATTATTTTCTTATACATTTTATTTCCTAAAAAATTTACTACTTTCAGTTACATTCCATTGGATGTTTAAGTATCCCAAGTGCATGGAGTTACTGGATATTTCGCTCTCTTTTGTCACATTTTTTAATCCATTAACTCTCATTATATTCGTCCTCTATCAATACAATTGTGACAAAAAACATGAAAATTCAGCTATTTTGCTTGTATTTTCTAATACTACTTGAATTCTTTCCAAAATCAATTTTTTATGTCCTTGTTTTTACTCTCCGGATGCCATTTTTGTAGTTGATATCATTTGATTTTCTTTCATGTGCTCAAGTATATTCTAAGACTAAAGGAAACCAATTTTTCGAAATAAAATAATGCATTTTTTTAATGCTGCAAAATTTGTCATATGTATTAAAAAAGAAAGGAAACTGAGTCACAAAACAAATTGCAAAGTATTTTTTTATTGTTAAAAATTATAATCATTATTTCTTAGTTCTTTAAATAAAAAGGTTGATAAAATTAATGTACAAACATTTAGTGCTTATTACTTAACTACGGTTAATTTTTTTTGGGGGGAGGGGTATATATATGTATGTATATATATGTATATGCATATGTATACAAATAGAGAATAAGAATGTCAAGCTTCGAGAATATGGATATAATACATTAGACGAAATTAATTAAAAAAAAGCAAGTTTTATCATCATGGTTAAAACATTTTTGATTAATATTAACTTAATAACAGTATTATCTCCGACACTATAAATTTAATAAATAGCTTTAATTTTATTTATGTATTGTTAATATAAAAATGCATTAATAAATAATTCAAGTATTTCAGTCTGTATAGAGTGTGAATAGGATTGTAATTACTATATTGATTTTAAAATATTTTTCCTCTACAGTAATATAAACTATTTTAATGCGTATAATTTAATTGCCTTTTTTATGAATACTGACAAAAATGAATATTATTAACAAATATCATACAAGAAACTTTCAGTATTTAAGTAACTTAGAAAAAACAAAAAATATTAAAGTTGTTATTCAAATCCTTATATTTTATTAATGCTTTATTAAAAAAATCTTTTCAACTGAAAACTTCTTAGAAATAAACTTATTCATATAACCATTTTTAAAAAGACTGTAAGATATAAATTTCTAATTATTTCTTTCAAAATAGTTTTATTTCTGTTTTTTAAAGAATTTGCGGGTTTTTTGTTCATATTATTCATTGCTCTGTAAAATGTGGAGGTTTTTCCTTATTTTGTTTTCATAATTTAATTTTATGTTCAAATTACATACTTGTGTAATATTTCTTATTTTGAATGCATATTAGATGCCGTTACCAAACTGTTTTTAAAATAAAAACTACGACTTAAAATATATCTCATTACTCAATGCTATTGTGTGTTATAAAGCATAATTTTTTCCATACAAAAAGAAATTGATATGAAAATTGCATTGTGTTCCTTAAATCGACTTACTTTTATTATTACTGTTTGAACCAAATCAAACGTTTTACACATTGCACAAAAAAAAAGAGTTGCTTATTATCTTACACAAAAATAACTTAAGAAAATAATGTTTCAAAAAAAGTATTTAGTTCTATATTTATAAATCAAAAATATACTTTTTTGTAAATCTTAGGAATCGTTTCATATACTATATTAAATAAATGCTATAAATTTGGGGAATAATTTTAATTTTTAAAATTAAACGTATTTAAATATGATTTGCGTTGTCTTCCTTTATATTTCACAGAAAAGATCTTGGGTATTTTAGGGAATATTGAAACAAAGCTTCCATCCATGTGGCATTCATAAAATGGCATAATATACTTCATGATTAAAGAAATAAAATACTGTGCATGGGGACATTGTCACAGTACTGAGGAAATCGTTTCTGACAATAGTGTAATTTATATTACGCCATAGTATACATATAATGAATCTTTGGTCAAGTTTTTAAAACAGAATGGGGAAGGGGTACACAATTGCTACACAATTAATGAATTATGTACACATTTTTACTTACACAAATATTGAGCGAGTTTTCAGTATTTTCGATTTTCTTATTCCTGTATTAGGTAAAATGATAACATTCTACGTCTGGCTATAACTTATATTAGACCAAAAGACTTCACGGTCTACATTTATAAAAATATTTATTTGTTGTTATTTTGTAATGGAATTAAATCTCTTTTAAATAAATCATTAAAAAAGTATTTATTTAAATAAAATGCTGGTGATTACTTAGAAAACTATTAAAAAGAAAAAAAAACAGCCAAACGTTTTTTTGGATACATCGTCTTGCACCAGGGTGACCGTAAGCTTTGATTAAATCTTTCATGCTCTCTAATTGGAACGTAGTTTAAAAAAAAACATAAAGATCGAATGGATGTGCTCTATCATGACAAATCTAAAAATACTTATATTTACACATACACACATTTAACTGAAGACAATTTTCTTTCGCTTATCTTTTGTACAATCTCATGCATTTTTGATTCCATGATTCGCAAAAATGTTCTATATTTAAGATAATTTCATTGAAACTTAATTCTAGATTTTACTATGACTCATAACTACTTTGTAAAACATGAGTATTAGAGTTATAAGTCTAATTTGAAACACATACATGTATATATATACATACACAATAAAATATATGTAGAGAGAGAGAGAGAGAGAGTAAAAGATAGAGTGTAGTATTTCAAGTATAAATAGTGCCAAAATAGTTAATTTACACTAATGCGATTTGTATTAAGGAGCATCAAAATACTTTAAATATTTAGATTTAAATAGTATTTAAATTAATTAATTCAAAATGATATCAAAACACTTTCTGTTACTATTCTGTGATTATCTTATTATGCTTATATTCCAAATTCTGTTATATTGAGCTAATGTGTTACCCACAAAATTGAAATGATAATAATTGTCTGTCCTATATATTCTTACAATAAATACAATTTTAGGTATGTAATATTACATATACTTTTTTTTAAAAAAATATTATTAATGCAGTATAATATTAACTTCCATTGAAAAACAATACTTGAATATTGAATTCTGAGACAAATTTGTAAAAATTAAATGATAATTAAAATTTGTGATTTTAATCTTTTAAAAAACGGAATTTTTATCTATTGTTTTCTTTGTTCTTTTTCTGTCTTTTAATTAAAATTATTTGATAAAAAACAAAATAAAATCCCAGCCCCAAAAGAGTTTACTAACATAACTAAAAAAATACAGTTTCTCCAAATATTTTCAAAAATAAATTAATTAATAATATTAACTTAGATTCTTTGGTTAAGTCGACGCGTATAAATACTTTTTACTCAACTGTTATTGAAACCAATTCTCATTCTAATTTAAATAACATGGCTTAAAACGACAGTTAAGATTTACGCCGTTAAAAACTGCGCAGACGCCTACACTTCCGTCTGTTTCAGTCTGAGTCATTTTCCATTTGCTTCCTAACCAGGGATTCGTTGCCGACGCTAACGACTGTACATTGTCATTCATTGCAAATACCCATAATCGGATTAATTAAAATCGGTCCTCAAGAGCCCAGAATCCGAGACCAGGGAATTGATTCAAAGTAGGGGGAGTCGCTAATTAGACGTAGTCCTAGTGACTCACTTGACTCCCTGGCAATGGCAGGTAGAAAATATTGCGTAATTAAAAGTGTTATGAAAGGAAACAATTCTGGATTACAGTTACAAAGTATTTCTAGTCGTTCTGCGTTTGTCTCTTTGTCTCCACTTAATAATAAAATTTTTAATGCTTGTTACTGGTATCAGTGTTATTTTTACTCTTTTACAAAAAAAGAATAGTCTAATTTTACTTTATATATCTTTATTTTAAGTGTGATTAATACTAACCTATCTATCTATGATCCACATCTTTCTCCCTTTAAAATAATCATTCACTTAATTGTCATAAATCTAAAAATAAGTACAAATATATAATATATACGTATGTATATATATATATGTGTGTGTGTAGGTTTGTGTGCGTGTAGGTGTGTGCGTGTAGGTGTATATGGGTAGGTGTGCGTGTATGTATGAATGTGTGTACCAACTGCAAACTATAAGTCAAAAACAATGCATTTAAGTATGCAATTAACTCTTGGCAGATAATTTATTTATAATCTTCAAAATACTCCTAGAACTCTTAAAGATAGAGGAAAAGAAAAGAAGAAAATTCTTTAAAGATACTATATAAAAGAATTAAGAGTAATCATATACATAAGAATTTTTGAAAATAAAATGTCCTAATGAGTTTTAAATATATATAACTAATTAAAAGTAAAATTTTAAAATTTACACAAGTTTTGCATATTAAGTGTTTTTTTTAAAATTTAGCTAAATGTAATCCTAGTTGAATCCATCCTAAGTTTAGTTAATGTAAATGTTAACTGCTTTAATTAAAAGGTTTGAAAAGAGTTACTGAAAAAAAAAAAGGATTTCATTATAATGTTGCATTGCAAAATATTCACTGGGTATTGATTTTTAAATACAAAATACATTGATTATTTTAACCAATTCATGACAGTTTTTTAAAGGTACAATATAATATATATAAGAATCACTTTTAATTAGCAGATGTCATCTGCTTTTCCATCTGTTTACAAAATTGTATAGTGTTATTTAAAAAACATACAATTATTTAATGTAACATTTGTATTGTGTTGCAGGGTAATATAAACAACAGACGTTAACTTTTAATTACATTACAGCTACTTATACAATCTCTTAGATTAAAACATAACATATGCAATAAATCTGAAAAGGTATAGAAACATGAAGCCTTATTTTAAAAATATTGAGAACATTGTTTTGTTAAAAATTGGCATTTATTTTTATTTATATAACACCTGTAAAGCACAGACAGTGATTTAAGGAAGTAAATTTTAATTTGTATTTAATTTCAATCTCAAATATATTGAACATGCAAAACAATGCATAGCCCAAAATTGAAGATTTTCTGTGTTTTGTTTTATAAAATTGTCTTTCAAAAATTGTATTCAAACAATGTATTAAATTTGCATTATTTTTCAGGTTTAATGCTGAATAAAAGGGGGAAACATGTTTTTGTTCATGGTTCCGACGTTCATAATGATCTGTATGGAATTTATGAATGAAATGGGGGTGCAAAAGATAAATTAAAGTGCATTTTAGGATTACAATATACATCGAAAAATATTCTGTAGAAAAGAAAAACCACCAGTAAGATTTAAGATTAAAAACGAAATTCTGTTTTATGCTGGAACAGAAAAGCCTTGAATTTCAATGCCTTGTTTAAATTCAAAAACAAAACTCGCTACCACAAATATCTATTTCATATTTAAACCTACTATTTCCCGATCTGAAATATAGTTTTTCCAAAAACAACGCAGAGGCGCTGGGTTGTTTATCTAAGAAGAAGGAAGAGATAGCAAGAAATTGCCCCGATGTGAGCATGAGGGTTGTCCTGAAGGATGTTATATAATATCCTCAGGACAGATTACAGCTTGCTCTCTAGGTCTGAATGTGGCCCTAGGGGACGAGTACTTCTCTCATTTTTTGTTTCTTCTTTGTTCTTTACGACCACTATACCAAGACCTTATATGATTTTAATATCAGTTCCCTAGGTCTCTGTAGTATTCCGGGTAGTTGCTGTATTTCCTTGTTTATTTCCAATTGAATTACTTGATGTCTGTCGTTTCTTCTTTTACTATTTTTTCTCTCATTTAGCGTACGTGTGTGTGGATTAATTATTTACTTAGGGAGTTGTTTACAATTCTGCCTCTTGTCCGCATGCTCTTAAAATCTTTAAACACTCGGAAAAAATTGTTATTGGTGGTTTTTCTGAGAAGTGATAAGAAACCATCTTTTCAAATATGCATTTCTTTCAAGCCGTTGAAGGAATTGTAACATTTTCTCAATTTGCTAAGAAATGTTGTTTTATTGCATTCTTTATACCATTTTGTGTTATTCTGTATCCATAAAGAAAACACTGAAAGCATCCATTCAGTATTTTATGCAAGATTTTTTTATAGGTGTTGGAATCGTATTTCACTTAAAATTGAATTTTACTATGATAAAGCTAACCTACATCTGTAGTTTTTCTTGAAAGGGAAGTGCAAAAGTTAGCAATGTGTCATTTTTAACAATTCTCTATAAAGAAATATAATTTTTTAGTCCTTTTATCTTTGATCTCCAATTTTTTTAATCAATCATTTTAAATAAATTTAGTTACTCAGAAAAATACTATTTTTTATGTTTTTGAAATAGATTTGTTAAACTATTATTCCTGTCTTTTATTCTGAAAATTTGTAGTAAGTACAAAAACTTCACAAAAAATCTACAAGCTTAAAATTCTTAAGCTTCAACACCTTTAAGGTTTAATACGAATCTGCAATCTACTGCAACTTATTATCATATATGTATTTAATTGTTACTAAATGGAGAAGAAATAAACAACAGTTTTAATGGTACTTTCTATAGCTTTCTTCTAATTTAACAGAAAGAAATATTAAGAAATAATGTTTTTCTTTCCCTTTAGAGGAAACATAGATTTAGTAAAGACTTAAACCTCATTTGGTTTACAGAAGAAAAAATCCCTAAAACACAAATCTTTACATTTTAGAAAATATTTTGAAACAGTCACTCTTTGAAAGTTTATTTCTAAAGGACATATTATTAAAGATATTTACGATTAGTAACTGCTTTTAGTAGCATATAATTTATGACAAAATATATGTGCCAATGTTCAATTTACTAAATAATCATGGTGTATTGAAGATAATGGAAAAACTGTTTCTTTTTTGAACTAGAATTTTTACTTAAATTTTCTAATTAAAGCATTGAGAAAGTTACTAAATTGTAAACTGACTAGATTTATTTGTATAAGCTATTAAACATTTTTGTGCTTCTAAATACTAAATTTTAATCATATATATATATATATATATATATATATATATATATAATAGCTTAAATCTGCAATATTTAATTTTTTTATTATTCTAAGTAAGTGCCATTTTTAATCATTTTGCTTAATTTTAATGTTATTTATAACCTCTCTCTATTACTTAGCTGGTTTTTAAAACTAATGCAACTTCAAAAGCAAACTTAAACTATGTTTAATATTTAAATATCTGAGGTGACAAATGTATATTCATCAAAAAATATCGGTTATATTTTTAAAGTTTATTTTAAATTGATAACTGGAATTTTTTGTATGTTATTTATTAACATATCTGTACTTTTAGTGTCTATTCTAAACACAAGTTTTTATTATGAACATAATTAACAAAGTTTAAAAATATAAATTTGATTATTTGAGATCTTAATTCGACCAAAATATTTTCAGTTGTTCCCAATAAACTTTTAAAACTTTACAATCCATACTACAAGGTATAACTTGGTATCTGACTCAATACATCTATTAAATTATTTGAAAAAAAAAAGAATAAAGCTAACTCATTTAATCTACATATTATTTTAAGAAACTGATATCTAGACAACAAGATCTTTGTAAGGCCGCACCATGGATCATTTATACTTTCTGTTTTAAAGCTGGCTGTATCAAAAATACTGGCGACGCGTCATCCTATTAAAGCCTTGATCCTATTGAGACTTCAAAGCAGTCGCTCAGGAAAACAATCAAGATTCCGAGAGGAGGAGTCTTGGCCATGTCAGAACGTCATGTTCCAGAAAATTTACTGATTAGAGGAGAGGAGAAGGCTCTGCACGCAATGTCGGATTAGACCAAGTCCTGCCGGTAATCCCCCATCTCACATGTGCTATGAATTATTTAGAAGTGACGAAAAATCCCTTAACTAATTAAACACATTTAAGACCTATGATGGTTTGGCCGAGATGCTTTAAAGATGAAATATCTCAAGACGGTATATTTACACGTGAGACGTCATGTTTTGAAGTAAAGTGGCGTGCAATGCTTTGTGGCTTTTGTAATTTATGAAGATGCTTTTTTACATAAAGAAAGAATCGGGAAATCACAGATTTTTTTAATGATTTTGTGATGTGTACAGAATGCTGTAGATATAAAATTCATTTACTCAATTGTGTGATTTTTGAAAAAAATTTTACTCTGAGTTTTATTTGTACTTTTTTGATGAAGGTGTCGTGAAAGAATATTTATAGCCACTAAGCTTATTGTAAATTAGTGAATGTCATAAAAAGGATCGCGTTAATAGAGTTGTAGCCCAAAAATGACTTTTGTGCTATAGACATTGTGGGATTTTTTTAGTTTGTAAAACTTAAAAAGTATATTTAAAACTTTCTTGTTATGTATAATGATTTTGAAAATCTAATAATTACGTTTAATTCTTATTTCTTAAGCTATTATAATGTAAAATATGAAATAAAAAATTAAATTTAAAATCTTGATACAGTAAAAAAGTTAAATAACTACAATTTAATATTTTGTAGCTTATTTGTTAAAAAGATCACACTTACACATTTTTACCAGTGTGTTAGTAAAAAAGATATCTCCGTATTCAATAGTGAGAAAAAGTTATGCAAACAAATTTAATGTTTAAATTCCCACACTTTATGGTTTGCCTGATTTAAAAAAAATTTGTTCAAAGTTTTTTGACATATTATATTTTAATCTATTTAAATATTAGTTATAGTTACTATATAAATGGTTATATAGTTACTACTGATTTTAGTTATTACATTTTTAGATAGCTTTGAAATCTTTTTATTTATTTTAAAACACCGTCTCTATAAACATCATCTATATTAAAGTATGTTTTTCCTTAATATAAGGTTTATGCTACTAAAATATATATCTAAAAGTATAAATTTTAAGAAAAATATTAAGAGTTTGATATATTATTGTAATTTAACATCGGTACTAATTTTTCTTGCACAAACAGAAAGTTCATGGTTATAATGAAAGTTTTTTGAAGCTTGCAATAATTTTTTGAAGTCTAATGTGCAAATTAGATTATGAAAGGGATATGTAAAGAATTGAAATTTTTTTTCATCTTAAACGTTATAGAGTCTCCTCTAATGTAAAAGAAAAATGATTGCTTAGACTCAACAATTAAACAAATTTTCCTTTCAAAACACTAACATTAAAATTTTAAAGCAATAATAAAATTCTTCATGAATTTTTTCAGGAGATTTATAAAATCTGAACCTTTTTCAAAATAGTATTTGAATTAATTTGATACTCATAAGTTATTAGGAATTTTGTTAGCAATGTCATATAATAAGATGTAATATCCTTATTGGGAAGAATTATAGAAATAAATAAATACATATTATATTGTTAAATATGTTTTAAAAAAGAAAAGAGTACAGAGTGTATTTGATATATCATGGTTTTTAAAAATGTTGAGTTAATGTATTTTTAATCAAAGTTTATAGCTTCTTATGGATTTTTTTTTACACAAAGACACCATTTTTAAAATGAATAACCAATTTTCTTAACGCATTAATACATTGACGGAAATAAAAAATAGGCATTTTCATATTTGCAATGTTCTATTTAACTCTTGAATCAAAGTATTAATAATATACAAATATCCAATTGTTCAGTTCAGTAGCAAGAGAAGCCATTCAGCAATTGTACACAAAATTTTAATTAGTTCTATTTTAATTGGGATTTAACCTCAACGTAACAATATTACCATAAACTCATATGTTGAAACTCGTGACTTGTTTCAAATCCTGAATAACATATTTTCTGGAATACGTATATATTTGCAAGCGATTTTGGCCTAGCTTCTGGTTGTAAATAATATTACCAGCATATATATTTTTTACAAACAATTACCTTTGTCATACATTTATCTTTAAATTCTATTTTAATTTAATCTTAAGATGTTTCTTGCAAATATCGCACTTAAATTCATTTATTTAATAAATTTTTGATGCTAAATTTGTTATTAGATATTCTGTTAGCCTTTCCCCCTCCCTTTGATTGGTTTCTATTAAGACGAAAATTGCCAAAAAAATACTATTACTTTTTAAATTATTGTTTTTTCTATTCGTAGGTTTGATGTTGTGAACGAATTCACTCATTAGTCAAATGAACATATAAAATCCTAGAATTTTAGTGGTCATCTTTTATTTTAACTTCTATATGATAAAGTTACACTTCACGTACTTAAATTTATATTGTTAAAAATAATACATTATAAATTAGCTTTCGTTTTTAACAACTTTTTAGTTCCAGTCCAAGGTCTATTGGCTTTTTTTCACGCTCCTTTCTTTTCTTCTTTTTTTTTTTGCTTCTTTTTTTATATTCAGATGGCCTATTTATAATATAAACGCTGTTTTAGGAGTAATGCGAACCCTAAAGTGATGCTACTTGTAAAATTGATTAGTGACATCAAGAAAAAGTATTCGCTAATTTCGAAGCGTTCATTGACTTTGCCCTTTTTACTGACACAGGTGGTTATTATTTCTTTAAACATTCACGCATGCATAGTTCAAACCTCATGAATTTTGTTAATTTCTGATTTTTTTTTTCAATATTATGATCATGTAGGGGTTGAAGATTTATAAAAATTATTTTTGTTCTTCCACCTAGAAATACTTTACCCTTATTACAAATGCATTATCATATTCACTAAAAATTTTCATTCAAATTCTGATTTAATTTAATTGTTAAAAAAGGCCATTAAAAGCAAATGTACAGAAAAAATGAATGGAATTATACAGGTAACTCAATTTAAAGTATATTACAAAATATCACAATTTTTCCCCCAATTGGGCTGCATTTTAGCAACTTAGCCTTTGCAGACTCACCAAACCTCTAAACGGGATAGCTATTTCATGGTGGCACCAACTAGTGGCACAAGAAGTAAATGTAGGAAAACATGCATCAGAACTGTAGAGAATATTTGAATTGAAATATTTTTAAAATGTTATCAATATTGCTTTTAAGTTATATTGAAAACAATGAACACATTAGAATACCAATAAAATGCTTATATTCATTCTTTAAGAAACTACTAATAAAATACACACACACAAGCACACATTATTTACAATTTGAAATACAATTTTCAACATAGTCATTGCTTATCAATATCAAAAGTTGTTGGATTGTTAAAAGAAACTGATGGAGACTGCTAGAGCTTAAAGTACGTTTTTTTTTCAGTTGGAAATACATAAATGAACTTATAATTAAAAAAAAAACTTGCAGTGCTTTCATTAATCCCCTTTAACTTCTTGCGTGCCTGTAACAATTACTGAATACACGCTATGTAAAGGGAAATAAATCCCATTGTTACTTTATGTGAATAAGGCATTGTTTATTTAGATATACAACCAGTGTAGCCAGTACAGGAAACATTATGAGGTAGATTTTATTTTATTGGGATTGTGTACAATTACAAAAGTTGTTACAAAATATCTGGTTTACAAAAATTTGAAAAAAAATAGGAAAATTAGAATTAAAATTCCAAATCTTTGGTAAATTACTCGAAATGGTCCTTGAAACAAAAACATTTTCCACGTGCATTACATAAGTATAATGTCATTTTTAAGTATAAGTATACTGTCATTTTTATTCCGTTAATAGATAAATTCGTATCAGTGTCACTATCATATTCATCTGTTTCCGGCAAATATTCTCATTCAGTATCACTTTCAACGAAATCCAGTTACAAGGCCATATTGTCAAGCAAAGTAAAAATAAAGAACAAAAATAGTTATACAAACTTAAGAAAGCGAAATGAAGCACTAACGAACGTGCGCATTAGTCAAAGTCACAAGGGGAAATGAAATATGTGTTAAACGTTAAGGTCAGTTTCCCCGAAAATTCCCCATTGCTGAAGATATAGGAAAATGTAGTCTGGTACGTAATCAGTTAATGGTTTTGATTTGATTTTTTCTTATTAACGACGCAATTGTGCTTGAGCTAATGGCAATGAAACTCGTAATTCTGAACCAAGGTCAAGTAACAAGGATAACACCTGAGCAGCCCATTCCACTCTTATAACTCTTCCTCCCCCACCAATTGGGTGACTTGGAAACTCGACAGATTTAACGTGCCCCAAGCACTTCTACTCTGTAGATCTTTAGTCACAACATGACTCGGACCTAAGATTTTTGAGTCTTAGGTCGACGGTCACGATATCGCAACTATAACCGCTCACTTAACGTAGGCATCGACTTAATTAAAATAAATATGAAAACTCTGAGGCTAGAATAATTCATGTAATATAGTACGTAATTTGATTCCTACCTCATAAAACAAGGGTATAAATTAAATTATTATAAGTTCTAACACATATAAATTGTCATTTGATTTGGAATGTAATGTTAAATATTTGCTGTGCTTAAGCAAACGGTGAATGTATATATATATTTTAAAATCAGTCTGACAATAAGCTTAATGAAACAATTAATTATTATGAAAGCTTTGAATTGTATTGATTTTCTACCAGAATTAGAATAAACTTACCTTCTGGGATTTGTTACACTGACAATTATAATAATAAAGTTTATTATTCTGATATTGAGATGACTCATCTGAATAATGTTCACTAATTGGTAACATAAATTCAAATTATTCAAAACTGTAATAATTAATGAAGGAATTAGTTCTGAGAATGTATGCAATGAAGAAAATGCGTTTCACGAAAATTCCTATTTCTGTCTCTGTACTTCGTTAGCTGAGTATTTATTATATGAGTAATATTTCATATTTAAATCTTAGTACCACCTTTTCTTCTTGAAATATTTTACAAATACATTCTACACTTAATTTCAGTGCATTTAAAGGAATTGAAGAATATGTTTTTTAAAACTTTATGTAATGAGATATCATACTTGATCATATTGTATTAATAAATATACGAGAAAAATAAATTCAAAAAAATTATTTTCGCGTCGAATACAATATTTTGGCCATTTTAACATTAAATATTTTTATTCAACACTAGTAAATTTCAGTTACATATAAATGTAACATATAATTTCGGATTGTCTTTTCTTCATTTCCACCTAGCTTTATAAAAAGTATCTAAGGAAAGTCCTATCTTTGGCAGGGATTTTTATGAGGAAAAAAGAGGGATAATATCAATGATTCTGAAAGTATTTGTGAAGTAGAAATTGTCAAGCACGAAAATGGGTTGTAAAATGACATTTTAAAATCTCCGTGTAAATTAAGTTAAATTTCTTCAAATTGTGTAGTTTTGCAATGAACATTTTATACATTTTATTCAAAAAAAAATTTAACTTCACCATATATTTTCAAACAGTTGATTATTTTATTTCATATACACGATACATTGGAAAAGCACATGGCTCTCTCACTATGTACAACATACAAACAGTTTACCCAAACAAAATTAATCTAGCTAATTATAACTACTTACGAATATAAAAATAAAGAAAGCAACTGAAGTATAAATTCAAACATTTGTTTCCCAAATATATTCAAACATTTACTTCCCAAATATAAGACATCTTCACCATTCCGTTTCTGACACAATGAAAATGTGTTTACTGGATGCGATCCAATTTAATTAAGCTAAATGTTTTTCCTCCAAAATAAAAGAAAATGACTGCATTAAATTGAATGTTTAATTGTTGTATATCAGTTATGTTTTGCTTATAGTTTTGTAAGTTTGGATTCAAGATTAAATATATCACTAATTTTTTGATAAAATTACCCGTATAGGGGTATGATTTCGGATATTTAGAAAGGAAAATATTAATTTCAGCAGTACGAAAGTAAATACAGTAGAACGTCGTTTATCCGAACGTTTATTATACGGAGCGTCAAATATCCGAACCAAAATCCAGATACGTATTCGAACAGTGCAATCCTCAATAGTTGTATCCTGTAAGGCCAAAAGTGATGGGAAAACCCAAGGTGAGGGATATTTGGAATTTCAGCTGTTTGATTTTATAAACAACTGCGCGAAATATTAGGTCAGTTTGTTTCTAAGTGAGGGGGTTTATACGTGCTCTTTTGTTGTATAGAAACCTGGATGGCATGCGATGCAAAATACTGGATTTCATATGCTAATTGATGACAAGATTGTGACTTCCGTGCAAGAAGAATCCAACCACGTTGACGATGAAACGGATGAAGACGAGGACAACAACAACGGAAGTAGCAAGGGTTCATCAAATGCTGATGCGTTTTTCGCGTTAGAGACAGCTATGGAGTGGTACGAATAACAATCAGAGTGCTGTCCTACTTATATACTGCTGCTGAGAGACCTTGCATTGAAAAAACGAAGTTGTACAATGGTACAGCGAAAAATAAGTTAATTTTTTCCTCAATCAAAGTAAAATTGCGATATTTTGCACCTATTTCGTTTTTTTTTTTGCAAGCAAATTTTCAGCATGTGATGATTTTCAATATTTGTACAGAGTCTAGTATCATATATTGCATGGATCGCATTTGGTTTTCTATTATCTGAACAATCGCGTATCCGAACCGTGTCCGGTCTCAATTGATTTGGATAAACGACGTTCTACTGCAAGTAGTAAAAATAAATTTTAAGCTAGCATAAAATTTAATGAGTAATTGAGCAGGGGTAATGTGTATTTCTTTCAAAGCAGAAAGAAAATGTAAACGATACAAGATACAATTCCATCAACTAAACTTCAATGCATCAATTGTTACAATAGTTCTAAGTTTTCAGTAGAATACCCACCGAAAAGCTATCCATAATTCGTCAGAAATACTTAAAACCAAGAATAAAACTAAGATATCTTTATTAAAACCTTCTGTGTGTTCTTAAATTTTAAGCCAAAGAACCAAATTTTAAGCTTTTTTCTTTTTTTTAATTAACTAAAAAAAAATTATAAAACAGAGAAATGTTATAGTATGAAATTTGTGGATTCATTAAATAATGCAGCCCCATTAATGCCGTTCATAATTCATATAACTTTCCGAATAAGTTAAAGAACAAAATTCTATTTTAATGATTAAAAAGGATGCACTTTAAGAAGAATATCAAGTAATTATTTAAACACACACAAAAAATTTCAAAAAACTTTATGCCAATTAATGTAATTTCTAACTTTGAAATTCATTATAATAGTGCAATTTTAACAAAAACTTTGATTTAATAATCTATTTTAGGAATCAAGTCCTGAATTTGAGGAACCGAAATTATTAAATCTGATGTAACAAGTACAAGTTTATTTTGAGAAAACAAACCTTATTTATGTTTAGCAATTATGATTTACATATAAAATAATCTGCTAATTAGAAATAAATATTTTTGTTTCCTAATCTACTTCAAAATAGATGCGCATTCAGCAATCAACTAGTTTTAAAACGCATTAAATCTTAATATTCCACTATAAGAAATGAATTCTTGTAAGACATTGTTCTCAAAATAATGAAAAAGATAAATAAATTAACTCTTCAACTAATTAAAATGTATAAAATATTTCAAAATGGAAATATGAAAAAAATGTACTTATCATGTGCTAGATTTTCTCCAAATTTAATAACGAGTAGCATGCGTAGGTAGTACCTAAATTTCCTTCTCAGGAACTTTAATATTTTCCAAATGAAAGAATATTAATTTTTTATGCAATATATTCTAGATTCTTTCTCCCACATTCATTCCAGAAAGAAATTTTATATTGAATAACAATACTTCTCTAAAATAGAAGAAAAATAATTTTAATCTTGGAATAAAACTGATCTAAATTTAGTAACAAATAAGAATAATGTTTCCTTCTCAGAAATAGCGTTAATTGTCAGTTTGCATGCACATACAATATTATGTTACTATTCCTTTACTATTTCACAGTTTCCATACTTGATATATTTTAGTTTAGATTATATTTTATAGCATATGGATTTTATATTATTATTATATATTGATGGGTTGTTTAATAAATATAACGTCAATTTTACCTAAACATTACTTACATTTTAGGTAGATGTAAGCTTTGAATATAAATAGACCTAATGCTAGGACTATTGCAAACATTAGTAATCATCGGAAAAAGGGGAAAAAAAACAATATTATTCTTTATTACACAAACTGCTATGTAAAAGGGAAAAAAATCAGATTATTTCATTAATGTTTCGGCTATAACGCACGTGCTTTGCATGTTCATCTCAATATACCCCTCAGTGTAATGGACATACTGCGCATGTCCATGAATATTGCTTTTGTTTCAAACTTTACAAAAGTGTGTATCGGGTTCTAAAGTTGTTATTTCGTTGACTAATAGATGTCAGCATAAGATTGAATGAGGGAGATTCGAATACACACACACACAATACTTCGCTAGAAATAGTACTTCATTTTTAGTTGTGTAAGTTAATTAGATTGTTTCTAACAGCTAAAGATGAGAGAGAAGTCAAGCCCCAGCAACAATATTTATATTATGTAAATATATGTATACATTCTTAAAAAAATTATACTTTAATACTAATTATATTGATTAACTAATTATGTATTACATATTATTATTATTTATTGCTTTGATTTTCTGATAAGGTGGTTAAATTACAATAATTATACTGAACTCACGTTTCTGGAAAAAATAAAAAAATCTTCCTCCAATACGAGTCTAAAAAAAAAAAAAATTTTAAAAAAAAGCCCGCTTTGGTGGAAGCGAAAAAAATCCCTGACGCTGGGGAAAGATACTAAAGGCAAAAACTTAACGGTATAAAGGTTAAGTTCAACACCGCAAACACTCTTAACCTGATATTTCTTTTGAAAATATGAATTACATTTTTCAAGTTTTATGATAAGATACAAGAGCCATTGAATCTAATACTTCTTATAGGATCCAGAACTTAAAGAGTATAAATTTGTTTTCGCTTAAAAACTTTAAAACCTCTAGTTTTAAACCATTAAATAACCTAGAACATATAATTTTTTTAACATTTATGATTTCCGTTGACATATCTCTATATCTTTACTTTTTTTTAAAAAAAATAATAATACATAGAGAAATTTCTACTAGGAGTTTCACATGAGAATATTATACACAAGACGACTGCAAATTAAAATTTATATTAATATTTATGAAATCTGAATTCGGATATAAACATCCGAGGGGCTATTTTTTACAATTACTTAAAACATATTTTGCACAATGCATATCAAACATGTTCAATTGTGAAATAAAACTTCAAAATGTGAAGGGAAAATCTATTCCCAAGATCCGTGAACTTTATTAATAAAACAATGCACTGCGTAAAATTAAAGAAATGACAAAATTTCTGAAGTCTGAAATTCAAGTAAATTCCTTTAATTGTGAAGAGAATGAGTGGGTAGAGAAATATCAATGACTTGCAGGTATCCTATTTGAAAGCAGGATAAGAAATGGCATCTTTAACATTAAATATACACAGGCCTGCATAACCATAAAAAGGTAGTCATACATTATATATATATATATATATATATAGTATTAATATTATTATACGAAAGTGGTCTTATCTGAGGTCATTATATCTTAAGAATACAGTTGAACATTTTATGAATATTTATCTGATGTTAAAGCAACATAAATTATGCATACTTTATTGTGCATAATTTTTAGAATTACAAGTTATGTTGAGTTAATATTTTATTCTAAGTATATGTATTTGGTATAACAGGAGGAGAGAGATATATATGCTTGTTAATTAATTTAATGTGGTCCTCACTACATTTATAATAGAATATATTCAATTTATTGAGATAAATGCCATATGACAAGGTGGTGTTTCTACTTCATTATGTATTTGGTTAAGTTAATGGTTACGGATATCACAGACACACAGACATTTATTTCATATAGCAAACACAATAATGATACGAACTTCAAAAATATGCTTTACATGTAATAAGTTATAGGTTTTAACTGTTGAATGTGGCTATTATAACGTATTGCTTTACTTGAAAAGTTAAAATGAAACAGAATTATTAAAAGATTTATTAGAGAAAATAAATTTGTTTGAAAGTGTATGATATCTAGGAAATTTCTTTACTGAAAGTTAGTTTACTTACACTAGTTTTTTATATGCAGATACATGAAAATATATATCATAGCAGGAATATTTTTGTTTAAATGCGTGTTTTCGTCATACAGTAACGTAAGAAAAATGTTCTTATTTCCCATTTCTCTGTAAGTGTGCTTTAAGTATTTGGAGTATGTAATCATATGTTGGTTGATATAATACTTTTTAAAATATAATTTAATAGCTAAATCTCCAGACTAAAAAAATAATTTGATATCGTCAGCTCTAAGGGAAAAAATAATTACTCAAGTAAATGTAATGAACAAAATAAAATTTTTGTAATCCAAATTCTAATATTTTATTAAATTCATAATTGTTTGAATCGGACACAACTTTAATTACTAATGCAATTAATATCCTGCATTATTGAAGTATATTTAATTTTTTATTTTCAGTTTCATTCTTCATTTATTTACGGTCTCATTTAACTGAAATGGGCATAATAATAAGTAAGTACAAAACAAAAATTAAGCAGTTATTTAGCACTAAAAAAAGGCATCGAATATTTAAGATTAAATTTATTATTATAAAAAACGAATACATTTTAAATGATTAATCAATATATATTAAATATTACTTGAGATTTATACTTATCAGGGAAAAAAGTTTTAAGATTAGAAAAATAAAAACTAATTGCTATCTGCTTTAAGAAAAATATTTCACTAAATTTATCCTGTTTACTTTATGGTAAAATTATTCATTTAAAAAAATTCTGAGAAAGAGAAAGAATAAAGTATTTAAAAATATATATCAACACCTATTATAGAGCTGAACTGAAACAAAGGAAAGATATCATTACTTTCTTAACTTCCATTCAACACATTTTACGCATATTGAAAAAGTCAAAAGATATGACTGCTAATGCGCAAAAGTTGTAAGTTTCACTATTAAACAACCACTTACTTATTCTCAAATCCTTTTCTAAAATAAGACACCGTTATTTTGACAAAAAGTGAAGAAACATCATTTAAATAATCCGATAGCCTTTTCCTCTAGAAAAATATAATTGCGTAACGAAATACCCATAAAAAAACCGATTCCTTTGCAGGAAAACTTTACTCAATTTGCGTAATCCCACTGGAGAGTAAGTCTAACCAAATAGAAATCATCAAGCGTCATTTTGACTCAATTCACTTTACTTCTCCCCTCCTTCAAGATACCCTCACGCGCTTATAAGAGGAACGGCTCATGGGAGGAGAAATGCAATTTTAATGTAAGCTTTCTTTAGCAAGAAACCTATTAATAAAATAATGAATTCGCATTTCTTTTAATCAGCTACGTCATTTTCGGAGTAATTTAAAAATTCCCTCGCATATGCCGTCGCGATTACAATTTTGCCGGAGAAGTCAGGAGAATTTGTTTTTCGCGATCAGCGTCAGTACTGCGTTGCAAACAAGCTGGAACGGTGAAGCTTCCAGGTGAATGCAATTTCAAAATGGAATTTTCAAGCAGATTCTTTCCCGTAAATTGTTAAGAAGGGTATCTATGTATGAAAGTTATCAAGGAGTATTAAATAGAAATGCGGGATTAGTTGATACCACACACAATGGAGGCTTTGCATCAAAGGCGAAAATATTTTTTGAAAAAAAATAATAATAAATGTGCTGTTTATACTTTCTTTTTAATTTATCTTTAATTACGAAAATCATGAACATATCTTGAGATGAACCTCAAACATTTTTATTTTGGTAAATTAAGATTTTAACAATAATGTTGTAGTATATTTTTAGGATTTGGCTTAAATGAAATTCAAACAGATAATTCTTGAAAAGAATATAAATAACAAAGTTGAGCAATTTATTTTTTTATCTTGGAGTTATATTTTCTGTGTTACATGCTAGAATAAATATGCTTTAAGTAGGGTTTAATCACCTTTGAATGAAAAATCTTTATTCAGGGTGGAATGCGATAAATGTGTAATAATAGTTATTGTAGTTATATGCGACATATGTGAGAGATTACGCTTAATAATCGAGAAAACCTTCTTATCGATTATCCTATTTTAATTAATAACAATTTTAAGCAAACTATATGCATTATTTTTAGTTTAAAATTTAAGTAAAATGCTAAAAAATATTTTATTTTCTCAAATTTTAACATACAATTAAAGATTTAAGCTAGCTGTATTTATTTGAATAGTTTTATTTGCATTAATGATTTACTTACGTATGTGAAAACGAAACATAATGTAACAAGATAATTTTCATACAGAAAAAAAGCCATTGTTATGACATAAATTTTAGAGATTTATTTAAAAAAATCAGTTTAAATTAAAAAATTAAATTTTAAAAGAGAAAAATATTAATTATTGTTTTCAAAGTTCCCTCAAGATAATTTTGCTTCTGAATATTCTGAGACTCAGATAGTCTGTCACCTTCTGCAATATCATTTAATGAAATAGAATTACATTTCTTCTGCTGCATCATTTGAAAGTTTAGGAAAAATGAGTATACCTGAGAGGGTATCGTGTCTAGACAAAGACATCAATTTGTGTTGTCTAGACGAGAGAAAAATCTATGCTTTACAGATAAATACAGTTAGAGGGTGAACAAGATTGAATCGTACATACTAAAACCTTGCCTTCAAACTGCGTTACTGCACCAGAATGTTCACAATAACAACATTGTTTTGAGTGGAATATAAGAAGTTGCATCAAAACTCTATGAGTAATTCAAGACAAATATTGTATATATCAAATACTCATGAGAAATTCTTATGAGATTTCGATGCAAGTTTCAATGCCTATAAAAACTACTATTATAAAGAACGACTGCTATAGACAAACAAGCATTTGTGGAACGATCTTATGCATTGGGATTGTAAAAGAAAAACATTTGTTCATAACGTATTACGTCTTCAAATGTCATAATTTCATTGCATTTGAAAAAAGGCATACTGCAACAATTGCTGTGCATGTATTGACCGTCTTTGACTATACACTATATTCTAGTAAGCCATTTTTATCATCTAGATTCTCAAAAATGAAATATTGATAGAGTTTACACATATATATAAATATATAAATATATAATATCATGGTTTTATTTTAGCAAAGCACTCTACTTCAAATGTTAAAAATAGATGTTTTTGTGATTCTACAAACTTTCCTTGTATACTAAGCAGTACATTTGCTGCAATAGTGTTACTACCATACTAACAACACATTTACAGCAAAAGTGTCAATTCTGAAAAGGATAATGATAAAGAAAGATGTAATACAAACTACGAAAAATATTTAGAAGTATTCCATTGATACTTGTTTCTTTTGATCAGTAAAATAAAACGGCAAATTCTTTAATTATATTAGATAAATATATCAAAATTAGAAGTATATCAAAAGTGAATGCAAAATATCTTCGAAACATTCTTTAAAATTACTACAACTGCTTTATATCATTGTTCGGTATCCACTTTATAAATAATAAGAAAATATTTTACTTAGGTTACTTTCATGTTTAAACTTTTCAAGAACAAACTTTTAAAAAACTGTGAAAAAGGCATTTTATTAATCTCCAAGATAAATAACATTATTTTTAGCAGAACAGTAACGTCAGTCCATATTTGTGCGTTTCTACTTTTTTTTTGTTTACTTTGAAACTACTGCAAGGTCAGCTATTATATTTTCCAAAAAATAATCTAAAATTAAAAATAAACCTAAAGCCTTATTATTTTTAACTGTGAACAGCCTACTTTTAAGTAAAATATTATTTAAAAGAGAGCAATGTCTTATTCTAATTTAATTTGTTTAAATAAAATTATAAAAAACAGCTGAGTTAGCAAACTCTAAAAATCCTAATGTGATACGTGTATTTAAAAAAGTTTAAAGTCTAACAAATTGATTATCTGTGACGCTAAATAATAAGTGAATTCATTACACCTTTTTCGTTGATTAACATTTTTTTTTAATCCAGTAAAATTCCTTTCAACCAAAGCGAAATCAAAAACATTTGTTGATTTTAAAAATATATTTTAGCAAAGAAACTAACAAGCATGATATTGCTATTTTAATTATTTTTTTTAATAAAATCAAATAAATAATTTTACGAAATCACAATGGTCGCTCCAGCTATAACTTTTTTTAATACTACCAAAAGTATTTATTGCAGTTTTGGATATTGTGAAAAAATTTTTTATTAATTCCAGGAGCATGTGTTTCTTTTTTAATTATTACTGGAAAATTAAAATGTATCAGAGTTCAAAATATATTTTTATAAAAATATGAAGAGGCAAAAAAAAGATAGTTTTGTTTTAGAAATGTGGAGACCAAATAAACGAAGATATTGAAGATAAATTGTTAACTTAATTAACTATTTTTTAAGTATTAAAATATATGAATATATATATTTTATTTCTTTATTAATTTTTAAAAAATATTTTGGATTATCTGTCAACATTTTATCTTAGTTAACAATAGGCATATATTATACGAGTATTATTGCTTTCTTAATAATTTTTACATATATTTTGATTTGGTTCAAAAATTGTATGATGAATAAAATAACACCTGTTTTCAAGTATTGAATCTGTACGAACATTCATTACTTTATGCAATACGTCACATTGAAAAAAAACAATCGATAAAAATTAAAAATCTCTCAATTTCATTAATTTAAAATAGAAAAAAGAATATTCTTTAGTTTAGGTTTTAAACTTTTAATTTTTTTTCCATTCTGATTCATAGCAGATGATAATACTTCTATTTATGGAACCTTATTAAATGTAAATATTCCTTACAATTATTAAAACTTAATAAATTTTCAAAAATCGTGAAAAATCATTCATAATGATTAAAATAAATTTATAAACATTCAATTATTTTTCTTAAAAACTCTCAAAATGTTCAATGTTATGTAAAATGCATTTGTAAACGACTCTTAAATTCCGCTTAAAATTGAACATTCATACTAGTTACAAATAGTAGTGAAATATTAAGTTTTATTATCGAAATGCTTAAATTGATTTACATTAATTAGAAATTACATTCACAATAATCGTAGCATTAGTTAATTGAGTTCTCCTAATTGGGGTTTCCTTATTTTTAGCAATTTAACAATCTAACATGTAGCATTTTTGATTGTCAAATAACTATTATGTTTTGATAGGCGTAAAAATCAAATTTAAACGTGAAAATTAATGCCAAAATTAAAAAGGAGATTTAATTATGAGACATTTATTTGCAATTAATGTAATTATAGTAATTATATTAAAATGTAAATAATTGGCTACTAATGCAAAAATAGCTACTGTAAAATCTTTTGAAGGTAAAGAATTAACTATAACTTACAGATGTAAAAACTGTGAAAAAATGTAATTGTTCAAGAAAGTTTTTAAAATGAAATAATGTGCAAAAACACTTAAACAAGATATCAATCATTGGCATGGCCAAGTAATTTTAGCGCGTTTTTCACATGTTGTATTTTACAATAATGCAACTAATGAACTTTTTACTAACAGAAAGTAGTGTGTGTTCTGTACTTAAAAAAATTAAAAATGATTAAATTTAAATATGATTCGGCTTATCTAGGGCACAAATGCGACCAAATGCCGAAAACCCGAGGTCAATTGGTTGCTTATCGCCTGAGAAAAAGGTACGCCAAAATATGGAACGAAGACGAAGACGAAATTTGCGTCCTAATAGCGCTTTTGTTCCACTACGTGAAAAACGCGCTAAAAACACTGAGGAGGGAGTTAGCCCTTTCCGCCTACCGATGAATCAGTACCCGTTGCACAAATTATACAGCTGTTCATACTCATTGCACAAATTGTAAACCTGTAATTTGTATGTATTATGTAATTCTGTTTTTTTGTTCATTTTTTCGCCAAATTTGTTCTTGGCGTTCCTCTTTAATTAAATTCATCACTGAAGTTTCATCATCCTACACTTCTTTGATGAAGTCCTCAGATTTTGATAAACCTGCTGTTCTTGCAGCTTCCTGGAAAGTTGAGTATAAAGTTCCATTGATTGTTAGTAAGTCCTCGTATGATACAAAGCCTTTCACTAAACAATTTCACTCCAGGCAATCTTTGCAAAATTTTTCTATGTGGTCTTGGAAAAATATACCATTGCAATCGTATTCGCGACTTTATATGATACGAAGCTTATAGTTACCGATTCATTATGTACGACACATGTAAAATCGGGGCTGATAACTTGGTAAATTTTCTTCAATGTTGACATTTTTGCGCTTGTTCGTGTTAAATTTTTTACAGTATCACAAAAAAAATTTATATAGAAAGAGGTATACAATTATTGAAAAAAATTATAATTCATGCTGAATTGTTTTTAAAATATGTGAAAATATAAGTTATGTTACAAAATGAAAAACAAATAATATAAAATTCTAGACATAAGAGACTAAAGTAAAAAATAAGCTGATTTCAATTATATAAAAATAGCTTTCATTTGTAAAAAGTTAGCTTATGTTTATCATGATAAGTTTAATGACTTGTTATATTCCTTCCAGAAAAAGCAGCGCATATCGCAAAATTTATTAATCTCTTCAATATCTAGTACACACTCGGGTCCAAAATTAACGTTAAAAATATAGAATTTGTGAAAACTGATGAACTAATCACTGCGCTTTCATGAAATTTGGTACAGATATATGTAACAATGACATAAAGAATATAGCGACATTACAATATTGTAAGAGACTTTAATTATGAATTAAAATACCAGTCGAATCAAGAAGTATGAAATCATGAATCAGAAGAAAAAAAAGAATTTACCTTGCGAAAAGTCTGTCTAATATGGAGTGTGACCACTGCTATACAAGCCTCTTAACGAGCTACCATACTATGTTTAAAGGTGTCAATAAGTCTTTGAGGCAACAGCGCCCATTTTTTGCAAAGCGGGACTTTCTATTACTGGAGGGTCCTGGGAGGGGAGCTACGCTGTGAAAAATTGCTTTTCCTAGACCATCTCAAACATATTCAATAGAACTGTAATCAGGAGACCTATATAAGGTCAATCCATACGATAAAAAATATCCACTCCTTCATGCAATTCATCAACAATGGGAGTTCTGTGTGACCGCGCATTATCTTCCATAAAAATGTATTCTGGGCCCATAGCATCCAGAAGAACCCCACATATGTTTCCAGAATCTCATCATTATAGCACTGAGAGTTGACAGTACCGCATCGAAAACGTACAGTGGTGTACGACTGCCCGACATCGTGTTTCGTAGGTGGCGAGCTCCGTTTTCTCGCCAGGTGAAGACTCATCGAGAACCACGTTGTTTGGTATATTTAGACTCATCACTAAAAGAACACGCCCCATTGTAGTGGTGTCCACAACTGAACAACTTTCGGTCATTTCTGATGGATGCAGCCAAGGGACGCACCAGACTAGAAAACCGACGTATAGGCCAGTCCCTCTGCAAGACGCCTGTGAGTATTGTCTAGAAATTCTTCTTCTAGACACGTCACCAAGGTCACGAGCAAGCTGAGAAGTTGATGTGCGCCTTTTTGTCATTCGCTAAATGCCAAGTAACGATCCTGAGCAGATTTGTTGCTCTTTGGTCACCTTGGACGAAATTACTGGTCATAGTACCACTTGTTCCAAATTGATTCCATTACAGGGAGATCATTTTCGGAACCCTTGTATCCATCTAACCCCCTCCACTTTAGACTGGCCAGCTTCAAGCCTGCCAACCGGTTCTCCATCTCAAGGAATCATCTAAACGATTATGAGTAGTAATTCTCCCTGCAAACAGACTAACATGTACGTTTAATGCGATATTCATAAAACTGGAGGCAAAATTCCCAAATGCTTGAGTGGTTTCAATCCAGTAGTTCTGCTAAACATAACGCTTAACAACATCTTTTCCTGTACTGAAAGTTGATATTGTACAGATCCTTAAAAAATATATAAAATACGAATTGTGTATAAGTGTTTCTGGAGACATTTTAAAATTATGACAAAAAACATGTTTGTGACCTTAATTTTGGACATGAGTATATTTAGGATTTACCCCACATTTAGCTTATTTATTCTATGTATTGGATCAAAACATAGAAGCTTATAAGTTCAGCTTTTTGAGCTTATATTCAAAAATTCATTTTATTACTTATTAAGATAATAATAATGCTACAGAGCAATATATGCAAAATAAATTAATCATAAATAATGTATACATTTTTAATGAATGGTGCTTGTGTGAGGTAAAAAAATTGAATTATTTTTTTATAGTTAAGGGGAAAAAGATTAATCCTTTTATCTATTAATTTTTATTATTTTTTATTTCTTTAACTCTATCTATTACGGGGACTAAGAATAATGTGTAACTAAATATTAAAAATTTTATATTGTTAAACTTTTTTCTCCTGAGATTCAATTTCTTATTGAACGGTGGGAACAATTGACTCCAGGCTCACTTAGTAATAACTAGTTAAGAATAAAAAATCTAATACATTTTAAGTTTTTGTATTAAACTAATGCATTTTACTTATCTTCAGGTCGAAAAGAGAAACGGAATTATACTTCTACTTGAAGCAATGAAAATGATTTTTTTTTTAAAAATTAAGGTTACGATAAGTGGGTTATCACAAAAAGCTTCACCAAAATATAATTATCCAATTCAACAAACTCTAAACTACAATGAAGTTTGACATCTACTTCCCTTTAGGAAAAATTGCACTTAACAAAATATCGATATATATATATAGATATTCACTCACATGCATCCAAGAACGTCATTTTGTTTTAAATAAAATCTGCAGCTCACTTTTAACAAAACTTTTTCATATTTGCATTAAGAAAGGTATCACGAAATAAAAAGCAGAATACCCTCTGAAAATTGAAATCAATTGAATAGAATGATATTTACTTAAGATAAATGATCATATGAGCGAACTTAAACTTTGACGATTTCATTATATTTATTTGCGAGGGTAAAATTTTTAAGGTGCCGTGCTGAACTAAAGTTTATTTTTCACATATGTTATAAAGTTTGCTATTGTTATAGAGATAATTAGTGCCCTTTGATAAATAGCTTTTACTCTTCATCAATGATAATTAGATGTTATAACTCAACTAAAATATTCTGTGAATACATCATCTTACAGTACACAGTGCTAGCGAAAAGTCCTGAACACAATCATTTTTTTTGTTTCTGTTTTATGTTTTTATATTTCATTATGAAATTATCGTATTATCTTAACTATTGGTACTGGTTCCAATGAATTTCTTCTATGTTAATTTCAAATCTGTTCGGATAATTTATATTAAATAAATAATTTCCTGTATATTTTGGAGGGAAAAAAGCATTCTAAGACAAGTACAAGATCAATGAAGGTAAAATGATTATATTTGTTAGGCGGTGAAATACTGCATTTTTCAAACCAATGAGATAGTAGTAGTATTGAGGTATTGAAAGCAGAATATGCAGCATGTTTTAGTACATTGAAAGCAATTGTGTGATGCAACTTAAAATGCGTGAAAGAGGGGATATTGGAAAATGAGTAAATTTTCATTTCTGCTTTATTATAAGAGGAACAGAATAATAGTTTTGAAGGAAGGTTATTCTATGAGCCAAATTGCTGCTGTGAAATACCATGGAATCTTTTATTTTATGAGAATGCTGAAAGATATTCTGAAAAAACAAATTCTAAGCAATCTGATTGACCAAGAAAACAACTTAAAGTGAAGATGGAAAACGAAGCTTTCAAAACTATTACTGACCAAATTTTAACGCTAGAAGTGATTGACATTTGCAAGGGATCCTTCATTTTGGACAACTCAAGATTTGGAAAAAGGCAATACTGTTGATAAAAGTTAGTTTTGTACTTCTTGTAACCAAAATAGTGTGAATGCCAGATGACACTCTAATTTAGAAATTATTTTCCACAATAAAATCACCCGACGAAAGTGATTATGTAGAGATGTGAGCCTTATTGTATTATTGGAAGACTACATATATCGCACATTCCTACAGCGATACAAGGAAAGCCTGATTACATTGAAATTCTACAAAATAAAATGCTGTCAATAGCGGGAAATCTTTTTGGGGATAAGTCACGGATTTTTCAGGCCAATGATGCTCAATTCATAATGCAAAAGTAATCAAGAAAAATCTGGAAGACAGATTTGAGCAGGATGAATTGGCCAAGCCATTCTTCAGATCTTAATCTGATATAAAACCTGCGATGTAAGTTTTCTATCATATTTCAATGAAAAAACTTTCACACAAACGTAAACCAGTTGAAGCTTAATATTTACTTTCAATCATAGTGTCACGAAAGAATTTCTTGTCCGAAAAAATATGGAACCGTAATTAAAGCAAACTGCTGGCCAATAAAATATTGATGCTCGAACATGTAGCAATATGATTTCCAAAATGCATGCAAAGTTGTAAAGTTTTGTGTTATTCTACTATGTATAAAGTAAGACCTCCCCTTAATGCGGGGTATACTTCCCGCCAAAGTAGAGAGTAATATGAAACAACGTTAAACAAGGTTATCTCATCATGTAAATTATGGTGTTAGTGAAAGAGGGGTACAAAATTGGTCAGGTATTTTACGATTAAATTTATTAATTATGTTTTTAAAACAGTAAAAGAAAAATTTATTTCCTACAAAGATAAAACATAATAAACGAGCATACACATAAAAATAAATAAAATTCTAAGTCAGAATGTTACCATTCAGTCTCGCTTTCTGTGCAGCAATGCAAAGTAGTGCGTGTCGCTTGGTGGATTCATTAGACTTACTAGATAAGATTAGAATAATAATAGTATTGAAAAATTAGATTCATATAAAATGAACCACCGTTGCAGAGAAAAACTAGAAACTAGAACGAACCCTTCGATGACCGCACCTACCCATGATAAAAACTAAAAATCATAATATTTTTCACTGTAGCAATCGTTAAATTATATAAATTTATACTTACAATAGCGTCAACAAATATTTGAAACGATAAAAATACGTTCGTATAACATCACAGGAAAGAAGAAACACAGATAAACTGCTTCGGATATTGGGAAGCCTAACGCTGCAGGAAATTTCGGGGAATACTACAATTCAAATAAAAGAGCGTTAAACCGAAGCAGCGTTTAGCGGGGTCTTACTGTATTATGTTCTGTTTTATTGTGCTATTCTATACTTTCTACAGATTCTTGTGTTCAGGCAGCTGTACCACAAAAATAGTATTCGTTTTGAAAATTAGTAACAAATTTAAAACTAGTACAAAAAATTACATTAGAAACAATAAAATATTAAAAACAGTAAGATAATTTCATAACGAAAAGTTTAGGCAAAAACAAAATTTAGCAAACAAAAAATTACTGTGTTTAGGACTTTTTTGGAACAACTATGTTTTTTTAAAAAAATCGCCTATTACAGTGAAGGAAACTTGAAAATATTTCAATAAAATTACAGTATTCACAATTAGATTTATGGACTTAGATTTATGTGTAAATTCTATCATTCAACTCATTGTATAATATCCAGTAAAGTGTATATCTGAATTAAAGCGGTGAAAATCCGTTGCATATGCAAAATTACGATAGTATTTAATAAGAGAGCTTTGTTTAGTAGCTTGAGGGCAAATTGGCCGAACACTTCAAATTTTACGTTGGCCAGATATTCATGCTATTCAATATATTGATTCTAGAGTGAGAATCTTACGGATTAACGGAGAAATCTCTGACCGATAACAAAGTCATTGCGATAAGATAACTTATACATTTATTGAATCAATGTAAATGTTGTAATAACAGTGTAATTTAGCTTATGTGAAGTTGCTGGTAATTATTTCTGTTCATAACGTAATAATTTAAACTTTGCAAGCAAAAGAATTTAGAAAAATATGTCTAAAATTGTGCTTATTCTCTTCCATTCATTCACGCATGCTTATTGCAATTTAAAAGGACCATTATATAAGTCGGGAATTAAAGCTTGGTATTCTAGAGATGTTAGAGATGAGTTAAAAGTTCGAGTCTTTTATCTGTAGTTGATAATATAAGGAATGTATAGTACAAGAGAAAAAGTAGACATGTTGAAAAGAACTAATAACTTTTCGGAAATTTCAAGAAAATAGTCACAATTATTGAAACCCCGGCTTTAGCAGCATATCAGTGCCTTTTCTACAGATTATTTAAAGTTCTGTTTGTGCTGCTCACTTAACCGAACGGAAACGTTTTCCCTAAGCACAGGTACGTTAATCTGTCAGAATATCTAAATAATTACATAACTATAAATCCAAACGGTATGTGTGTGTGCTCGGTGTTCCAAGAACTCTTTACAGAATGATGTACTGTCATCAGGGTTTCATGGTAGACATGTAACTGGTCTTAAGGGTAACGTTATGTGCGAAAATACTAGTCCATTCTCGTTTTTTCCTTGCAGAATGTTGTGAGAGTACTGCAGTATTGGGCAGAATTAATAGTGCACTCATTCAAAAATTTCCCGGTAATTGAAGAAAAGCATTCAAACCGCTTTCCCTGCAACAAGCAGTGTTTTTGATTCTTTGAATGAGAAGGTTATGAGTATTTCCCCTATGTAATCGTTCTCTTTGATTCAAATATAAACAGAAGAATAACGATTCTTCTTAAACTACCGTGCGTTTATCAAATACAGGATTCTAATTCAAACTGGTCAAATTTATAGACTAGGTCTCATTAATTGCGTCTTTCGAGTCTTGCGTTTTGGGCATAGAATTTACTGTACTGAAGATGTTGGTAGACGATCGATTACTCTGTCCATGTATTCAGCCATAATGCTGTACAAAAACCGTGGGTCGTTACACTTCAAGTTTTTATGATTATTTCATGAGCAACAAAAACAATATATTCATTATCAATCACCTTATTTGCCTGCTCTGGTTTTAGCAAATCCAATTTTGAGGTCTACCCTTCACGAAGCTTTTAATATTATCTGTTCAGCTATTCCTCATAAACAATCGCCATTCTACGAAAAACGTCCACATTAAGCCCACTTCCTGATGTTAAAAAGCGTATTATTTTCTGCTTCTGACGTATTTGTGTTTGGCAAAGTTAATAATCTCAAAATCCTCTTACATGAACAGGTTAATCATTTACATGGGAATTTCAATACTCTCATCAATCGTTTTCTGATGCCCCTGAATGGTGACACTAATGTGACTTATGTTCTTTGGACGCTATCATACGAGCCCGGTTTTCATTTGAGCAGCCCTTACAGTATGTGCTGTTGCACGTTGTGTAAAACTGAATCTGAAAGCACACATCAGGCTGATACAAATATTTGTTCAGTTGAAATGTGTAGAAGTTCATATTATTAATGTGATATGAATAATTGATAGAGATTGTGTAAAATTTGACAACTTTTATTTAATCTAATAACAATATACCAATGTTAATAATGCAATAAGAGTGAACTAAACCTCGAATTCTAACTAAAAATAAAAAGATCCATTAACTATTAAGAAGATGGGTTTGAAACAAAACTAGGAAGTATAAAACTCTGAATAGTCCGAACATCAACTTCAAATTGATGGATTCATATCCAAATGTCTATTCTGACTTATATTTTGATCCAAATATAATCTCGCTGCTCCATTGTTACAACCTACAATCGCAAGCCATCATGTACTTTAATTCTTCAAATCTCTGTAAATAACTGTCTTAAGGTATCCGACTGGTTGCGAAAACTTTTTTTTTTTTAAATGGAGATATGTGGATTTTTTTGTGCTGTTTTTAGATTTTTTTGGTACATTTAAAGAAAAATATGCTAAAATTAAGAAGAGAAAAATAAATTTATACAAAAACTAGATCACTTTATCTTAGTTACTATATGAAATTGCTTAAAATAACAGTGATTATATTCACATAAGGGACGGTAAATTTTGTAATAAAACAGTGCTTGGTAAATCTGAAGGTTAAAACACTTCTACTATTATATAGAACTTACACAAAAAATTTCAGTTAATTATCCTCAAAACATTTTTAGCAATCGCTGACCACAGTTTGATTATTTTCAAAAAATCACATTTGGAGTAAAATGCGTTTTAAAGTGTGACATCTTGCTTAGAGTAGTGGCATCTGCTTTTACTATAAAACACTGGTAGTTTTTGTTCTAGTGAATGGAAAATGACAAACTTGGTATTTTTATAAAGCTAATAATATATAAATATAAAAAAACACATAAAAAATTGTCAATTTTTGGCAAACTTAACAGTTTTAGTGTAGTCGGAAATCTTAATCTGCATGTAACTGTTCTTTCAAAATGCGAAGTTTTCAAAAATCAAAAGAACTACAAATAAATTTACCTCAGACTAGTTGGAAGTCGAGAATTTCATTATTATAGTCCTTATAGTCCGAAAAAGGATTTTTTTGTCAATACGTCCGAGTAACCACTTGGTCCCCCAGTATTTCTCTCAAATACATTCTTAGTGGATCCTTATTCAACAAAAAAAAAAACATTATTAACCAATTTCAAGTATGTGGGTCTTACAATTCAGAAACATCAACTTTCTTCTATAATTCCCTTGACCCTCGCAATCCTCCTTAGGGGTCAATTTTAGTTTTACTCTTTGTTAGAAGAACTCTATTCCATGAAAGGAACATGCCTACGAATTTTCGAGCAGGTAGATCTAATAGTTTAAAAACGTAAATATTTGTCTATTACACCCCTTAATTCCCCGAAAGGAAACTTGAGGGTTGATTTTCGCGAATCTCATTTTGTAGCTGTTCTCTACTATACGAAAGGAATCTGCTTACAAAATTTCAAGACTGTACGTCTAATAGCTTAAAAAGGGGAATAATTATCTATAACGCCCCTTGAGCCCACAAAAAGCCACTTAGGGGTCAATAATTTTCCCAAAACACCTTATATAAGGTATCGTTAATCCATGAAAGAATTCTGATTATCGTATTTCAAGACTGTACGTCCAGTAGTTTAAAAATGGAAATTATTATCTATAGCACCCCTTATTATTATCAAGCAATTATTATCAAGCAAATTATTATCAAGCCCCCGCAACGCCACTTGAGAGTCGAATTTCACCAAACTCATTTTGTATCGGATCCCTACTCTATGAAAGGAATCTGCTTACCAAATTTCAAGATTGTACGACGAATAGTTTAAAAATGTGGAAATAATTGTTTATAATGCCCCTCAGCCCCCCGTAACGGCCTTTGCGGTTCGAATTTCATAAAAAACGTTCTTTGCGAATCTACTCTATTAAAGAAATATGTCTACCAAATTTTAAGTTTGTAGGTTAAATAGTTCCGGAGATATCGTGATTAGTCAGTGAGTGAGTCGCCTTTCTCCTTTATATATAGAGATTCATCATCATTCCATAGTTTGAAAAATGGCTCTCTAAAACCCAGTTTGTTACTCTATAAAAGCATTAAATCAGACAAAACTATACATTTCTAAACACAATTAATTTATCAAAATAGTAATATTATATTCATGCGAAAATATGTTTTATTTTTTTTACTCCTGCTCTTTTAATAGTATATCAGAATATTTCTATGATTTCTAAAATGGAGAACTTGCAGCCAAACGGAATTGTTTAAACACTCAGGAATTCTAATTATGAGTAATAAAAAGGAAATAATTTTCATAAACAAAATACTCCTTGGAATACTCAAACACAATTTCGTTACAATCGATATTTTTCAGGTGGTCAAATATAATTTTTACAAACTGGTATATGCTAACATTTATTCAGAACGTCTGAGATTCAAGAATAAGAATTATTAAAACTAGTTTCCCATATTTTAAAAAAAGTAGTTAAATAAATATATTTTTATTTCATACTTTTTATATAAACGCAGTTTTACATACAATTCTTTGGAAGTACTAACTTGAGCAATTAAAATGTTTTGACTGAATTAATCTGAGATTCATTGTTAATATTTAAAATGAATTATTCAACAACTAACTTAAGTTCTAAATACAACTTAGAAATTCTATACATCTAAACAAGATAATGAGATCAAATTCTTACAAAAATGTATGTATACATTTTCACTTGTATATAATTATAAAAAAAGCACTTGAGAAGTATGAAATATAGTATAAGATTCTCAACCTGATCTTCAAAAAAAGCTTTAAAAGATTCTTTTTTATATACTAACTAAGCTAATTAAATTATTTTTTCAAAGAAAGAACGACAAAAAAGAAGAATTTCAGTATCATTCTCAGCGTTTAGTAATATTTTTAAGTTAAAAATGATCCAATTTAACACTTCCCATGTTTCACATAAAATTCTTGTCATACAACAATAAAAGAGATAATGCTTTTATAAGTTATGGCAGTGTGTGTATAAATTTATACAAGCACATAAAATAAATTTTAAAAAAAAACCCTTTATTTATTATTATTTATATATTTATTGCCTTTTATATCGTACACTTTGTATTACATTCGAATAAATTTATTTAATAATATTAAATTGTTTAATTAGTAATGGTTTTTTTATAAACATGGTTAAGTAAATTAACTTGCATATACACATCTTTCGACTGTTATATAACTGTATATAATGAGTAAACTTCTCTTGAACTAACTCTAAAAAAAATATCGATCCATAGACACACTCAAATCTTTCTGCTAATAAAGATGTCTAACGTGGAGGGAATTGAAGTGGATTAAATCTGTCAAATAAACAAATTGGTATAGTGTGAAGTTTGGACAGTGGGGAGGAAGTGCCAGTTGAGGTGGTGTTCTCGCCATTTGTCTAGTACAAAATTACAAAATTCGTCACTAATATCCCTCGTATAACTTCACAGTGCGACTTAAATTAAAGCCAATCAATCAAGCAAATATAGTAACCACACATTCACACAAAAAGACCCCTGCTATAAGGTTGTGATAAGCAAGTTGAAGTCGAAAACGTTTCCATTAAAAATAATCGACATTGACTACGCAGAAGCTTGCTTTACTTAAACTGCTGCCGGCCTTCTTATCTCATAACATTTAAAACGTACACCATTCTTGTCATGTTTGTTCGACAAAGAATTTGGATATATTGCAGAAATTTGCTATAATATTGCACTGCTTCCATCTCTTTCATTATTTTTTTCATTAAAAAAAATCTCAACATAATTTTAAAATTATGTAAAAACTGCATTTATTCTATGCTATTTCTTTTTGGTAGAGATTCTATTTTTTCATCGCTAAAAAATGTATGCATGTGCAACGAAATGTGTTATTGTGCAATCACAGACACATATACATATGCTGATGTTTGTAAAAAAAATGCAACACCATGAAGGAATCATCAGAAGTAAATGAAATTTAATGCACAAACGACTTGTATTAGTATAAATAAGCGACGAAATTTTCAAAGCAAAAAATTAATATTAAGCATCCGAAATCAGCATTTGATGTAGCCACCACGCGCTGAAAAAAGTGCTGTTATACGACATGGCATGGAGTCAAATAGATTTTGAATGTCTGCTTGTGGAAGATAATTCCATATTGTTTATTAAAAGTTTGTCTTTTGAAGCTGCAGGACGCGGATCACGAGTGAGGCTCTGACCAACCAAACCCCACACCTGCTGAATAGGTGACATATCCGACGAAGAAGCAGGCCAAGAAAGAAGTTGCTTGTGTTGAGCTGATCAGAAGTCTTGAATAGTCTTTGCAACATGTGGGTGTGCATTGTCCTGCTGAAAGATAGCTCCAGGGATGCCTTGAAGGAAAGGAACGACTTCAGTTTGTACCTCTTCACGGACGTACCTGTTGCTATTGAGATTGCCCTTAATTCGTTGCAAATTGGATCTTCCATGATACGAAATAGCACCCCAAACTATAACTCCGGGTGTAAGGCCACTATGTCATTCCATACCTCACTCTGAAAGGCAGCGTTCACCGGCATAGTGTCTAACACGAATGCAGCCATCATTGTCCCACAAATTGAAGCGAGATTAATCTAAAAAACAACTTGCTGCCAATCAGCTTGCCAGTCTCAGTGCTCATGAACCCATTGCAGACGCAGCCATCGATGGTTTGCCATGAGGGGAATCCTCTATAAAGACACCCTTGCACGGAATCCACGGGGCAGCAGAGGTCGATGAATTGACGAAGCCGACGATAGTTCCCCTGTAGGAGTAGACCAACTTGCTGCAAACTGCCTGGAGAAATCTGTACGGTCATTTACCGCCATAAAGAGCACGTGTCGATTGCCGCATGCTGACGTCACCTTCCGTCATCCACAGCAAATTTTTCAAGTTGTTTGGTGCTCGCCGGTCTACTGCTTCCAAACTCGCATCCCTGTGGAACTGTTCTGCTGCATACGAGCTTCTAGTGTGTGATAGAAAAATCTAGGAAGGCCGATAATCCTTCCCCGTTCAAACTGCGTAATTTGTTGGCATTCTCCTTATTTCGTCGTGGAGGCATACTTAGGTCTCACTAAACGTTCGCCACTAGTAAATAATCATTAACTACTTTCAACGTCTCACTACAGCCCTCTATTTTTACGCTTTCAGCATCAGTTTAGAGGGCGTTGCGCACGCCACGCATTCGTGGTGGCTCTGAAATTTTACTATTTTACTTAACATCCTATAATTGATATTTGCTGCAAAGTTCATTAATTCTAATGATTTATTCATGGTGTTGCATTTTTTTACAACCAGCAGTGTATATACAGGATGATTCGCTACGATACCGACAAACATGCAGTGAGTGAGGATACAGAGTTGACTCGGAATCACATATGAATGAAGGGTCGTAAATGCCGTAGTTGTGACTATGGTGCGAGGAAGCAGCGAAAAGGAGGAGAAACAGCACCACATTAATGGGATAGGAAACATTTTAATGAAAAGTTGTGCAATAACAGGAGTTCGAAATTGCATAGACTTCTTCTGGGGTCACATATAGGGTTTTGTGTATGAGACGATCGTTCCTTCATTGGGAGACCTCATGGCTCGAATATCAGTAGCTACCGAGGAGGATACGTGACATGCCAGGAACAGGGACGTCTTAAGGCATGGGCCAACTGGGCCCGGCCCAGGGTCTCACCCTTGGTGGGGGCCTTGTTTTGCTTTTGACTATCTTATTAAGATCATGATGCGGATAATTTTAATGGTCAAATATTATTCCCGTACATAATTTCCGAAAAACAGGAAATTTCTAACTGCATTTCAATTGGCAAAAGTGGTAAGACAATATTATTATGTTATGGCCATTGTCCAAGTCTAGGTCCAGGCCTGATGGCATTAGCAATACTTCAATTTCTTCAATCGAAATGCGGCCATTGGTCAAGCCGGTTTGTTCCTACTTGTTTGAGATTGAGAGTCGTGCACCTTTGTGCCAAACTACCATTTGAACAAGTATTTAACAATGCATGCTATATACTGTCTACTTTTAGAGATCTCAGGTAGGACCTACTTTTGCATAGGGGTGCCGGGCCTCAAAAAATCTTAATATTCCTTTGGGCCTAGAGCCTCAAGGAGTCTTAAGACGTCCCTGCCAGGAATCTACTAAAACGTAAACAATTCCATGTAGCGTCACTGTGAGGCCTGCCAGACGACGCTGGCCGTCATTTCGAGCACCTGTTATAATACAAATGTTCAAAAAATGATTTTATTCTTTTAACTTGTTGTTATTTCTGTTATTAATTAATTAATTAAGTTTTGCTTATTTACGCCATAGCTAGCAACTACGGCACTTTCGACCCTGCATTCCACGTGATTCTGAGTTGTTCTTGTACCAGCTACCACCCTACAAATTTGTCGGTTGGAAGCTAATCACCCTGCATAGGAGAAAAACGGCTCGCTCAATTACTCGTTGGTGATCCAGAACCCTACATCCTTGAAATTTGCGAATGCAATTCTTTCATTGAATGCGGATCCAATAAGAATGGTTTTATGGAAATCGACTTTAGTGAGAGTTGCTCAAGTTTCGGGAGTGTTATAAATAAAAAAAAATCCATGTTTTTTAAACCATTAGATTTACAGATTTCAAATTCGCAAATATTTTTCTTTTGTTGAGCAGACATCTTCTGGATCTCTGCTCAACAACAGAAACATGTTTACCGAATTTGTGTGTGTGGAAATGGTCTTGAAGGAAATCGACTCCAAGGGAGGGGTTACTGGGGTGTAAGCGATGAATATACTCCTGGTTTAGAAATTCAAACGCAGTCTTTTTTAAATCAAAAGGTGAAGATTATAAGAATTTTTTCAACGACATTCGAATGCTTATTGCTAGGGTTTGGGTAGCAATAATTTAAAAACAATCAGAGTTATAGAACATCAGGAAATACCCAGTGAAGCATGCGGGTAACGACAGTGTACTATATACAAAACATCTATTTTAAGACATTAATGAATCACAACTCGTATTCATAGCTCTTTTAGAGTAATTACAATTTTTTTTAAATCATTTAATTTCATTAATAATAAATATAAATTTGAATGTTTATATATTTCTTCATTTATGACAGAGAAATTCACATCATTGATTGCATCACTCTCAAATTTTTCTGGGAGGTTTAATAATGTTTAAGAGGGTTTGTCCACTCCCAAACAATTTCAGAATTATTTTGTATGTTAAAACACTGCAAAAAATAGAACAACTCTGATACGAGAAAGGTGGCACGTCAAATTTATGATACATCTTTAAAAAATGCTGCAAAGAAGCTAATTTAACATTTTTCTTTTAAAAATTCCATTTTTAAGCGATTTTTATAGTTTTTTCGACATGACGTCATGCTTACCTTGAAAGGCAAACTTTTAAATTTCATGCAATTTTTTGAAGATTGTTAAGTATTTTATTGTAATCTTATTTGCTATTGCAGTTGTTTTCCGTTAATTTGTTCTTTGAAAAGAAATTTCAATTATTATTCTAATAATAAGCTGTTTTATATATATATTATATATATATATATAAATCTAGTTCTTTCAGTAAAAGAATTTTAGTTTGAATGATTCACAACAACAAGATTTTTGCTTAGAATTCTAACTTATGCTGCAATATTATTTTGACGAAGAAAGTTATTCTGAAATAAATTGCTTTGATTTATATGTTTAAAATATTTTAAAGTTGAGAGTTGCTTTGATTTATAAGCTATAGGTACATTCATTTGATATCGGTATGTTGTGGCTTTTTCAGCCTAATTGTTTTGTAGTTTACTCAAAGTTATTCAAAATATAATTTAACTTCATGCTTTTTATCCTCCCATATTGATTGTTTTCGTTTTCAATTCACACGAGCGAAAAACTGATAATATATATATATAATATTAATGATTCTAATTGAGAGACCTAAATGATTTGAATATTAAGGATTGTATGTATTTTGTAATCTTATATTCTATGAAAAAAAATGCCAGTAAAATAATTCACTACATTTTACTTTTACGAGACACTAACAATCAAAAGAAAAAAAAGAGATATTTAAATGCATAGAAAATTTATAGAGCTTTGATTATTTGTGCTATATATACAAGGGGTGATCAAATGAAAAGGTACGAAACGACACGGTGGGTACAAATATAGACTTTATTCAAAATATACACCATAGGCCTGAGCACAACGATCCCACTGATGAACAAGCCGCAGGATTCCTTGTTCCCAGAAATCCTGTGGCTGTGACGAGACCCAGTCCTTCACAGTGTCCTTGAGTACGTCGTCCGAGTTGAAGCGCTTTCCTTTCAGGTGTTTCTTCAGTGGACCAAACACATGGAAATCGCAGGGTGACATGTCCGGACTGTAGGACGGATGATCCAACGTCTCCCATTGGAACTTATCCAGTTCCATTTGTGTGACTCTGGAGACGTGTGTACGCGCGTTATCATGGAGCAGAACCACACCCTCCGTGAGCAGCCCCGGTCTTTTGTTCTTGATGGACCTGCGTAGGCGTCGGAGTGTCTCGCAGTACACATCGGAGTTAATGCTTTTTCTGTGCTCGCATCATTTGGACGCCTCTTTTTATAAGAGCCTTTGCTCTCTCCTGCGCATGTGGGCACCCGCGCATGATCCGATCCAGTCAGAGTCTCAAATGGCATCCCGAGATGTTTCGCTACATCCTCCCTTGGCGGAATATGCAAATATTTAACAGTTTCATTTTTATGTCGTTTCGTACCTTTTCATTTGATCACCCCTTGTATTAATAGAATCATCCTAGTTATATGGAAACAATAATTTAATATATACCATTAGAAGTTCTTGACACAATTAAGTAGAAATAAAATTAATTAAATAATTCTGTTTTAAATAGTACTTAACTCATTAAAAATTGCCTCAAGTTTACGCTTTTAGAATTGCTCCAAACTGAATTTTTAGACTTATTTCTGCATAAATAACACAATAAAAGTAATTTAAGAAATCCCTTTTAAAAAAAAAATCCTCTGATCTTGTTGTGAAAATCTTGCGAATTGAAAATAAAATTAACTGATAATCAACAATTAAAGCAGGAACAATAAAGTTAAAGTTGTAGTTTAAGGGAACAATAATTTAAAAAAACGTTTAAAAAATTTAGAATTTAATGTTGCGTTTTTACAACAGGATTCCTAATTGGGTTAATAAGATTATTATATTTTTAAATATTTCTCTGAATTATGAGAAACTAGGATTATCTATTTCTATTTATTTAACCTTTCAAAGCTATTAATTAGCGTAATGGCTTAAAAATAATATCACGGCGTAACATTCAAAGTTCAACTAAACAGGTCTCCTACAGTCTCTCATCCGGAAGAATATATATAATATATAATGTTATAAATTAAATTACTATAAATCAAATCTAAAGTAAAACAATAAACAAGGAAATATTAAAACACACAGTACAAGACAAAAGTATATGCCCCAAGTAATACTATAGCGAACTTTCGGGCAGGCTTACAGCTACGATTGCAGGGATAACTTTCCTTTTTATCTGATTGTGCTTTGTGTGATTTCGGACAAGCCATGACTGCAGCTCATTTGGGCGAGTGTTCTGTCCTAAATGACTTGGACTGTATTGTTAAGAAATATTGGAGAGCTCGTTATCTAATGACCTAATAGCCAATCATATGGGATTTGTTTGATAATAATAAAACTTTCCCTTTTATTGTTCTGTGTTACTGTACTCAACTAAAATTTACAATATATATATATATATATATATATATATATAGTCTAATAAAACAAAATAAAATAATCAGAGACAACATTATACTTCCCACTATATATATATATATACATATTAAAGGTTGATATGCAATTTTTAAGGGGTTCCGGCACGTCCATAGGAGCCCATGTTGAATTGCGAAAATTTATTTACCTTTTTGTCAGAAACTACTTACATCTCACAAATAAAATTTTTACAGTAGGTTATGTAAACTACCGATAACACTTTAACGAGGGATTTTGTCTTTTTATTAAAGATTAAATTAATTATAAGATTTTTTAAAAATTATTCAAATTTCCCCCTAAAATTTAGTTTTAAAAAGTCATATCTGAAACAATTTGCTATATATGCCTTCTATTAAAATGTTTTTTTAATGGGGCTGCGCATTGGTTTTTTAAACCTTTGCAGACCTAGTACATTCCCCAGGAGCTGGTATTACTTTTTAGCGCTGCACCATACAGGCGATACCAATTACAGCAAGTAATTTTGACGCCCAGTTTTCTCCACAGAGGGAGGCACCTGAGCTCTTGGTGATGCGAACCAGTACTAGGATTTAATTTTGCCGAGAGCATCCAAGCCAAACAGACACTCTAAAGATCTTTTACATGCCGCATAATCATATGACATGGCCGCTGTCGATTTTCTGCATCATGAAAATCCACCGACTTGGGCCGGGGTCGAACCCGCAAACTTGGGTACAGAAGGCCAACGACAAACCAACCACGATACCCAGCCAGCCCCATTAAAATGTGTAAACTTGTTAAAAGTCTGCTCACTGAAAATTTGAGGATTATATGATAAGTAGTTTTGAGAAAAAGGTACATAAAGTGAAAAATATTACATTTTGAGAAAACAGGCTTTTAAGTAAATAATTATAATTTTTTGAGCATTTACTTTTTTTAGTATTTCCTAGAAGCATATGAAACATTTTTTTTTTACTCTCAGCTTATACAAAAGACTCTTCTAATTTTCTTTTTTTTTTATTACTTTTAACAATTTTACCTTTTTTGAGGATCTCAAGATGCTTTCGTTGGCTACACGAATCCTACATACATCTAATTTTCTGAAGAATGACATGCAGTTATAACTTGGTTCAATATCACAATGTCTCAAAATCATTAATTTTGCTACACGACTCATATTGAACGATGCAATAGCCATATTTACACTTAATTTTAGAGTTTTTAGCTCCTCAAATGTAGATCTTGGGATCACTGACCACATGGTGACTGACTCATTTGGGGTGGGGGTGGGGGGTTCTTAGTCTTTTCATGTAAACATTTTCTAATAACATAGGATTACCTAGATCTCTAAAAATTGTCTTCATTTAATTCATTATGGTGTATGTGTTTATGATCATAATGCCTTTCGTTGCATTCATCTTCTGTCTTTTGAAACTGGCACCAGGCATTTATAACCGCAGGACACAGGCCATGTTGAGGGCTCTCGTTTGTGAAGACAGAGGATGAAAATAAACAGCCAAAACAGAAGTGTTCATGCTGTGTAGATTATTGGTAATATTTCTAATAGCCATACCATAATATCTTTGCATTTTGTATATTAAAATGTAGGTGAGTTGGTTACGACCTAATAGGCTTTTCCCATCACTTAACTATTTTTATCTGTTTCGCTTTTAAGATCCAATAGACGTGTACCGATACATTTTTTGATAATCCCAATACACTCCAATTTTTCCACTTGAACATCATAAGGATTCGCTCTCATCAGAAACTAACGCAAGAGGAAACACAGGTGCTTTCAGCAGAACTCATTTGATGCGCGTCACAAGGAGAAGCTTCATTTAAAAAAAATACTTCTAATTATCGTACTGACTCATACCATATATTATTTTAAACAAAAATATTTGAAATTTTAAAAAATATAAAAAAGTGAAAATCGATAATTTTTCAAAAATTCATTTCCCGCCCCACTTGATTAATTTGGATATTTTTTACAGGTATAAATGTGCATATAATATTAAATTACAAGTAGAAATTTTATGCGAGATTATTTCGTTTTAGAATTCTTTATTTTTGTAACATTTTGATAGATTTGTTGTTTAAAGAAATGTAAGGTTTATTTAAACACCGACATTTGCATAATTCTTGAAGCGATTAGTTTAATGCTTATGTGGGGAAAATGCAATTTAGTTTTTCATTCATAGTATGAAATAAAGCAATCATTTTCTCTGAAATTCTGAGAATATAGTCTTCATTGTAACTCATTAATTGATTGCGAGTTCATCTGCGAACAAAAATGCTATTAAAACTCGAATTTATTAAAACCTTCACCCTGGTTTCAGAGCCTTTATTGATTTATCTCGAATATACCAAAACATGTGCGAATGATTCGCGTTGATTATGACTTCCCTAAACTCCAGGTAAAGATATTTAATTGTATTTTCCTGAAAACTTTCCTGGGAGGTCAAATGAATTATTTGATTACTTTCAGTGGTGGTAAAACGAATAGAATTATTATGCATCCCATCTTAAAGAGAAGAAACTATTCATTTAAGTCGATAGAATCTACTTTATGAAAGCATTTTAATTTGTCATACAATCATTTAAAATTTATTTAAATCCCCGAAATATGCACACATTACTTTATTTCGAGAAATGATGTTATATTTCCTTCTTTTTTCAATGAATATTTAATTTCCAGAATTTTTATCCACTTATAGCAGATTGATTTTTCGTTAGTTTTACATTATTTAAGTATTTTTGCTTTACAATTATTTTTGTATCATTGAAGTAAAGCTTTTAATTTTAATTTATTAATCCAGCATTATTTTTCAGAAAGTTGACCTGTATGACGGATAGATTTACGTTAGCATTATGTATTGTATATAGTAACTTTTTTGTACTCTTACTCAAAGAAATAGCTAAAAAATAAGGTAACACTCAAGTTATATACATTAACATCAAAATTTATTCAGTGAGGAAAACAAAATAGTTATAGTAATAGTATTATCCCTACAAAAATGAAAGAAACCAAAGCTTTTTTTATGGTGATCTACAAATAGTTTGACGGTTAAAGATGCCCAAATTAAATGAATAAATGCCCAAAATAGCATACTGAAACATTATAAATGCTTCTTAGGGACTTAATACCAATAAATATTACTATTTAACTATCAAAATTTAAAATAAATTACCTGAATTTTACTAAAATCACAATTATATAAATGAAATTTTAGCAATGTTTTTGAAAAACTTCAAAGCAGTTAGAGAAAAAATAATTAACATATATTATTAAAAGTATTACTAAAACAAATTAGATACATTTATCTGGAAAATGAACTAAAATTTTAATTTTTTATTAAAATTTGAAAATTTTAGAGCTGATTGAGTAAACACTATAAGAAATGTTACATTTTTTTATGAGACCATTATTTAAATAATAAGTCATAACTCAAAAAGTATTCATACAATCAGAAATATTTTAGCACATTCTCTAGAAAATAACATAAATATTAGGTTCAAAAAGTTTTATAGAGATACATTCGTAATATTTTGAGTTATCAGACTCGCCATGATAGATTTTGCGCAATTTAAATGCCCACATCTGGTAGATCAAAACCCCACTTCCGGCTTTTCTAAATTTATAAAATTGATTGTAACTTGGCCTCTAGGTAGTGTAGAAACAAGACTAAGTATGTTTCGTAAGGACAAAAGATAGTTCTATTTAATAAAATAAAAAAACAAAAATATCTGTCTTGAATGAATTTGGTCATTTTCAACGATTTCGGATACCCATTAAACGATGTTCCACTAATCATAAAAGAGTAAATAAATTTTAATGTTGCTTGTTATTACACTCATGTAAATAAATTAAGGATAATGAAGTTCAGGCAAAGAAAGAGACAGAAGCAAAACAAATTTGACTTATTTGTAAAGTCCATTTATTAAACAAAATGTAAAGAGCAAAAAAGATGCTACATGTTTGACATAATTAATAAAAATTGCGATTTTTAATCCCTGGAGCAAATTTTAAAAAAGAACCTATTTACAAAAAACAGTATAATATGATTAGAATGATGGTTAATACGGAGTATGTCTCCCGGACGATGCAATACAGGCCTTACAACGCCTACGCATGTTGAGTATCAAATTATCAATCTGATCTTGGGAATATTACACCACTCACCAAGCAATGCTCTCCGAAGTTCAGTCAGACAGGTGGGAGGGGGTTGACGGGCTGCAATTCGTCGGCCAAGCATATCCCACACATGCTCTATTGGATTCAAGTCTGATGAGTATGCTGGCCAATCCATATGGTGATATCCTCCGATTGAAGGCATTCGTCTACAATGTTTGCACGGTGAGGACGGGCGTTGTCATCCATAACAGAAATTCAGCACCCATGGCACCCCGAAACAAACGTACATGTTGTTCCAGAATGACATCCCGATAGATGTGGCCTGTCATCGTTACACTCTGAACATGCAGGTCAGTTCTGGAACCAAGAATAATTCCTCCCCAAACGAGCCATCCTGCACCACCGTAACGGTGTCGTTTAACGGTGTTCTCTTGGTGGTAACGGGTACCTGGCACTCTCCATATGAAAGTCCGGCGAGAATCAGACTGCAAACTAAACCTGGGCTCGTCGGAAAACATCAAACAAGACCACTGTTGCAGTGTCCGCAATGCATGCTCTTTACTCCAGGTTAATCGCAAGCGACAGTGAGTTGCGGTAAGGGGAACACACATCTGACAGGCCTACGAGCATATAGACCAATGTGCCCTAAGCGTCTGTACACGGTCTGCCTTGAAACTGTCGTACCGGTAGCTGAAGAGAGCTGACGAGATAGGTCTGATGCTGTGCTCCGTCTGTTTCTTTTGGCAGTAACTGCCAAATACCGGTCCTCATTCGGCGTTGTAACTCGGGGCGACCTGTGCTGTAACATCTACTCACATTTCCATCATCTTGGAACCGTTGCCAAAGCCTGGAGATGACACTCTGGGCGATTCCAAGTTCCTCGGATACTTCTAGCTATGTACGTCACATTCCAGTCGTCCAATAATTCTACCACGTAAAAAATCATCCAAATGCTTCCTTTGTGCCATAACTATGCGGTTATTGCACTGAAAGGCTTTTAAAGCGCTTGTGAACAATTTTACTTCTTTGCCATTATTCCTTATATACCCTCTTTTACACTCTCGTCATTGTGACGTACTATCCGCGCCATTGGTGGTTTCCTGTAATTTGCATATTCTTCTTCAAGATGTGTGTGATAATTCTACAGGTGAAATTTTTGTTTTAGAGTTCAATTTCTGTGTGATTCTGAATTATTCTTAATGTATGGACATGAGTGTAGATAAAACATATGAGATACATAGTAACACGATGTTCTACAAAAAAGGTAAATAATATGGAATGATAATAAGTGTTGCCAAACGACAACAAAGAAATTGAGAATTAAATTAGTTCTCTTCAGTTCATGCAGCCACATACCTCACACTGCAAACTTTCACACCAAACCGATGTAAACAATGCACTTCAGTCCCTCTAAGTAATGGTGTTTTAGTAGCACCGAGATTTAAACGCAAAAGTTGATAGAACACATCTTTGGCTGTAATTTGGCTAAAGCAAAATGACCACTCGATTACTGCAGCCACTAGTTATTTGCTCACTGAAATTAGTACTTGAAATGTAGAAATTTGTATCTTAATGATACAATAATATCTTTCAAAGCTTTTCAACGAAAGCAGAACATATCTTTTCATTATTCAATTACCGTATTTTCATGTATATAATCCGCGGATTATGTGTTTAAAAGTTTCAAATTTCACTGTGCATTTATACGCTGCTGAGGTTAATATAATAAAAAACATTCTCCTTCAGAAACGCGTAGAATAAAGTTTTGAGAGAAATACCATTTATGCTTTATAAAATAAATAACAGAGGACGTTGAAAGCTTTTTCGATTCTGCCGACGTAGTTAAACTACAATCAGTTTTGTCCAATCACGTTCAAGAACGAATTTGGTTCATTGGAAAGATATTACAGTTACTAGTCTCCAGCGTCATTTCGCATTCTGTCTTGACCTAAGCTGTTTCGTCCTGAAAATATTTAAGTTCATATATCGTCATGTTGAAGCTGGAGCGTGTAAATTACAGGGCTCATTTTGAATTATAGGTTATAGAAAAGGCTACGGAAGTAGGAAATCGGGAAACTTCAAGATAGTTTAACGTTGACGAATCAAATATTTGATTATGGAGGGGGGAAAATCAGGTTAATTTTAAGAAATGTGACCCAACGCTTTTTTTTTACGGATTCGATGAAGCACATCCCAGTGAGAATGTGAAAAATGCCCTGAAATCCGCATCTGCAACTAATACTTGCAGGACTGACAGAGAAATAGCAGCCTTTTAACGTCGGAATTAACAGATATTAAAATCGAAAGCTTAGAAATTATGCTAACAATGGATGTCCAATGAAAAAAAGAATTTTGCATTTTTTTTTTCTGTACAATTTAATGTTTATAATATTAATCATATTGTGTATTTTTTTTGCACTACATTGTCGGCAGTATTTTGGATTATTCGCTATGATAAATATTTCCACGAATTATGCAACATTTATTTTTTTATTTTTGCACTCGAAAGAAACGATAACGATAATATACAGGAAAATACACGATACATTTTATTTTTAAAAAATAGAAATAAATGTAATATTTAAAATTTCAAAAAAAAAAAAAATATGAAAATACACTTTGAACATATAGTGACATAAGACATTTGTCATGCGAATATTATTAATAAATTTTGAAAAATTTTATAAAATTTTTTAACTGGAAAGTTATTTTTATTTAAATAGACTGCAATAGGTGATATGCCCCTCTATCAAAGTGAATATTATGACTTCCATTTTTTTTTTTCAAAAATTCAATCTATCATGTATGAAAATAAATTATGATATGAGTGAAATACTATCCTAACCACAACTTTGGTTCAAAAACATGTAACAACCGAGCCTTTTTTTTGCGTGCTGGATTCTTGACTCGGTCGTAAGAGCAACAACAGTAATTCGCTAATCTGTAAATAAATGTGAGTGGAGGTCTAAAATAAGATTCCACCTCCATGGTAAAGTATTGTAATGTTTTTTGTCAGATAAAAATCTATTTTTAAACTAAAACCTTACGAGTGTATTGGATGTATGTAAAGTAAAATACACTACAACATGCTTACTTAAGTTTAAATGTCATTAAATATATTTAAGTAGCATTATGTAGGAAATATTTATTTTCTTTAAAACCCATATCCCGTATTCTTAACATAAAATAGACATATGCTCTTCTCTGATATCTTTATTCCAAAAATGGACAAAAAAAAAAAAAAAAAAACAAGTGTCAAGTGTTATACTTGACAATGCACACATTTTATATATTTTATGCATTATTTCAGAGACTTAAAATGTTGTGTCGAATTTTTTTTAATGAAATCGAAATGATGAAAAACTCTCACATATCCGTTGAAATATCCCTCAAAATAGCACTGAGTTTGTCGCACGTGCAGATTTTAAATTTCAGGCACGGAAAATTTTTAAGTAAGTTTCTTGCAGAAAGGATTGTTTCTAACCCCCCCCCCCCCAAAAAAAACATCCGATTTGGTTTCCTTTTAAAAGTTTTTTTTTTTTTAAGGTTGTATTTCTATAATTTATTTCTTTAAAATCAGTAGATGACTGATTTTGAAAAGAAATTAAATTTAAACATGCCAGGTTGTAATAAAAATGTTGGCATTTTTTTTTTTTTATTTACTTACAAAAATGAAGCGGGATAGGAACGTCTGTAAAACTAAGTCCATAGTCGTTAATTTTGGGATAATTTAACCTGTTCCAGCTATTTTTTGAATTCTTGATTACAAATGCATTAAAGTAGTGCGTATTAATCAAATCGTTGTAATACATTTTATTTTTCTATGCTGTACTTTAATCCAATAATTAAAAAAGAACATTTATTTTTGTTATTTTTTAATTAAATTCACCACAATAAACAAAATGAAAATTTTACTTTTTGTTATAGATAAATTAGTTAAGAATGAGATTAAACAAATTAGGATAATTTAAATAAATACTCTTCGTTGCTTAAAAAAATATTGTATACTGAGCAAAAAATTCCATTTTTTTAATTCATGAAATTCTTTTACAGTAAGCCTAATTTTTTTTTTTATATTTATAATCTTCTACCTACTCAAACAAAGAAGTTTTAATAAATAAAATGTTACTTATTAATAATGTAGCAGTTAAAATTAAGAAATTATTAAATTGTTTTAAATTTGTTTACAAAAACAATACCTTGATCTTAGTCGTGAGGAATTTTTAAAATTTTAAGATACTTTCCATCAAGGTTTTTCTTGTCCAGATCCGTTCTTTTAAGCTTTACTTTTATCTTTTCTTTTTATACGCCTTTCCCGCTTATCAGGTCATTAAAAAAGCTCTTCGGATCACAAAGTGAAAGTCAACTCACTGGAACTGTGACCTTCCAAAGGTAGGTGGATTAAAAAGAAGTGTCGAAGTCGTTGTAATCGGATTAAAACAGCAGGGAGAGAAATATTGAACAAAACTAAACAAATAAATATAGTCACCTCCTAAACCTTATACCGTTTAATTAGAAAAGAGAAATTAAGTGTTTTTTCGCATTTTTCGGTACAAGGCTGTCGAGCATGTTCCTTCTTTTTTTTTTAAGATGAAAAGTTATTTTTTAGTTTTGTTTTCGATGTGGGTACATAAAAAAATATATGCATGGTTTATAAAACCGTGAATGCATAAGACGGAGATTAGTTTTTTATATTAGCTTTATTTCTGTTCGTAATCCGGCTCCTGGTTGCTTCAAAGGAAAGATGAAATGAGTATTTTGGTTGAATTAATGGAAAAAAATGAAATAAATAATGTGGATTTTTAGCTTGTTGGATAAAATTAAGTCTTGGAAGAGGAAATAAATATCCCTTCGATTTAGTAAGTGTGGAGAAAGTTAATTTATTTAGGTTATGGATATTATGTTAGGGTTTGCTGTCATTTTAATCTAACACTTAAGTTATTAATTAATAAATTTTATAAAGAGTATTATTCCTTTTAAAAATGAACATAGTAATTTTTTTAAGGTCATGGTGCGATTTACACAAATTTTTTAAGTTAATGATTTTTATAATTTTTTGGTTGTTTTCTATGTATGATGTAAAACAGATTATGTGCTCAAAATTTCATGAAGAGCTAACCATTTAATTTTTTAAGGAAAAAAACTTGAAACTTTGAAGTGATTTTAAAATGCTACTCCTCCCACAACAAATAACGTACATATATAAAATTTGATTTACAAGTATGTCAAACTGTGTGTAACAAAATTCTTTATGGGTTTTACAATAACATGATTGGTATTCGTACAATACTTCTTTTTATGAATGCTTATTGAAAATTCCTTAAAAAATGTGTAAATTCTAAATTTATTTTTTTTTAAAAAATAAGTATTGTTTTGATTGAAAAATGCAATTCAAATTTTATTCCATGTACTATGTGCAACAAGTGAAAAAAATATTTCCAAGTATTAGGCACAAAAGAAAAAAAGCTTTAGCATTTTAAATGAAGACAAACTGATTATTTTATCTTTCCGAGATAAGTCAGTTTAAAGTTTTGATTTGCCATTGGGATGTGAATAAAAAAAAACAAAATTTATCACAACAACTGAGAGCTTTCAAATTTTGTGAGTTTGTAGAAAAGTATATAAAAAATAATTTAAGCTTAAAAAATTAGATTTGATTTTTGACCGATTTTTGTTAATTGAATCGTACTGTGTCCCCTTAATAGTCAAAAAGAGAGTTTGAGGGCAAACACACTGACTGCCATTACAACTAAAATTTGAAAATGTTAGCACATATCAGCAACTTAAACAATATTTGTTTTTAATTATAAAAGCAATCTTCCGATACAGTTTTCCGTGCAAAAAATAATTATTCGTTTTTAGCTTAAGGCTGGCAATGAATATCATTAAAAACGAAATTGCTACAATTCCTGAGCTCAATTTACTAACTAAGTTTACATTTCAATATAATTCAAATGCGTGTGTGTGTGTATCTAGGAGTCATACAAAAAATATTTGTTGAAAATATTAAAAGCCATATGATTCTAAATTATCATGATAAAGACTGCAAAATGGGACTTTAACTTCATAAAATTAAAAAGAATGTTCTTCATTGATATTTTGTGTATCACATTAATTACGCATAACAATAATATGTTTATTAGTTTTAATTTCAATTCATAGAATTATGATAAAACTATTAACGCATTAAATGCAGGTAATATCTGTATACGATTGTTAAATTTCTAAAAATGCCGCAGCTTATGAATCTTTGCTATGTGGTAGAAAGAAATAATGCAAGAAAGGAGATTTGAATTACAAAAAATTAGGAAATAAACATGCTTTTATATTCTATAGTTAGGGAAATACATTTTTTAAGGAAATTAACTTCTTTTAAATTTAAGGCTTTTGCAACTTTTAAATATAAAGTTTATTTTTCCTCTTTGAACCTCTTCCTTCTAATGTAACAGGTAATTTGTCTGTGACTTAATTGCAAAAAGAAGAATTATTTCTATTTTTTTCTACTTATATTTTAAACTGCCTAATTTTTTATCATATTTCAACCATGCATTATCCAGGACTACAAAATAATTCTAAAAAATTAAAAGCATGATTACAATTTATGCAAGAGTAAATAATATGTATAAGAAAGCATATGCAAAGAAACTCACTTTAAAATACGTGTAATACTCCGCAAACAAAACAGGTTTCGAAGTCACATAAATTTTAAAAATTTGCAAACAATCGAATATGACAAACGCGCTTAGGTATAAAAAAAAATCTAATAAGATAACTTGAGCTCTTAGAAGCGCTTACTTCGTTCCTCATTGTACGAGGATTTCAGTACGAATTTTGACATGAAATTAAGGCTACCCCTATACCGACAATGTTAAACTGAGAATTTTTATGTACATTTTCCTCAGAAACTATTAAATGTACAAACTTAAAATTTTGTCTGTATATTAATTAGACTTTTTTATTTATACTGAAGTGAGCTTATTCAAATATATTGTTTATTTTTTGTCAAAAACATTCATAGTAAAAATATCACTATGAATTTTTTGAAAAATGTCATTTTTTTACACGATAACTGACTTTTTACAAAAATATTATGGGAATATTAATAAAAGCTCACTTCAGTATATATGGACATGCACATGACTCAAAAGAGTCATGTGCATGTCCAGCTTGAGGATTCACATTACTATTTTTTGAAGAGAGGTTAAAATGATTGAGAGTATTCCTACGTTCATAAAAAACGAACCTCTACGTTTCTTAAAAAAATAATTTTTTTGATTTTGGCATATTAAGTAACTAAAAATTCAAATTTTTTGAAACAGAAATTTTAAATATTGAAATATTTAAAATGCTAACACGATAAAAACGTGTATGCGCTCCAAAATACGTAAACAATCCTAACAGTTACGTTTACAGTCATTCTACAGTTAATTGCG